>JAIXMR010000134.1:0-65449 GCA_025677835.1 Sporodiniella umbellata | reverse complement strand
GTTCGATCAACAGCTCATATTAAATGTAGACTGATCTCAATCTTTTAAAGTGTACGGCATTTTAACTGGTGATGTATACTTAGCTATTCAAGGATTACCACAACTTGCATGTAAACTTTCCTTTAATTGATCTGCTTTTTTAGCCGTGCGAAACAATGGTTATATAGATAATGGTTGACAAACTGCTGCTAATGATGGGTCGTGCGAGCATATTTACCGGTTCCCGTGAACATATCACTTATGGGTTGTGTTTAGAGTGAAAGATATCAACACAGCTGAATATACAGAAGAGCTAATGTCATACTCATCTCATTGCCAGCGGTTCTTTGACTCATTAATCATTCTATTTGATAGATATCTACTAAAATGTGATTAACTGTGTTGCAGTGTGTATATATAAAACTATGAATAACTTTAGTATGTACCCCATGTGGCGATATCAAAACAGCGTATACAAACACTATATAACATAGAAAAAAAGAAGAAAAAACAAAGTCCTTCCACTCTTTAAAATACATTACAAAGATGCTATATTCTGTGATAGCGACTAAATACTGATATGTTTTTTTAAAAAAAAAGTATCATAGAGCGCAAAGACTTATATCGGAAAGTAAAAGTTTTTGTTTTATTGAGAAACGATGGAAATGCTTCAAAAGAACTATTTTTTATAACACTAATTAAATATATTTCTTTAATACCATTACCTATTTTAAAACCCAAGCACTAAGCTGCTAAAAAACTTACTGCGTACTTTTTTTATTAACGCTTTTAGAAGAAAAACATTATCGGAATACGCATTCAACTTTGACAAAGTAATAGAATGAGATGTTTCGAAACAAAAACAAACTAACTCAATACAAAAAATTAAGATAGAAATGTCCAAAATTTAATAAATTTACAGAGCCATTATATAGCTAATACAATAGTGTTAAAAAAAACAGTTGAAAAAAAAAATGTTAAAGTATATATAAACACGAATACATAATTATTTGTATCGTTCTTCATTATCAAAACGCTCAGAAAAAAAATATTTTACTAACGAACGCAAGTAAATACACGAGTATTGACAAAGTTAGTACAGGGAATAGTACAGTGCTTCCAAAATCAATATCGTAAATTTTTTTACAGTCTGTATAGTAAAATGCGGCATTGATTTTGGAAATACAGCATTTAAAAGTGGATGGGTAAATTTTACTGAAAAGAAATTAGGAAAAAGCACACAAGTGGATGACAAATCGGTATGTTGAAAAAAAAAAAGGGATATTTGAACCAGCTCCGTCAAATACCTTTTATGCCCTCAAAAACACAGGCTCAGGTGCTTGCTAAGGGCAGTTGATAGATTTTGTTTTTAAAATCCTTTAACAATTGTTTGCGCTAATATTTTTATGCTAGTTATTTGGGCACTCTCTAAATATACTTTATCGCTTTGAAAAAAGTATATTTACAATGGTGGTGTTTTATAGAAATAAGAAAACCCAGCTGTCACAACAAAATTGTTTTATTTATATACAGTGCCTCCACCCCCGATTTTCTCTTTTTAATTGGTCAGAGCTCGCTTTGGTTAAGACCCATTTTTCGTTTTTGTTACTTCCAAAACTCGCTTTTTTTCATTTCGAAGTTCCGTATTCATTGCTTTCAGAGTTCGAAAATAGCCGAGACAGGATTTTAGATGAGCAAGAAAATGAAGCTACTGATTAGGAGGAAGAAGTTGATTCTTAGCGGAAAAACTCTTCGCAACATTGCAAACCACTCTATTGATAGCTTTCAGAAATGTATTAATAAAGAGTCGTTTTAGTTTGTCTTAGGATCAAACATGAAAATCGAATGGTGTTAAAGCGAGCTTTGGGACTGAGCAAAGCGGAAAACCGGTCCTAACCAAAACGAACTTTGGCTAATAAAAAGTGAAAATTGGGTGTGGAGGCATGATATCAGAGCTAACGCATTGCATTTTTTCACTCCTGCAACTCGTGATCTTTGTGTGGTAACGGTGATACTATAGAAAAAGAAAGAAGTTAAAAAAAAGAGGGGGTGTCTACATCTCTCTATTTCAAGAAAAAAGACGCGTTAGTTTGCCAGTTTTCAGTCAGTCTATTTTTCTTCTAAGGCTTTACATAGTGGATTCCTTTGTTTTCCTGTAAGAGTTGACACAATAAATTTGAGTATGTATTCTTTACCTTATTTTTTTTTATTAAAGTAGACAGTTGGATGCAATATTAAAAAGTACTAGGATAATCACTAAGACACGCTCGCTTAAATTCAATCAAAAGAGATGTCTAATTTGTTTGAGATTATTTTTTTTTTTTAGATAAACTGATTTTGGCGATACTGTACCAAATACTAAAATATACTTGCCTCTTTAAATGTCCTACAAATCAATACTCAAGTTTGAGGTTGTCTTGTAATAATTTGAGAAATACAGCTAAACGTCATGTCAGCCATCGAGCTGTTTTCATACCTTTATTGAACACATTGTTTCACTAAGATTTTTCTTTTTTTTTCTTTTCAAAAAAAAAAAACTTTGCAGATGATACGCGTTCTTTGTGGAACTCATCGCGGTATTTTATGATTGTCAATCTTTATTATAATTGTATAACCCCAGAAGGTGCACTTCAATATTTTTTCGAGCCTCTTGATAGAGTATATTCTGACTTAGAAAAGAAAGTTACCACCCTTTCACAAACCGCTGTATTGGGTGCAGCCTTATTTCATTCCATTTCCTCTCTGTGGTAAAAACTTGGGCTAGAATAAAGTAAACCGTATTTCACTTACAAGTGGGCCTATATTTATGTATACCATTGGTGTAACTTTGTTGTAATAACTTTGCGATTGTACAAAGCAGTAATCAATGTTGCCTCAAAAGCTAGTGTTACATAGCAAAATACAAAACTGTAAAGCAGACTTAAAATGCACGTTCAGGAAACAGCCAAGTAATGTGTCTAGATCCCTTTGGGTTATTTTATTTAAAAAAGCTACCTAAAATTGCTAGAATTATTTTTTTTAAAAAAAAGGCTCTTTTGATAACCCTTATAGTGTTACACATAGTGAATAAGGTTTATATAAGCAAATGCTTACTGCATGCACAGCATAGCACATCAACATGGTTTAGGTTCGCGAAATTTCAATGCACAATACTAGTGTACATTTACAGTCAGAAGATCGGGACTTCATAAGCTTGTCCGAGTCAACTTTCTGAGTATTGTTCTTATAAAGCACTGGTATATCAGTATTGATAAAATTGCTAGTCTGAAACAAAGAAGTTCGATGAAAGGAGCTTTTGAAAGAGGAAAGCTACGAGATTGAGCTTTCCTAAACTATGCTCATTACAAAAACATCAGTAAATATTTTCAATAAAAAAAAGGTGTAAAGTTAGTATTGACTGTTGTACAAAAAAAAAAGAATAATTTTGTGATTGTACCCGCTATTGTTACAAGACTAAAAACCAAGTTTCTGCTTTGAACCTTCTTCTTGTATAGATTTAGTAATTTTTTTTCAGAAAGTTACTAAATGCAAAAATGCATAATATAAAGTCTATATGGCTGCGGAGGGGTCTATGCTTAAAAAAAAACACTTTAGGCTTCTTTTTTTGTTGAAATTCTAGTACAGTCGATATAGAATATTCGCTTCATGGTGACTCGAAAATAAAAAGAAAAAAACACTTATCATTACAGTTCAAAAAAAGCTTTGCGCGTTTTTAGCAGGAGATAATCACATAGATAAAAGCAATAGACATTTTAACACGCTCCTTTATTTTATTCTAAGCTATAAACATATTTTCATACGCAAAATCTACTTTTAGAAAGAGATAAAGAAGAGGTCAATATTGATAAATACATATTTTTTTAAAAAAATAAATAAATAAATAGATCCTTTTTCGTTTACATTTTCGAGTACTGGTTCGCCCTTTCTTCCCTTTAAAACAAAATGCCTACAAAAACGTTAAAAGATACAACAGTAAAAACAACTAGAAAAGAAAAGCATGTTGATAAGGGCTCTCTAAACCCTACCAGGTTAATACCCTACTTCAATTTTCTTAATTCTTTTACATAAAAATTAATCATTTTTAAAAGTATACCGACTAGTTTTGAAAAATCATATCTAGTCAGCAACCATTCAGGCAAATCAAATGCTGAAAAAAGCGCTATTACCAACGACGCGATTAGGTTTGTTGCTTTGTTTTAAGAACAAGCATATGATAAAAAAAAAATACTAAGCTATCTATTCAGTTTAAGCGAGCCGCCTAGTCCTATCCCCGGGAGGCTATTTTTGTCTAAAAAGCCCCTGAATAGTCTAAACAGTAAAGAACATTCAGATTCTGAAATTAAGCAGCTGGCAAAAAGGTTTTTTTTAAAAATAATTTTTCGATACACAAAGACACCCAGGCATAGCGAAGAAACTAACGCATAAATTCAAATCTCTTTAAAAAAAAGTAGCAAACCAGATAAACCGAATCTTGACGACAAGTGTTCGCAAAAGAAACTATGTCAAAATACAAAAAGAAAAAACCCGTCCGATACAGAAAGCAGTAATGCCCACAATAAAACTAATCAAGAGTAAGTAAAATCTTTTTAGTAAAAAATATTAAGTTTACATAGTTGCGGTTTTTCCATCAAATCTACAGAAAGACCTCAACTCTGTGCTGAAGAAATACCGCGTTATTTTGAAGACGATTACAACTATTTAGACCTCACTTTTAAAAGAGCAAAAGAAAGATATGTCTACGATTTAAAGCCCTGTTTTTCAGACACAAAGCAGTTTTATGAATTGTACGATAAGAAACAAACACAAAGGTAATACTATATTTTGTTAACATAGCGCCTATTGAGTAAAATGTTTACAGTTATATACTGGATTTAGATCCCGAAATAGATGGGATATTCGACAAATATAGCAACAGCTGGACTATTTATCGTCGAAACGTTTTCAATGTTTCAGTAAAACTGTATTTGAGAAACAAGGCAATATCTAGAGCAAATGTCGACAAACCGTGCTGGGTTATTGTTGACAATAAGTTAGAGAAGATTGAATCTTTCTCCGTCAGTTTGATTGCTAAGAGAACAAACTCAGATAAAGAGGTTTCTCTTATACAACTATATGGAAATAGAGAACACATGTCCTCAAGCTTGGACAGACTCTTGCCCCTACAGCCTAGCTGTACCTCCGAAGATTTTTGCTTGCTGCAAAAAAAGAACCAAGTTCGTTTTAAAAGAATTCGTTTTGGAACCAGCACGATGGTACGAAGATGTGGTCAAGGATCAAAAGAAATGTTTAAACTTGACCTTAATATTCACGCAAATTTGAGCCATAAGCGTATTTTGATTGCATCCGCTACGAGTGTTCATTTAAAGGTGCGATCTAAAACTCCAGCATATTATCAAGATGCTGTGTGGCGCTATAGTTTCAAAAATGCGATATGCCCTATATCGCTCCCATCTTTTTGTCTTGATCCTATTAGCTCTCCTTTAGTAACAACAAGCGACCTTATCCGACTTGATGCAGTGGCTTTTTATGTAAGACTTTTTTAGGACTGTTATATAGAATAGTATCACTAAAAACTCCCAATAGAATCACCAAGCCTATATTCGCTCTGATATAAAAAAACACATAGAAGGTGCTGACGAAGGTAGATGGTTAGCTACTTCAAACCAAATAATTAAAGAAGCGCTCTATAAACACCAAAAACGTGTGCCTGGATGATTTATTTTCAATAAATCTTGACTAGGAAGGCGGTATGCGACTCACTTACTTTATTCTTCACAATAATAAAGAACTGTGTTAGCTGTGTTGGCTTTTTAAGCAAATCATTCTTCTAATGATTACGATTATACAACACAAAAATAAGGACACTAGAAAAAATCTGTGACTTCCAGATGATTTATACACCATATTTTTAGATAAGCACTTGGAACATCTAAAAGAGTATTTATACTCTTTGATGAAGTAAAAAAATATTCAATCAAATTAATTATCTAACATGAAATGTAGTAACAGAGTAATGTAATAAACATTGGGTAACGATAATAGAAAAATGTCGACCCCAAGTCATTACACGTTGTCCTCTACACTGTCCGTTTTTCAATCTCAGCGTACTTTGCCCTCTTCGCTGTCCTCTACGCTATGTAAGAGTTATATCTTCAAACAGGGAAAGAGAAGAGCCGGAAAGGTTCAGGTTTGGATCGACACAACTTCGTAAGGGAGAAGTGGCGTCAAGAACTTGTAATGAAACTTCTGGACAATAGAGCTTACAGACGAAGCAGATCTGTAAGAGCGAGACAAAAGATTAAATAAAAAAACAGAATAGACGGACAGTCTAAGAGGGAATGCTTTGAATAGCAAAAGAATATGTAATAGTTTCCTTTCGTTTTTTTGAATAAATTGACAAGACAAGCACCCTTATAATAGACGTACAAATCATACAGTTAAAAATCGAAAGCTACAACCCTCTCACTCAAGGTCAGACACAGTTCAAGTATCATATTATAACAGATACCCTTCAAAGGCCCTATCATTTCTTTAATAATTTTAGACGACCCATGGTTTGTTATATGTTCGCATACGGAAATATAAAACTGTTTATGTCAGCCTCTCTTAAAGGACGACATATATTTATTTAGATTATATAATGTAGGTTGATAGTAACTGAAGAGTAAGGGGTGTAACTGAATGCGAGCACGATAGATAGAGACAATGTCCAACAATTCACAGATTTTTTTTCTAAAAACAAAAAAAGTGAACTTTTGGAAAAGTTTATAAATGGCTTGTAAAAAACAAGTATCTAAAATAAAACATAAATCAGGTTGGTATCGTTGCTGAAAATTCTATCTCGATGAAGGCCAAAGTAGAATCCATAACATCCATCTTATTACTTTCATATGAGAACTAGCTCGTTTTGTCTTAACAAACGTAGTATTTTTCAGCTCTGATAGTTGTCCTATAGCAATTCAGATTTATTTATCTCAACAACTCTGTGGTATTTTATTCATTGTCTGTAAAACACCCAAATTGACGTACATTGATTACTTGATTTTTTTTGGTCAAATTGGGGCCGGAACCACTGCAAAAACCCTGCCATTGTTGACGAAACAAAGGCTAAAAATGTGATGTATGCTCTCTGACTCATGCTTTATTTTTCTTGTATATTAATAGCAATTTTTTTCTGTTTTTTCCCTATATCTTCTAGGCTAAACTAGTCAGTTAATTTTTTCTTCTTGCGACGGGTAATGATAACATACAATTTTTGATAAAAATAGATGTTTTGAGTTTTTCTAACTGAAGAAACAATACCAGGGTTGGACATGGATCGCATTTTCAGCCTTCGTTTCGCCAACATTGCTATTTATTATTTTTAAGCTAATGTTTTTTTCTATATGTATACATTCTGTAAATGGTCTTCGTGAGTGGTATGTCCGGCCTTGAAGATTTTCAGTTGTAGCATTTCCAATTGCCTTTTTAATTTTGTCAGTAACCATTCCGCTGCAAAAAGGGTTATTCTAACTAACACTATCTAATACGCCTTAAGAGACACGAGTATGATTATAACAGCAAATTAGTATATCTAATATCACAGACTGCATTTAAAACACCTGTCATCTTGTGTGTCAAGGTGTCGTTTATAATAAAATATCTCCTTGCTAAGGATAGGAGCTATCTATTCTATAGTGACAACTGAGAATCTTCTATTTCTCTTTTTTTTAGTCAATAAAAAGACAGCTAAGCAAGTTGAATGTTCTTTGTTATAATAATTTTATCATAATAATACTAGCGAACATCACATTAGTATTTACTAATTGATATTTTAGCTCTGCTCTTTTCTATGTATATTTCGTTAGTTACAATTTTAATCTATATGTGAGCTTTAAAAGAAAAAGGAAGCCAGCGCAAAAAGTTCTCGATAGAAACTTTGTTTACAAAAGTAAATAAGTCAACTCTTTCATTTAGTTGCGTCTTCGCCAAGGGCGGCACTCAAGTCTACAGAAAACATTCACGATAGAAGCCACATTCCACGCCTTAAAGAGCCCTACGGCATAACCGTAGCGAGTACAGTGTTATAATAGCCTTGCGGAAGTGTGTTTATTCATAAAGGTAAAGGCGTCTAAAAATTAAAGGAGAAAAATACTTTGCTAAAACTTTGGCTACCAATATCTATTTTGAAGGATTTATAGTTACATCTCGTCTTTTTTTAATAGTAAGTTACTCTCATCCGTATTTATTTCTTGGCTCTGGTTTTCTTAAAACTTGAGAGTCAGAGAAGCGAAGTCAGCATCCTCGATATTAGTAGGTGAGCAGAGCGGATTGCCTTAGGGACTGAGGTTTTGTTTCTCTTAAAAACAGAGGCATAATCAGGAGAGTATGGTACATTTTCTGTACACTTGAGACGGACATTTTCTTTAGGATATAAACGAGGCAAGTTGGCAGCAGTAGATGGATTAGTTTTCTGAGAAGTATCAGACTTAGTCATAAAATCCATCATTACTCGTTTGAAGGCTTTGCGGTTTTCGTATTTGTGGTTAGCCTTCCCATTAAAAGAGGGTTGTTTATTCTTCATCGACATAGCTGAGGTCCTGAAGATTAAGCTCTTAGACAGTGAAGCATCAGTGAAGCGTTGATCATGATGGGCGTAATTGGAAGTGGAAGTACCAAAGGGATCATTGTTAGCAAACGATATCTTCGACAGAGAGGCAGCGTTTTACTTGTAGTAGTTGACTTTGCCAAATTATTCATCAAAAATGCCAGATGCTATTACGTTTTTTTCCCTAAAAGATATTTTTCCAACTGAATCTTGTGATTGTATAGGTATATTCAGTAGTGAGCGAGAAAACTCTCTGTAAAAAGCATGGATAATGCATGTTTGAGGATTGTAGCGAAATTGATATTCTCTTCCCATTTTGCTGCACGTCGTACCCGGTGGAAACGTTCAGTAAAGATCTCTACTGATTCGTGAGGTTACATTTTGATTACTAAGAGATAATTGATACTATTGATCCCTTGGGCAATATCTTGTGTACCATAGTTGGTATTTATTAGCTCTTGGGCTTATCCAGCTAAATATCTTGTGGTGCAAGGTAGCAACAAACCACAAACATTGGTCCCGGTTCATCTTGATAGAGACAAGTTTTTCTCATAGGGTGATATTTCCTGGACAAATGGAGTTTTAATGCTTTTATACAGAGTATCCTCTTTTAAAAACTATATGATTTTGTACTATTACTAAAAAGTGAAAAACTGTTAGATGTAAGATATATTTATTAAATGAATTTGTGTAAAAACTGTGAAAGTTATCTTTCTGATCTCATTAGATTAGAGATTATTATGAAAGAGAACAGCATTGGAGACTTGGATAGTCTGAATAATATTTCAATTGAGCATTTCCAAAGAAACAAGAAGAAAAAGACAATCTTGCAAGATGTTGTTCAAAAAATAGAAAGCAGAGCGTAAAATAAAGTAAATGCGCCACAATTGCTGTAACAACAACAACAAACAAATTCGCCATTAGAACCGCTTATAACCACGGAAAGCATTGATATGGATGAATATTATCAACTAGAAAGTACTAACATGGAATGCGACGCTGAAGAAATACCAAGAAAGAAACCCAAACCTATAAAAGAGTATAACAAGTTTAATCAAGATAGAGAAGTAAAAAGCATTGTAGGTAGAGTGAAAGGAAGCTATATAAAAGTGAAAAAAAAAACCACTACAGACAAAGAATATTCGAAAATTATAAGAAAACTATATATTTATTTGCTGATATATATGAAAGGTTTCTTAAGGAAGAAACTATGAAAATTGTTGAAAGCATTTATAAATTATATGATGATAGTAAGTATAGATTTATAAAAAAAAACATGTAAATATACATTATAAAAGAAATAATACTATAATAGACTATAGTAAATACATTTAAACTATATAAATGTTTAAGAATTTGAAAAAAAGAAAGGGTAGGTACTTTAGAACAGCAACTACAAAACATGGTTACTGAAGAAAAAACAAATCTGAAAATATGCCAATTATAGCACAAGTCTATACCTAGTTAGTAATACTAATATTTCAACACCTCCTATTCAACCATTACTACTCACTCATCCAAGGTTTTGAAATATTTCAATAATTTTTACCAAAGATTTTTTTTTGTAATGAGATACTGCTCTGAGAAGCCAGAGTTGTCAAGCGACATAATCAACTCGATCGTCTTAGAGCTGATGAAGGAAGAAGACGGTATTGGAATGGCTGGTTTAGGTCTTATTTACTCCCCTACGCACCCTTAAAATCATTTTTCTGTTTTTGTAGCTTTTTCCTACCATTATTTGGTTTGTTTGAAAAAAGCTACAGTTTTGTAAGTTATATTAAATATTGTTCTTAAAAGCATTCTATTTATACTATTTTTTATTTTATCATGCTATATAATTCAACTTTAAAGTTAAAATATAGAAACCTACTGGAACAATCCAAATACAAAAAAAAAAATTCGAAATATTATGAGGCGCTTGCTTCAATTTTTGAAGGGTAGTTTATTTACCAAGTATATAAGTATGTAAACATATAAGCTTAAGTTTAGTAAATCGGTTTTTGTCATATCTGATACGATTCTGTTTGTCAGTTTTATTAAATGTATTGTTCAACAATTGCTACTGATTGCTAAAAAACTACATTAGTCAGAGTAAAAATTTCAAAAACTCTATTTTTAAACACAAATCACTATACTTCTTATTGTTAATAGTGCTTAATTGAAGTAAGCTTTCTGGTCTAGACTATTTGTCTTTTGATGACAGTGTGACACTTAGGAATGTTTTATATATCTTATTTATTCAAAAGCAACAGCGTTGTCCCTGTTTGCTGTAGTGGTTTTTCGTTTCATATAGTTTTTTTTCCTGAAGCAATAGATGAATCTATATTATAAATGATTTTTAGTCTGTTTGGCTTTTTTTTACGCAAATAAAATTAGTATTGAGTATCCAGAACTGCTTTATTTTTACTCGAACTCAGCATCTGTAGGACCTCTTCTTTTTCTACAGAAACAGTATCATCCAAGTTGGAGTAAGTTCTGCAAAGAGGGCAAGAAAATCCTGGGTGATTATTATCCAGCAACGGCTTAATGCATTTGTAATGGTACACATGTGAGCATGGAGCTATAAAAAGTGCTTGGAATGGCGCTATACAGTAAAGGCAAATACAACACTCTTGAATTCTTTTTGTGTCACGCTGGAAAGATTTCAGTGCAAACACGTTTTTTTTCTGGCGTCGGTTGACTTCTAAACGTATCTTTACCGCACGATACATAGACTCTAGGCCACCTTTAAAATCTCTACCAAGCTGGATAAGGTCACCATCAACCAACTCTTGAGGATCGTTTTTTAGGCGAGATTGATTTACAAATGTACCACTCGATGATCCTGTGTCTTTTATATAAATCTTTTTATGTGTAGGTTTGACTATGTTCTCTCTTTGGGTTCTTATAGTTTTTTCATTCATGTAAGCCTAACCTTTTTGTCTTTCTCTAACCAAACTACTGCATGGTATCGGCTCACTACTTTACTTTTAAATGGAAGAGTATTTTCCATTGCCTTGCGGTCTGAATACCGACCTAGCTGAACATTTTCGCCTACAACTAATGAATGTTCAAGAACATCAAACAGGAAGTTTGGTTGGCTAGGCCCTAGGTGAGGCACCAGCCTAATAGGTATTCTCACTAGCTGGTCCTTGTCTGGCTGTGTTGTTAAGCTCTCTATCGTATGGATGTCGTAGAGAAACATATATATCACTCAGAAATATATATATATATGTATATATATATATAGGACAAGATAAAGAAAAAAAAGAGAAAGAGACGAAAAAAAGAGTAGGGAGTGAATGTTAGCTGAAATAAATAAATATGTTTCTCTCTTTTTCTAGCCAAAAATTATTTTAAATCAAAAGCAGATTGCACCAGACACGTATAATAAACATTTGAAAACCAGAAAAGAACTGGTGATGTACTTCATCGCGTCTAGTAAGATCTTATAATACAAGAAGCTTTGGAGCTCTAAGATAGTTTTCAAACAAAAGTCTTTCTACTATATACGATTTTGGATTTAAGTATAGACATTCTTTTTATTTTTTTTCTAATGGAAGCTGTTGGTGAATTGTACCTACCCCTTTTTTATGCAATGTTTTCCCCTTCATTTTTATTTAATTGGGGATGTCTGGCTTTAATTCTGTTACAAGGCCCTTGAAGCCTCATGTATGCCAGGCAGCCGGTTTATCTTGGTAATATCGACTATAGCTCCTATATAGCGTAATTGTATCTGTTTGTTGTTTTGTTTGCACTCATTTTCTTTCGATTTTTACGTCCAGTTGTCGAATGACTTCAACCAGCTGAACTATCGATACATAACGATTTGTGTTAATAAACCGCATAAATGTTTTTAGACTCATTCTATTATTGGCTGTTGAGTTGGGTGTCACAAAAGAAAAAAAAGCCTGTATAAACGTTTTAGGTCCTCAGACTATATACGTCGAAAAGAAAAACACATATTTTATTTCTTTATCTCTTTGAAGATAATCTACCGAATACCGTGGTGTTATTCTTTTTTTTATATGTGTTTTGATTAATGTTAAATAAAGGTATTCATATCTGGTTGAGTAGCATTTCTATTTGATTTTGGCTTCAAAATCTAAGAGTGTATTTTGTATCAATCATTATCGTTTTTCAAAACAGGCTTCTTAAATCTTTAGTGCAAACCTGATCACATCTCTTGTGTTTTATTATATACAACGTGCTGTCCTTCTGCTTATTGTATACTAACCAAATGGTAACGATGTTTAACCTCTCTAGAATTTGCAAAAACATTGCCTTAGCTAAAACCTTTTCTAGCTGCTATTCTCTTTTGTATTGCTTTGTTTTATACCTTTTTAAAAACGGCTACATATTTCAATTGCAGCAAATACAGCCTTACATACGTACACACATATATAAAAAAAAATTGATTGCTTTATTACATACTGTTTAAAATGGTTGGTATTTAACCATCTACATCGGTTCCTCAAGGCGTTAAATGGTATTATCTTTCATCAATCTCATATATTCAACGCCCTCTGTTTTATTTCTGTCTTGACTCAAAGACTCTCGTTACTAATATCTCTAGCTGGGCTTTCCAAACTCTTGTCTTTTCAACAAAAGTGAATACCAATATTCAAAATAAAATGGCTAACCTTTGTCTACGGTCTTGTAAAAACGTTATCCTTTTTTTTCTTATAAAAAAAGAAACAACCTTTTATGTTGTATGAAAACCAATAAACAAATATTGAAAGAGACGCAAAGCTGCATTGAACGATAAAGCTAACACACCACTAACGTATTACTACATCAAACAATGCATATATAGAGCTTTATACAAAAAAAAACTATATATTCATTCTATGGATGCCATTCCTGAATTGCGTTTTGAATACTCGACCAATACTGTAATTCAATAGCCAAGTCTTTGGCATTTACGTAGTCTTTTTGATCAAATGCAGACTGAAGCTTTTTTACTGTTTTTTGAAATTTTTCTATAGCGGAGAAGTTAGTTAAAACATTCATTTTTAGTACTAACAAATACCTTCATTTTTCTCTTTAATAACCTTCAGTTCTTCCTCACTTGACGCTTCGTCCAACTCTTCTCGGAGCTCCATGACTTCCATCAACAGCTCTGGGTCACTTAAAGAATCTCCTTCATTGATCTGTTGTCCTTCTTGAAGAAGAATGTATTTTGCCCTCGCTAAAGGGTTTTTGAGTGTATGGTAGGCCTTGTTGATTATAGAGGATTGAAGCTGTGCATAGTCGTACTCACGCTATTTTTTTTTAGTAAAAAAGGCTGAATTCAATAAAAGCATTTCAAAGCAAACAAATATTTAAATTACCTTCTGCGAATTAGAGTAGCTATCAGGGTGCGCTTTTTGTTGAAGTGTCAAAAACCTTTTTCTCAGGACTTTCAGATCTATATTGAATGTTGATTCTTGCCTAAAATTTATATCAATGTCATTTGAGTTGTTTTTTCTTGTTTGATTATTACTTTTTTTCTCCTTTTCCAGCTTCCATCAACTGAAAAAAGTTGAGTTCCGAAGGAATGGGCTGAATAACACTACAGACTTTGTTTTCGCAAAAAAGCGCAGTGGGGTTATTCGTTGCTTGACATTGCCAGCATGTCTTGTTATGACTCATGTGTTTACAGACCAACGTGGAAGATATTCCTCTTTTGGTAGTGAAAGATGTTGCTTTGATACACTTAGTAGCAGTTACGTTCTGGTTTGTTAATATCTTTTTGAATGCGTTCATTTGACTTTATAAGATAAAAAAAAAGAAAACAAGTAGGTAGTATGAAAATTTACACATTGTGTTACGTATTTAAACTGTCATTTTTGAGGCTACACTTTTCCGGAGTTTTATTAGTGCACAACAAAAAAGCTATCTTAGACATATGGGGTTCTTTCTGATTTTAATAAAAAGCCAATTTCAAACCCAGTTTATATGATTAGAAAACCTCAGCCTAAAACGATATGGAGTAAAATCGCGTCTCCCTCAAACACCCAGTTAAAAAAATAACTAGTCCCCAGCAAACAGAGCTCTCCCAGGGATATCCGCCGTAATAGTACCGCCTTCTCCAACTGAGACTTTAATGTCCTAGACGTAGAGTTGGGACATGTCCGGCCTTTCATAAAGGGACTAGAAAGAGTTAGCATTTTAGTCGACATTAACAACATCGAAGACTCAGCCCTGCTAAGACTCGCCTTTCAAAACTACAATAAAAGGGGTTAATCAGGAGAAGATATAGACCAGAACTATTTAGGTAGATCGGTCATAGTTCGAAATTATCTGAGCCGATCATACATAGAGACCAGTTGAACAGAAAGAAGCGTTGGGTAAAAAGCCAATTGTTTGGAATAACCTTGCCCAATGGGCAGGTAGTTAAAGGCTACTGTAGTTTGTCGGCCGAAGCCCGAATTTTCCGCCTTAAACTGAAACGACTGCCTCTGCGAGCAGTGTCCAGTCTCACCAAAGACATGGAAAGTAGATTGGCCGCTTATAGTAAAGTTTTGGACATCGGGATCGTCCGATCTAACGGATGTTTTGTTGGAATGGGCTATGCCGCTCTGGGTGTTAGTGCCTCATCTACTAACTCACTCATTTACAAAGATCTTCAAAGGATTATCCCCTGGGACGACGAAGATGGTTATCTCAGAAGTGTCTATCTACAATGGGACGAAATGCCCCCATTTTGTCAAGCCCAAGACCATTGTCGGACAGATTACCCGCAATTGAAGAACATCATGCAATGCTTCAACTGTAGTTAGAAAGGACACATTATGAGAGAGTGCCCTAGAAACAATCAAAACTGGGAACAAACCAACAAAAAGCAAAAGAACGCTTCACCCTCTTTTCTACCCTACAGAACCTCAGGCCAGAAAATCACAGTCCGAGTCTAAAACAGCGGCACCAAGACTGTCACAGCGAGAAGACATGGGAGTGTCGCTAGGATATCTGCATAAAAGTAGGAGATAATGTAAAATAGATCTCATCAACTGAACTACCTGGATTATATGAAAAGAAACTGATAAGAATTTTTTTTTTTTATTTCATTAGCTTTTTAGATTTCATAGTGATAGTGAGATTATATATAGATGCCACATTCAATTTTCTCAAAACATATGTTAAAGTTTAAATATATGTTCCTATCGTTACTCTGACTGAAACAGAACCAGAGGAGACTCCTAACCCCACACAGATACTCCTATGGAAGAAGCAACCCAATTGATTCAACTAGTCGCTTTAGAACCCACTCCCCATTTGACTGGTCGCAGAGCAACGAAAGAATCGAGAGAGAGGCAAGAACCTCACCCAATTAAGTTCCCCAGAACGGAAAACTTCGACAGCCTATCGGCAACGGTCTCCCAAACCAAAGCTTCAACCGCTTACCTATCAAAATTTGCGAACAAATCCCCACATAATAACCCGATTGGCAACCCGGGAGGAAAGAAAAACGGCTCTCAGTAATGAGTGCGGATCTTCAACAACATCTGACCTAGTAATTCTCAACTGCCGTGGTCTAGCAAAAAAAAAAAGCAAAAAAAAAAACAAAAAAATTCAAATGCTACTTAAGAAGCTCCGGAGTAGACATTCTGGTACAGCAAGAAACCCACGCCGGAGATATGCCGATCCAAAAATCCTTAAATCTACTCTTTCACGCAGCTTCCAGTATATGGATCTCACACTGCGGCATTTTATCTAAACCCCCACTTTATCATTTCTCCTACATGCTCTCATATCAACGGACGGTTCATTTTAGCAGACACCATCTCTTCCACTCGTTACAGCAACTTCCGCCCGCTATACTCAAATCAACACTCACTAGTACAGATAATCAACATGTATGCCCCTGCCACATGCTCCGAAAGAAAGCCGTTTCACGGGAATTTGGTAGCTCTCCCCTTCCTACAGAATTTGGGATCCAAATTAGGTAACAATCCTATGATTATGGGCGATTTCACTTATGATAACCGACTAAAGACAACCTAATATCCTTCTGGTACACCTACACAATGGCTGGATTTTACAAACACTAACTTTCAAGATTGTTTTGAAGACTCGACGTTTAAAAGAGGAAAACGAACATCAGCAATAGACTACATTTTCTGCCCACTGAACCTTTACCCAACATTTGCTCTAAAGACCAGAATCTCGTCAACAGCGATTGGACAGATCATGCTCTTTCCCAAATCACGCTTACTACGGAGCATCAAGACTTAGGGGAAGGGTCATGGAAAGCAAATCACTTTTTAGCCAAAAACGAACATTTTCAACAAGCTCTACAGTCTTTCCTTCACACAAAATTTGGAGGCCTCGAGACAGCACATGAAACAATGCAAGCTGAACTTCTATGGGATGAAATCAAAAACGAGGTTTAGAAGTTTACTAAATAACTTCAATTAGAAAAGAATAACTGGAAATAAAAACAGCCTAAATTGTTTCAAAAAAAAAAAAAAATCGTATCCTTAGACGATATAGAAACTTTAACATCCTATTTGCCCTTCTCCCGGTTATAGAGGGGCAAATAGGATTCTTACAAGATAATATTGCCGAGATAGAAGATCTACGGACCAGCAAATATTTGAAAAAACATAGCGAAAGATCACCCGGTTTCTTGAAGAGGACAATCCAGACGAGATCTTACCAAAGATATATCGATACCTTAGAAGACCCCTATACAGGAGAGTTAGTAGACTCGCTAGAAGAGAAAATAATAAACTTTATGCACTTGATCCTACAAATCTAGAAGTCTTTCAAGAACTGACTGCCAATTTTCCGGAAGAAGACAAGTTATGCCTGGCACAACAGGTCCTTCTGACCAGAGAAATCACTGTCCACAAAATTTTAAGTCATAACAACCGGTCTCCGAAGAAAAGCAACCCTGGCCCGGATGGCCTCCCATATGTGATTCTGCATTTAATAATGTCCTTTCCTCCCATAAAAAACCTGGTTTGCAAAGTGTATGATATAGCATTGAAAAAATGACCTTTCTGCCTTCTTGGAACGAATCCCTTATGGCTTTACTTCCCAAAAAGGGGAACATAGCACTGATGAAAAACTATAGACCAGTTTCTTTAGTCAACAGATACAAAAACCTTCACAAGAACTTTAAACGGTCGCATCATGAGAGTATCGTCTAAGCTCATAAACATGAACCAACTAGGCTTCATACCAGGAAGATATATTGCGGAGAATGATATGTTAACGCAAATTCTACTGGAAAATGTCTCCTCCTTCGCCTCCGAACAAGACAAAAGTATAGCACTGCTTTTGGACCAAGAAAAAGCTTATAATCGAATAAATATTGACTACCTTACAAAAGTGATAAGAATTCTCCATTTCCCAGAAGAAACCGTAGAATTTATTGGCAAAATGCTGACAGCAAACGTAATCCGGACCAACATCAACGCTTTTCTATCTCGTCCTGTTCATAAGCTGCGAAGTCTAAGACAAGCCGAACCCATCTCTCAAATTCTCTACAACCTGGCACTAGAGCCTTTACTTCGCCCCAGAACACAAAGCGTTTTCTTTCAAGGCTATCAGCTGTGCCGCCGCTTCAATAATTCCTCATATTCACATAACCCCATCACAGTCAAAGCCCTCTGCTACGCAGATGACACTCTGGTTTTCCTAAAAGATTTAAACGACCTAGATCAGTTGAACACTCACCTAACTCGCTACTGTCAAGCCTCGAATGCCAAACTGAATTTCGACAAAGTGCAGTCAATCTTTATGTCCAGAAGAAACCATAGTGACTACTGGTCGGAAAGCTCGAACCCACTGCAGATCCCACACGTCCACAAAGCATCTAAACCACTCCTCATCATTTATCTAAGATTCTCCCTGTGCCAGTCGGCAAAACAACGGAAAGATTCCTTCTCCCAATTCCTGATGAAATTAGAAAAAAGAGCACTCCTCACGCTCCCTTTCCGTTCTTGGAAGAGTCACCGTAGCCAAATCTCTACTGCTGTCGATGTACTGGTACCTATTCGGAGTAAACTTACTCCCGTCCTCAGAAATTGCAAAGATCAAATCCGCAATAGCTAAATTTATTCACAGAAACATATTTCCTAGAACCAAATAGCCCAGCTTGTGCCTTCCAAAATACCGGGACGGTCTAGCTCTATTGGATCCCCTTTTTCAACAACAGGCCTTATACTTCTTCTGGTTACGGCCTCTGATCTACGGTACGAAAGAAGCGTCTACCAACCGAACTTCTACACCTCTGAAAACCCATCTTCAAAACTCTTTCAACTCAGAACATCCAGAGATCCCTCTACCTTTCTCTATAAGACGGAAACAAGTGTTCAAAATGCAACTCGGCATCTGCAATTTGCTGGCTTATTCTATGGATTAAACTTCTCGATGTTTCGAAGACATGACTCTCAATCTCAAAGCTATTATGAGCCTACCTATAGAAAGTATTTTTTACACATGATCCGTAAGCAGTCCATTATACAGATATTTGGCACACACCCAATCCCAAACTTACAGACTGCTATAATTAACCAATTGCACTATTTAAAACTCACCTCTAATGTCAATATCCTTCGGGATCTGACATTGTATAAAACTACAATTACAATATTTTCCCTCTTTAAAACATCTTTACAAAACTTACACATAAGTTAATCTCTTAAATTATACATATATTGATTACCAACATGTTTGGTATGTTTGACCAATGGAACAATATTCCTATATATTTGGATAACTAATATTAATTATAATAAAGTTGGTAAAATTTATTTAGTTTAAAAACTTCGGTTATAAATCACACACCTAAAAGCGAGTTTCGTTTTTCGACAGCATGCAAATGGATGGAGGTAAACGACGTGTTCCATTTAGACCCTTCCGCCCATCTCTTCGCCGCATAGACTTTCCCGATAACTACGGGAAAATTAGCAGAGCTATGAACAAGCTATCCAGGGAGAGACGTTTTACATTATAGGAAATATTTTCTTTTCTTTAGCTGTGTAAATTATTTGAAACTTATGGTTAATTGTCCATTCATGTCAGTCTTAGCATCCCTCATAGCTTTTTTTTAAAAAAAACTTTCAAAATAAGATAAAACATTAAGATATAGTACTGTTTTTAAAAATAAGGAATTCATTAAAGCGATGTATATTAACTGAAATATAGTATTATTTGGTTTTTCTAATAAAATTAGTACAATTATAGTTTTAGCTTTAGTATTATTATCAAATATAGGTTGTCTTTGATATAAACTATTTTTTTTTATTGGGCCATTTATCCATCTGTTTTTAATTTACAACAAATTGGGATGTCTATCAGAGAGTTACCGCTGGAAAGCTACAAATAAATACTTCCTTCGGGAAACACATCCTCCCTAACAATATTGATTCTTCTCGAGAGCAACAAATAGGCTTCGTCCCTTTCTTTCAATGCTCGAATCTATACAATAACTCCAGAAGGGCCCTCAAATAACTCAGCACAAAAGTCTATCGGGCATTCTGCCAGGAAAAAACCGTACCCCCATTCCGGATCAAGTCGATCTTGTCGGTTTTTTGGATCTTATTCTGGAGTTTGCCACTCTCTACCACTCAAAGGAACATCACCTACTGGCTAACTCACCAAAAATCCCACGTCGAGGGTTTTTAAGTCTCCCCATGCCTCTCAAATGCCCTACCCCAATGTACCTTTTTTGCCCGAACCAAGAGTCGTCTCCCTTCCATCTCCTTTTCTCCTGTCCATCAAAATCTTTGGTCTGGGACAACATCATCCGTGAATTCCTATGGCCCACCGTGGAAATCGAAGATATCTTCCAAGCCTTAAAAAGTTTGGGCTTTTACAGTGTTGAGTGTTGTCAGCAGCCATCACTCTCAGCAACTATGCACTATCTCAAGTCTGGAGATGCCACTTTTGACATGAGCAACTTCCAGCCGCAATTGGTGACTGCCCGCATAAGGGCAGTCATTCATCAATTTGAAGCCGAGGAAAGCCTCGCTTCATAAAATTTCTACTAGTCTCTTCCACTCATCGATGTCACCACTCCGCTTCCATTCCTCTTTTCAAAGTCAATCTAATTTTCCTTTATTTCATAATATAATCTAAAGCATAATTGCGACCACCTCTTGCTGAAATTACAATTTCAAGCTACACGGAGTAACAAATAAAAACATTTAAAAAGAAAGCTATCTTAGACTGACACATTAGCGGCATCTTTGTTGGATTTCGGTCTGTTCATCGAATATAGTTTAGTGTTTAAATCAACTAAACGCCGGTCATGCACAGTTTCTTCTAGGCATGACTGTATTTCAGAATGAGCATAGATATTATGGTTCTAACAAGAGTTTAAATATTATATCCTAAAGTTCCTTTTTCTCTTACTTGTAAAGATAGCTGATCAAGATCAAAGAGTTCTTCGACATTTTTTACTGGTGGATTGATACTTTTTAAGTAAAATGGTGTTATTACTTTAATATTGTTTGCTGTGCACGCCAAATTGCGAAGATGACTGTCCTTGTATTTACATGGCGTAAGTGCTCTAGAGGCTATTGGGACACTATAGCTTTCTGCAATTACTATGCTCTCTTTGTCTACGTGGGCATGTAAACTTGTCACCATTTCAAAACCGTAAAACGGTACATGCAGTTTGCGATTAAAACCTGTACTACTAGCAAGTATCAATCTACTGAATTCAACTCCAGTATCATTCTTTTTTAAAATAGACGCGTTTTCGGTACCACTTGGTCTTGTGCGTATAGGCTTTGGTATAAATTTTTTACAAAGTTCTCTTTTAGAATTGTTTTGATGAATGACCACGTTTTGCTTCACGTTTGTTACTCGGCAGGTCAAACCAATGGAAAAATAGTCAATATAATCCAGTTTGCCATCTCTTATAAGCCAACAGGGTTTATCGATACATATTTCTGGATACTCTTCTTTAGTCAAAGTGAATTGCGAGTTTACATGAATGTAGTTCCGGCGATAAGTAGTCCATACGTTATTGATTTTAAAAAAATCGCCTTTCATCAAAGAGTCTAAATCCACTATATATCTTTGAAACAGGCTTAATAAACATTATATGTAACGTAACTATCTTACTTCTCTGTTTGATTCAAATTACATAGATCATAAAAACGAACCGTGTCTGAAAAAGAGGGCCCCAAGTCGTAAATGTACTGTGATTTTGCTTTTTCGAAAGTATGGTTTAAATATTTGTAGTTTTCTTCAAAGTAATGAGGAATATCGGTGCTTTTCACGCTCTTTTTTACATCAGGACATTCCATTTCATAAACTTGCGCCCCCCTATAATGCCAAAACTTTTTAAAAAAATATTTTCCCAGGACAATTTTCTTTTTGCAATATACTCATCACTGCTCTCGCTACTATCTGTTTCAAAAAATTTCTTTTTCTTGTAATCTTTATAGCCCTTATTCGGAAAAAGCTTCATCTCAGGAGCCAGAACACTCGAATCACTATTTGAAAGACAACTTTGAATACTTGTCTATACATACAAAGTTTAAGATGGGGCAAATATTTACCTTTCATCACCACTGCCTGTAATTCTGGATTTCTTTGGCTCAGGAACCCAGTGCCTATTTGTCTTTAGGCCGCCAGAGTCGGTTTTATGTACTGGACTGGCTGGTTCGCTGAAATCGAAAAACAAAAAAGTTAGCCCTACCGATACCCGAGTAGGATAGAATTAAACCTCGTACCTAGAAAGTTGGCTTTCGCTAGAGCAGTGTTCGTTTTGTATCTTAGAATTTGAGTTTTTTTGAGGGCATTGGGGTAAAGAAATTTTTCCAGGAGTTGGGCTAGATGGCTCGCTAAAAAAATGCATCATTAAGCTGGCGATCTAAGAGCGTCTAGCTAAATCTATATAGTTACCTAAGAGGAAAAGTAGCGACTTCTTTAACACAATCTTTTTTCTTAGAAGATTTCTTAGTAGACTTTGGTTTCTTGTTTTCTGATTTTTTAGTAGACATTTTGTTTTACAAGAGGAAAAGAGTAAGCAATCACCTCTGAGTAATGAATATTATTAAACGCGGCTTTATGAATGAGTAGTTAACAACTCCGATAATAAGATT
Organism: Sporodiniella umbellata; assembly: GCA_025677835.1. Classification (NCBI taxonomy): domain Eukaryota; kingdom Fungi; phylum Mucoromycota; class Mucoromycetes; order Mucorales; family Rhizopodaceae; genus Sporodiniella; species Sporodiniella umbellata. The sequence continues at coordinate 42,853 of JAIXMR010000134.1, read as the reverse complement.
ATAGTTGCGCAAATGCGCAGAAAAAAAGCTCGGTCGTTAAATGACTATTGAGCCGGATAGTTTTCGCACCCGTTTCAATTGAAAAGTTAGCCTCAAGATAGAAAAACTCCTAAATGCTCATTGAAATGTTTTCAAGTCTTTAAAGTGGGCTTTTATTTTGTTAGTTGTATATGAATATCTAATGTTTTGTGCTCCTTCTTTTAGCTATTTTTTTTTGGTCACCTTCTTTTTTAAAACAAAAAAAAAGGCTGCTTAGCAGTAACACTTACACAGCAGCTTTACAGATGCCAGAAAAAAGAACGCTTTCATTATGAAATATTTTTAGCAACTGACTCCCAGTATCTTTTGTTAGTTTTTCTACAAGACAAAAAGTAATAGTTTTCCCGTTTTTGATATGCAGAATAGTTAGAAACGCATTCTTTTTTTATTAGATTAACTATACTAGAAAAACAAAAATTTCGTGGACATTAGAGCATCCCTATCGAGATTGCTTAGGTTTGCTTATAGACCCTCAAAACTTGACTACACGGGGACCAGTCTAAACCTGTTTTTGACTTTTTGCAACTGGAGATAATTTTATTGGTCAGATTTAGCTTAAACTTCACTCTTTATTGTTTCTAAATACGTCTTATGAGCTAAGTTGGTAGCCGAAAGCTCAGGCTTTTTGTGCTACTGGGCGTGGAACTTTACAAAATAGCTTCATGCAATTTTAAACCCAAGAGGACTCAGCTCTGGTCTTGTCAGAGATTTGTAATATGCTTCAAGACCAGATTGTTTAATATGATCTGCCTCTTTCTTCCATATCTCTGTATTTTTTGGCTACTACTTTAAAAGATTCGTGCCGAAAAATATATGGATACATTTCTTCGTTTGCTGTTTGACAAACTTTGGCTCCGCCAAACCAAGATTTTTTTTGGTGTTATAAACTGATCACCACAGTTAATTAGTGGAACATGTGTAGTACCTAAAGGCGTTTGTACAGTTCTGTACATTCTAGTATGATGTTTCTGAGTCTGGTTTAAAAAAGACCTTCCAGCACTGAATTCCTGAAAAATTCAATATTAGCCCAGTTTACAGTATAAAAGAGGCTTAAGCTCCTTATTGACACACGTGTGAAAATCGTTATATCTTCGAAAGTCGAAAAACTCTATCTCATTATTTAAAGAGCCGGTTTGCATTTTCAATGACATGGCAGTTTAAAGAAAACCGACTGTCTTCTTACTTAGCAAGAGCTAAACAAAGAAGAGTGCTTTTGATGTTTAAAAACACTGTACTGCTTAAAATCAAACACACTAGACATCATTATCACATTGACGTTTCACAAAAAATACCCAGGCCTGTGGGTTAAAAGTTTAATTTAAAATTGGCCACTAGACACACTGACCTCAGAAAAGAAACTTACTTATTTTTGGTTTTATAGCATTAAAACTTGAGCGCATTTACAAACTATATATACTTTACCTATTCTTTTTTCTAAAAAGAAAAAGAGCTGTATCACACGAAGACTAGAAATTATAATCTATGTGGGGCGGATAGGTTAAATAAATCATGTTTTACAAAAATATAAACAAAGGCTCTGTCTATAGAAAATTAATTTTCGAGAGATGAATAAGTCAAAAATTGCTTTAACACCCTTTTACAGAACGCACATGTAAACCTGCTGTAACCGATAAGCGACCTAGTAACATACCTTTTGTACAGCACACGGTCTGTTAGAACCATTTAGCTGGTTGATTTTCTTTACCAATTATAAACTCCATATCACTTTTAAGGCTTCTCAAAGGGTAATACTCTAGTTTATGTTGTACTTAATGATTTTATATAAATCTTGCTACGTTTTAATTGTATAATTATATATGCTATAGATTGAAGTAGCTTTTAATAAGACTTTTTTGGACATCCTGTGTACAAAAAATCGGTTGGATTGGTCTACCTTGGGAATGCAGGATAATTTAATACACTAAAAAAGTCATTAACTGCAAACTTGGTAACTGAAAAAACAATAAAGCAGCATTTTTAATGCATTGAATAGCTAGGCTGCTATATTCGTTAAGTACTGGTGTATTTTTCTTTTGGAAGCGATTAATATATTTCAGTATATTCGTTCGATTTACGGAAAATTCTACAAGCTTTTAAATAAAGCTCATACTTCATTTTACTCATGACAGGTAAGATCACATGTAAAATGAACCTCTCTAATTCTATATGAATTGCCGCAAAGTCCTTTGTCTGGAAAATAGGTTAAATAGCTCTAGTAAAAAGCGAAAAATAAAGAAAAGGGCAATATATTCAGATTTATGTTTTCAAAATTATAGATGTAAAGTTGCAGGCTAAGCTAGGCTATTTATCTCTATACAAAAGTAAATAGTGTCAAAGAAAGCCTTTAAAATATTACCATATCGTTCAATCACTGCTATTTTGTAAATGAGTTTTAAAGCTTGCTGCCTCAATACTTTTGGATATTCAAAAACTAAGAAACGCTCAATGATGTTGTTGAGTGTGATTCTTTTGCATAATATCAATCAGCGGTTTTACTTTAAAGTTTCTTCTAAAGTCAGTGCCTTGTTTATAATATGCATTATTTACAAATACAAAGAGTCGATTTTCGAAACAATGTCTGTACAACTCTTACTATCTACAGTAACAATTTCGCAAGTGACATGATTACTACTGAAATTAAAACTGGAAGTTGTATTGATAGGCGTCCTAATTTATGCAGATTTAAAGAATTTAAGCCGCCTCCTATGTTTTTATAGATAAGATTATCTAAAACATTTATATCACCTTAAAGAATTTAGATGTTTGAGTAAAAAACCTATCTTAAAAGAAAGAAACACACTAAAAGAATAGTTTATGTTGGCCAAATAAAACAAACAAAACGACAATTGCATTTTTAAAGAAAAAAGAAAATTAGGTAAACTAACTGTTTTTCTCAAACTAGGACATCTCTCACTGCTCTAGGGTCCGAGCGAAGATGGTATACAGGAGTGATTGACAACCCTAAATCTTTAATGATACTCAGATCTCAAAAGAGCAGAGCGTACAAGAAATTACGACTTGTATGCATATAATTGCGGCTTTGTACATTTTATCGCTCTAATGTAAATAATACATGTAAAGCAAAAGTCATCTAAACCTCCACGCCACAAATTATCATCTTTCAGATATAAAATAAATAGCCACCAATTCAATAATATAACACATACGCAACATACACAGTCTTTCTTTACACCACCAATGTGACAGGACACACAGACAATCTTCATTTGAGTTTTAAAGGCTTGTTGAAGCCTTAGGCCTTATTTGTTACAATAAAATTTGTCTGTCTACTTCAACCATCTGTCAGAATAGAGATTGCCAAATCGGTAACCTACCTTGTTAAAGCAGTACCGAAATTTTTTCGCTTTGTTGCTTTTTACTTACCAACTAGTCGATATCTTAAGTGTTGATATAGTACTAGAACAAAGCGCCAACCTATAAAAATAAGCGCTACTATTCGCAGTATAACTGGGTGTAATTTATGAGGCAGTTCATCATGGATATAAGAGTGTGTATTATAGGCAAGCTTATTAAGTCTGTTCAATGTAAAATAAATTGCTTTGATGAGTTTGGTTATGTTTTGCCTTTGCTATAGTTTACTCAGCACTCTAACTTTTCCTATTAATATCGAAAACAGAAAATTTTAAATCCATCGTTGCTGAGGAATATCTGTAGAAGCTTTTTTCACGATTACATTGTAATTTCATTACCCATTTTATGTGCAGTTGTCAAAATTCATGGCTTTTTTTGTTTAACAAATTTCAATCAAAAATGCCCGTTTAGGGTCTCAAAGAGTAGCTGTATACGACTCTAATTACTCGTTACTTTTGAGTAAAATAGTGTAAGTCGTACTACACGGTTACCATGTATCTTTATAAGAGACCAAAAACTTATAAATCTGTGGAGCACAATTATGCTACGCAAACATACGACTAGGCCCTCTATAGACTCTACTATACATATTCGTAAATCAGTGTATAACTTTTTTGAATTTTTCTGTGTATAGATAAATGAAGAATATTCCCAAGGGTATTTTTTTTTGCGTTCGTAAGCTGCGACAATAAATTCGAAATCAAAAACGTTCATAATTTCGTAATAGAAAGAAAAAAAAAGGGAAAAACAAAAACAAAAACAAAAAGTCTGAGATCAACTTTACTTTTTTATTTACCTGAAGCCATGAGGACTTAAAAAATGGCTCTCTCTCTATCAATAGTGGATTAGACCACATTTAATATATATCTATATATCTGTGTATGCTAACAAAATAAAGCATCAAAGTAAAGCTGTGGTTTGTTTTGGGTATAGTTCTGGAGGTCTATAGCTTAAAAAAAGTATGTTATGGCTATGGTACGAAAAGAACCAAAGTAGTAATTTGGCTACTATTTTTTTACCTCTCTTTTTGTATATTTTGATTGCTAAAAAAAACAAAAACCGAACAGGAAGCAGATACTCTTTGCTGCTTTTGTCTTGTTTAAAATGAAAATGTAGTAGATACCGTTGTTCCTTTTTTGGGGGCAGCATTAAATGGATATCTCAACCACAAAGAAAGTAAGTAGAAAGTTCTTTAAATCCGCAACTTGTTTCCTCTGTCATACTTTAGGTATAAACAAAAAAGTCTGTCTCATTTTTTTTTTTAAAAAAAAAACTTGTTTATCAACTACTCATCATTGCTTTCTTTTGCTTTTTTTTTCTTTTCAACTTTTTTTCTTTTCGACAACAATGAACAGAGACCTAAAAGTATCAATGGAAGAGCAGCACAACTACAGCCGCGAACAGTTGCCATTATCTACATATGTTAAAATACCTACACCTGTTGAGCCTAATGTTCATCATGAAACCATCCCAAGTAAGAAATACATAGGCGAATCCGTAAAAACCAAAAATTAATCTAGCCATTGTCTGTAGCTGAACTTATGCATTGGTCACCACAGGAAAACGCGCTTTACGCTGACGCTGTTGTAATAATAATAAACATGTGACACCATTTTAACTTTTTCTTTTTTAGAAAATGCATGGCTACGGGAACTGGCAAATGATATCAACTCATGTACAGACTCGAAGCCCTTTGCAATGCCAAATGCACAATCATCAAATCATCCAAGTAATTCGAAAATAGAAAAAAAAACGATAAGCGTTAATGTATAAGTCAAAAGGAGCCACCTCGGCTACCATCTTTTTCTCAAGTATCTTCCATGGCCAGTTTTCAATCACCTTCGTCCAATGAAACGATGAGGTTACCGCCTGCATCCAGCATGGTACCACAAGTCTCTGTTTCTCAAAATATTCACCCAGGCTCGTCTTTTTTCACTTCAATGGAGATACCTTCAATAGAAGCTCAAAAACAAGTACCACAACCGGTACCGGAACTACAGCCAAAGTCGCCCCCACCCCCACCTACTGAAGTTACTACAAATCAAGAACACGTAAAAAAAAAAAAAAAGAAAAAGAACTCGTACCTCTTGCTAAATACACACGTAAAAATATCTTTTTTTTGCTATATAGATCATCAATGAAGATGAGATTACTGAAAACGAAAGAACAAAGAATCCAGAATGGTTCATGGGAAAATCAGCAAAGACGCCTGAACGTTATAAAAGAATCCGAAACCACATCATCAGCTGCTGGCGAACTAGTCGTCCTCATTACTTGACAAAAACAGCTGGTCGAAAGAATTTATCCGATTGTGGAGATGTCAATGCTGTTGGCAGAATACATACTTATCTGGAAAGTATTCGAGCTATCAACGTTAATTGTGTGACACCTCCTGCTGTAAAAAAGCGCTCAGTACGCAAACGCTTGGATGACGATGGGTAAAGAAAAAGAAGGAAAAGAATGGTCTACAAGATGTTTAGATTCACCTTACATATTTAGCGAGGAAAAAAAAAGGAAAAAGAAACCGGGTTACTATTGGTAACGCTAGTTTTTTTTTTTTTTAAGAACTTCAAAACTAAGGCAGCGTATGTGTTTATATTTTATTAGGGAAGAAGTTCCAGAAGATAGTGACGATAAAGACCATAAGCCCAAATCTGGATCAAGCGAGAAGAGAGGTGATTACAGTTAATGAGATAGAAGCAAAACAGCAAACAAAATTGACCATTATAATTCTTTTTTTGTATTTAAAACAAAAGATAGCAAAGTAAGACCAAAGAGAAATGTTCAGAAGCGTGAAGGCTTTTATGGCGATAGCCGTCTAGGATATGACAACGACCCTTTTACCCTGGTTCCTGTAGCTTATTATACTCAAACAAAAGAAGCCCCTTTTGCTGTTGAAGTAGGTAGCGACGTTTTGGTAAGTCACGCACTTTACTTTAGATAGACATTTAAACGATATTCTTACACAATTAGCTTGTGATGGAATTCCATGCCCACCTCGCATATACTGAAATCATTGGTTTACTTGGAGGCAGGTTTTTGAAAGATGAAGAAGGCCAAAGTAAACTGAAAGTAGAGTATGTATTTCCTTGTCGAAGCGCTAGTACTGGTACGCAGGTATATGTTTTTCTGTAACTATTGAAAGCTGATATTAACCCCTTTTTTTTTTTAAAAAAAAAGTGTGAAATGGACCCTGATTCCGAAATAGCAGCGAGAGAACTATTTCAGCAAAAAGGTCTTGATGTTGTAGGTTGGTATCATTCGCACCCTACATTCGAACCTCAGCCCAGTATACGAGATATTGAAAACCAAACGTCTTATCAAGTATAACCTTTATTGTATATTTTTTTGGAAAAAAGTCTGATGTTTATTGTATTAGGATTTATTTCGTGTTGAATCTTCTGGGGACGAACCGTTTATTGGGTTTATTATCTCGCCTTATAACCTGGGGTACGCCAACGATCGATCTCAGATACAGTGTCTCCACATCAGTAAAAGATGGAACGCGTCAAGCCAATATAGTACGTATTTTACTATAGCTTTGCATTTTTTTCTGAGCGGTCAAAACTTTTTATTTCAGGGTTACCCTTTGCCTGTATACAACAGATTGACGAACAAAAGCAGATTAACCCTGATGTTTTGACTGCATTCCTTGATCTTTTACAACAATACAAAGACCACGAAAAGTAAAACCCCTAGCTTGTTGGTACGCTAATTACTCACTTTTAATTTATTAGCAAAATTGATATGAGGTTGACCTTTGGCTACCAATTAAGATTAGATAAACTCGTATCTTCGTTAAGAGTTCATCTTCATATGAGTTCTGAGGATAACGAAGAGTTTCTAAATACAGTTAGAGAAATGGTTCAGCAGCATTTTATTCAAAATCAAGATGAGGCTAACATTCAACATACAGATGGCGTTGTAGAGTCTTTAACAGTTTAACTTTTTTTTTTTTTGGCTTTTAAAAAAGGTAAAAAGAAATAAAAGAAAAAAGAAATAAAAGATGAAATTGACTCTTTTGGCTTTAAGAATATAGCTCACTATATTTCACATAAACATAATAAAGTGAGCCTCCAAGCGAAACAAGCAAACCAGATACATTCTAATATTCAGTTAGTTTTTTTCTTTTTTGTGTACAATCCTGCTTTTATTTTTTTACCAGTAGCGATAGTCTATTACCAAATATAATGGAAGCCATAAAGGCCTGCAAGATAGTCTAAAAAAATTTTTTAAGTAAAGTCTTTTTTCTTGAAAAAAAAGGAGGTCTACCTTGTTAATACTGCACACGGTCAATGTTAGTGGTGTTGTATATAGTAGCAACAGGATCATAATAAAATTGACAGCGAATCCAGTCATTGAGGTGATAATCTATTTATACATACATCAGTTAGCTACATCTCCTTTTACTATCAATTTTCTACAAACCATTTGTAGCCAAAACCCAAGTTCATCTAGGAACCAAACATCTGTAAATACCAATTTTAGCTCACCCGACAAGATGACAAGAGCTGTTAACGTAGCTATTGAGAGAACTGTATTGTATTGTACTAAAGCCCAAACGTCGTTTTTAAGGGCTGACAGGGTTTTTTTAAGATATATTCCATAGATCGCTACAACGGCAGGCCAGGCAACTGCATAAAACGCGCCTGCTAAAGAGAAATTCAAAGAGCCCATGGATCCTATACAGATACCAAGCATGATAATTACACAAGCTGAGTTCACACTGGGAGCAGGCTCCATTTGTAACATGTAGAATGAAAAGATGAGTGAAAAGGCAATTGAGAGTGAATGCGAGAAATGATAAGTGGTAACCTCCACATGTTGAAGAAAGAGCGGGTTAAATATAACAATACACAGATAAACTACAGACAGAGGGGCTACCCGGATAGCTACAGAAGAGTCGAAGCGGAATCGCGGAATTCGCCAAAAGGCTGATTTTCTTATTTTTGTTTTTTCAAAAGAATAAGTAGCTGAGAATCTTTAGGCATTAGTTGATGTACTGCTTACATTGGGTTGAATGCACTCCATAAGGTCATAAAGATGAAGCTTACGCATAATTGAAAAAGAGTAGTAAAAAAAGGATATGTGAATTTGTACTCTGATGTTGTGAAGAGAAGCTTGTTGAAGAAAGTAACTGAAATTGTGGTGACCAAATAGAGTAGGGAAAGACTGCTGATTTTGCTTACAATATTCATAGAGTACTTTCCTCCACCTTTTTTTCCAAGCGAAGTTGGCAGTGACAGATCGTCAAACATGGTGTACTAATGTATGTACAAGATCTTTTTTGAGAATAAAGGCAGAGTGGTGTGACTGAAAGCTGTGCTTAAATGTGCAAATCAAATCTTTTTCAAATGAGACCTCAAGGTTCTCAAAGCAACCAAAGTATCCACAGTTGCGTTTGTTCGGTAGAGATCTTAATTTTTTTGAGTGCGTGTCGAACCATTATGGCCAAATCCAGTATTGATCAAGAAGTTGATTGGTTGAGGTACCGACTTTAGAGAAAGTTAGTCAAGGCTTTTTTGACAGAAAATACCAGATCACCCAACAGTTTGTGCTTTAGTCTGACTCTGAACAGAAAAAAAGATCGTTGGCGTTCTTTGTCTTATTTTGCCCAAGAGGGCATTGTATTGCATCTTTGTTTGCTTATAAATTGTATTTTACGCACACTATCCTACTTGCAAAACATAGTACAAAGTCAGAGTAAGCAGGTTGTACACAGCAAAAAGCTATATAGTTTCTTAAAAGGCAAAAAATGAAATCAACGTGAGAAATAACAAATCCAAAAGTCTAAGACTCGTTAAGAGCATGTATATTTGGTTATCAGCATCCGATATTGCTGACAATTAAAGAAAAGAATTTGAAACAAACACACTAGCTTATGTTACTTGAATCCCTTAAAAAAAACCCCAAAAAAGTTACAATGTAATACTCTAGTAATCCGAAATTGATTCCGGAAGAGGAGGCTGTTTTTTTTTTTTTTTTTTTCGGAAAAATAATTTCAAAGTCAATGCTCGACAGGTTGTCCAAATCGAAACCCATGATGCCATTTCAAAGGGTTATTGCAAAGCCACGTGTGATCAAGTAAGCTCCTCTTATATTAAATAGGTCTCTTTAATCCCATATATCTTTAAATAATCTGGACTATTAGACTATGCAGCGCATTTCCTTTTATCTTTCGATTAATTATTGTCTGCAGCTCTGACTTTGAAGGAGGCTGATCCGAAGCAAACAAAATCCCCGAAATGAAAAAAGATCTGTTGTGGTTCAAGTATGCAATAGAAGGTTAAGGACACATAGTTGGAAACACTTTTCTTCTTTGTTTATTGCTGTCAGTGAATTGGAGTCTATCATTTGATAAAAACAAAGGAAAAAGTGAACCACTGACTTTTTTATGACATTCGCGACTATAATTCTTGTATACAGTCTGGCACCCATCCAACTCCTCCTCCGACACAAGAAATCAGAGAAAAAGAAAACAAACCGTAGCAAACTGTGAGGGTTTTCTAGCTCAATATGCAATGCTCTGCTTTGTTTATGAGAAACAAATAAACCGTTACATAAATTTCTGTGGCTGTTTGAAAACGGTTCGTATTTCGAGAGAAAGGGCAAATTTGCTGGAATGAATAACAAAGTGGTCATCCCAGTGAACAGATGACACTGAGTGTGTAACATAAATCACATAAAAGCTTCACGTTAGCTTACTCAATCTACTCTTTTTCTCTGTTGTATTTGTTTACACCTCTTATCGATATGCTCCGTCTGCAAAATATTCTGTATAGTCAACGTCTGTGGACTCCTGTTCGCTATTACGATTCTTATGGATCGTTTCGAAACACAGAACAGCTACCTGTAAATGTGCCCGTTTCTGTAGCTCAAGACCAATCTAAGCCTCTGGTAGCCCCTGAAGAGCAAGTAAAAGAAAACACAGAGCCCAAGCCTTTACAGCGTTCATTTTTTGTTAAAGAAGACTATTTGGTTTCCTCTTCAGAGCAAGACGCCGTATTTTTGGTGGAAAAAGACATTAAGCCTTTAATAGAATCAGGCTCTAGTAAAGCGATAGGAGAACGCGTAGAGCTGTCACTTGCAAACGACGCACCGATGGAGCCAACACCAGAAAGCACATCAGAAAATGCTTTTAAACAAGAAGTATATATTCAAAAAGCCACAGAATGTTTGATAGAAGAGCCTGCTGAAGATTTTGTAATTACTACCGAGTCTTTGGAGCAAGACAAAGAAATTCTGCTTTTGGAGGAAAATGAAGCAGTTCAAGAAGAGGACAACATCGAAAAGGCATCCCTCTCAGACATAATTATACCCAACCCTACCATTAAGCTCCCAGAGCAAGAAAAAGCTCAAGAATACTCTGTATTTACTCAAAAATACACTGAAGACCATCTCTCTGAGCCAGGTAAAGCTTTTTATGAATGGACATGATTTATACGACGGATTCTAATGTCTTCTTGTGTAGCTGTGTTAGAAAATGACCTTATGACCACTACTTCAATCCACGAAAACCTATCAAACCAAAGCACTCACAGTGTTTTGGACTCAATTGATACCCCTTCGCTCAAGATTGAGACCTCTTCCACCAATACAGATATGAATGGAGAAGAAGTAGAGATGCCGTCTTCTTCAAGTGGTGCATCTACTGCCTCTTCTGTTTCTTCGATGGCACCAGTAACACCACCATCAATTGAATTGCCGCTTGAGATGAATTTCAAATCGAGTACCAGAAGTTCCTTATTCCGTAGAGAAACCAAAAAGCTAAACAGCAAAAGAAAGCATTTTACTATGAAACTCAAAAGCGTTCTCAAACAGTCCAACAAGAAACAGCCTGCCTCAGCTTAAACCAAGAATACCCTAGCTACATAACATCTTCCCCTTTTCATTACAATATTTATTTTTAACAGATAAATTTGTATTTCTATTGTTTTTCATATTTTCTTATCCCCCCCTTTGTCTCTCTCTTTTTATACATACTATTTATCTTATCGTGCATATTATATAAACAAAATAAACAGTTTCTTTCTTTTTTTTTTATTCTGAGCAGTTGGAAAACTGTATTGTGTTTTTTCCTAGTTTGGAAGGTGGAGAAGCAAGCGTGTTGCTTGTGTCTGTAGACGAAGATGAAGAGGACATAGAAGGCAAGAGATGTAGCGCAGCACTTTGAATTCTGTTCATTGTCGTACCATTTGATTGCGCCACTTTACAATCTTTGTGAGCTATTAGAAGCGTTTTGAGGTTTATAACTTCTTCTTTGAGAATAGTCGCCTGTGTCTGTAATTGCTCGTTATCTGTTGTCAAGAACTCAACGCGGCTCTGTAGGTCAGATAACCACTGCTTCTTTCTCTGTCTGCACTTCAAGGCAGCTATCCTGTTTCTTTCTAAAAACTGACGGCGCTGTTCGTCCATAGGCTCTGTTGACTTGCGCCTGCTCCTTTGGCGTTTGTTTGTATATTTAGGCAGTGTTCCTTCTGTGTAACGTCTACCTGCAGTAATGGTGTCAGCATTCTCTCTAGTCATGTCGCTACTCGCCAAATAATCATCACATATGATTGGAAGACTCGTTCGATGAATTGGAGTTGGGTTTGTTGACCCTATTAGTATACATATAAAAAGAGAGATACATATATATATATATAGTAGATATATATATACAAATATTAATTCTTCCGATTCTTTATATTTATCCTTCATACTTTGTTCTCACTTACCCGGCATATATTGTTCAGTCGGATAGGATGGGAATGGGTCAAACACATTCTGTTGATATCCTTCAACTCCGCATCCAACTACATACATTGTTGTATTAATGTTTAGTTGAAAGGGGAAGCAACTAAATTCATGTATATATATATATATATATATATATATTATACATGCATGTTAATCTTACCTTGTTCTGAAGGTAGTATGTTATAAAGAGATGTCTCTTCTAGAAATTGCCTAGTATCTAAAAATTGATCTTCTTGTGAGTTGTCGTCGCGGCTGTCACTTTCTAATACGTTATGAGCTTTACTACTTTGCTTTTGTTTCTCATGTTTTCCTTTTTACCCATTTATGCAATTTGTGTGTGTGTGTGTGTGTAAATAAAATAAAATAAAAATAAAGCAAAAAAAAAAAAAAATATTAGAAAGAAAAAGGAAATAGCTATACACAAGCTGTATCTCTTTTTGAATGGCTGCAACAAGAATAACACCGACAAAGTAAGTTTAGATGAAATTGGTTACGGGCCCTGAATCTATTCTCACCAGCATGTCGTTTCTCGTATGTAAACATTTATTTTTGTATCTAACCTGTTTAAATATTGAAACAATATATCTCCCTATTCAATTTCTGTTTGTTTGTTTGACTATATTAACATTCTACTTCCTTTTGTATTGTTCGGAAAAATAAATCTGTACAGTAAGAACATTATGCACTCTCGTGTATTTATGGAAATAAAACTACGACTTTCAACTTCCGTGAAAAAAAAAAAAAGTTCTGCGGATTCAAACAGGATATATTCATGCAGTCCGTGTCGTAACATGATACGGATCATGAGCTTCAGTTTGAACCTCTATGAGTACGGACCTTCTATAAGTAACTGCAAAAATTACTGGCTTTTTGGGAATAGTTAATTAACAACTCAAAGAATGTTAAAAAGAGGCCCGTAGAGCTAATAGCTTCTTGTTTCTGTTTACTGAGTATTCGCAATTTATGGCTTTCGTTTTACCAGCTGAAAGATCATCAAAGTGTGAGCTTTTTTTTAAAAAAAAAAATAGGGGGTGGACGAAAATAGCACTGAGAGCTTTCTTTACCAGTTCAAACGAGGCACAACTGTCTTGGCAGATTGGAGCGTTTTAAAATAGCACACAAAGATAAATACCTTTGTTGAATATTACAGCCTATTACTTGGTTTGATCAAAACTGTTAAGTCCATCATAATCCTAAATAAAATAGTGCAAAACTCATTGAGAACATGACTGGACGGTTTGATTAAGTGCTTTTTCTTTTATACAAAAAAAACTGACTTTTTTCCATCCTGAGTACATGCTTTTATACAGCAAGACCTTCTCTTTTCTTCTTCCTTTCCTTTACTTTTCTTTTTTTTTTTTTAAAAAAAAAAAAAAAGTAGTAAAGCTCAAAAAACCAATAGGAAACAAGACAAAATCTCCAAATTTGCCGCGTTTGAGCGTTATCTATGTTTGTCTCGGCAAAAATCTCATTGTTCACATTTTTAAATTTGAATACAAAAATTCTGCACAATATGAAAATAAACCGAGATATTTGACTAGTCCCTGAGCAGACATCCTACAGGTAGTGTATAGGCTTTCGTTAAATAGGGAGAGTTCTTTGTTTTGTTTTGAATTTGTATTTTCAGAAACCCCTCTGGCTTACACTATTAAATTTATCCGTTTATTGGAATACAGGTTTAACGACTGTGTCTAGAAAAGTACAATCAAACTTTAGAAAAAAAGCATTAAGCTCAAATGTAGAGAGATGCTAACTTACAACGAAGAGTATTATAAGCATGGCGAGCATAGAGCTCTTTGCGCTTTTATATTGCATGCGGAAACAGTTTTTCATATAATTTACTGTAATCCACTTTTTGGTTGAACCGAGGACCAATTTATTTTGACTACTGACTCTTACTATTAAAGAGCTCACATAGCTGTGTAGAATACTATATTCTTTTCTAACATCAGGAGCTCTTATCTCCTACAAAATTGAACAAGTAACGCACTTTTATACAACATACTATCATCAAAAGCATCAATCAGAATGAATAGCTATTCATGGAAGCCATTTATGGCCACGCAGTGTTTTTTTTTTTTTTTTTTTTTTTTTTTACCAAGTTGTAGGTTTCGGTTCATACCAAAATAAACTGCCTCCTTTACTAAACACCCTAAGTCTTTTTTAGCAACAATGCAAAGACAAACTTTGATGCAGTTGAGTTGCTTTCATTTCTAATGAGATTAAAAAAATACCTCATCGATACCTTACGTTGCTGTAATATCTCGATAGTGTTAAAAGTGACCAAAACGCACAGACGCATGCAATCTAGCAAGTAAAAACGAACAGCTGTGTGCTCTTAAGTGTTACGGTTAAAACAACTAGCGCTGTTTTATAAATGTTATTCCAAGAGCTGTTCACCATTCCCAATCACTACTAGAAGTCAAATGCCGAATTCTCTCGTATTATAGATACTATATATATATATCAAATGATGCTACACATGCGTTTATTGCTCAACTATAATAATAACAATAGCAAATACCGGCACACATGCTTTTAAAGAGCGATGTTATGGACTTTTTCTTCTTTAAAAGAAAAGAAGGAGGAATGGGTAAGTCGGTGCTCCCCTTTTTTTTCACAGTAAATTGATTGTTTATTTTTGTCAATATAAATAAGCGAACTCTATTTTTTTTTCTTTTTTTTGCAGTATTTTGGCTGCTATAACTGGCATGTATATGAACGCTTTTAGAATAAAAACTCTCTTCATAAGGGTTTATTGCTGCTTTTTATTTGTTTGTTTGTTTGATAGCCAAGTATAGTTAAAACATGCCAACTCTTTTGGGAAGGTGGCTAAAATCTATAAAACAAAAATAAAAACAACGGTAAGACCCAACGTTGTCTTTTTCTTTTATTGACCTTGTGTATATTTATTTCCCTGTACGACTTCAAATTGAAAAAAAAAACACACACACACACCCTTTTATTCAGTATCCCATCACTATGAGGGCCTTGACTAAATGCGTGTGGGGTTTGCTTAATACGCTTTGTCTACATTCGCACAGCAACAATATTTTATAAATTTATTATGAGGGGTATAGAAGAAATGGATGAGATATAATTATATTACAAAATGAGAAATCCATGTAGGCCAGACTTATAAATAGTCGCGCTTCGTCTGTATGTTGTCCACGTAGTACTTGTTTAAATGTCACATTAGCTGCTTTCCAACTCATTTAAATCTAGAATTTGTGGCCTTTGTCTAGTTTGCAAGACGGCAAACAAATCATCTAGCACTTGGTCGTTGTTTGTATTGGTAATCAGCTCATTGTTCATTGCTCCAAAGCCACCTCCCACAAACGGGTCGAACGCTAGATCAATTTCCATTACATTATCCTGCCAATACCCTGTGTTGAGAATAGGTGGCACATTGCTAAAGGGTTCGCTGGCAGGATCTCCATTGATTCTACTTGGATCTCTGTCTTTCCCACTCAATATTAATATTTGGCGCTCCAGCTCAACCACTCTTTCACGTAGCTGCACATTCTCTTCTCTTAAAATAACCACCTCAGTTTGAGTTTCCTTGACTGCACTAGCCTTGGTTTCTAGCTCTTTAATATACTGATCTCTTCGTTGACGAAATGCCTTTTGTGCTGCTCGGTTTTGAGCTGCTCGTTTGGATGGAATGACTGTACGCTTTCCTGACAAATCAGTTTCGGACGACTCACATACGGGTTGAGGTCGGGAAATCATAAAGTGAAACGGTTCTTGTTTACGCTCTATTCAAATTTATAAGCCCTTCTACGTATCCAGTCGCTAATAAAGTAGCAATACAAAAAATACCTTGAAGCACCTTCCAAGCAGGAATGTTACTGCCATGATGATTGACGTGATTCATGAATTTGTGGCTGTAATAGCAAAATAAAAAAAGGCAAAAAAAAAAAAAAAAAAAAAAAAAGAAAAGAAAAGAATACAAGTAAATTGAATAGCCCTTTTTCTTTTTATGAATTGAAGAAAAAATATACAAAAAAAAAAAAAAAAAAGTGTGTGAGTGAAAGAGTGGGAAAGCTTACTGATGCAAAAAAAAAAAAAAAAAAAAAAAAAAATTTACCCTCAGCTATGAAACCAGGGTGACAGCTACTCATTCTTCTTTTAAATTTAAAACTTGAATCTCAGAATAGTAAAGATAAGTGATTTAAATAGCGAAAGTACATAAATGTCAACGTTTATCCAGACACAACAGCCTCCTAACCAAGCCTTGGGTCTACCTGTGTAAATTTAAGCGCGGATTAGAAAGCTGCAAGGGTAAAAAGAACACTTAAAGTAACACAGCATCGATAGAATGCTAACGATGAGAGGAGGCTGTTTAAACCAAGTATGAACCTAGTTCAGAGGACAGAGCAAGTGTTTTTAGTACAACAGTAAACAGAAACAGTTTTGCCTGGCCCAAGACCCAATGCGGTTTTAAGCTGTGATACGCCAAACTTTGCTTTATCAAAGGATAGCATACTCAATCGATTCAAGACAGGGCTTACAAGACGTAGCCAAGACGAGCTGCACTTTTGTCTGCTTTAAAAAAAAAAATAGGGGGAGGGGGCTGGCACTGGGCCCTTTATGGATAATGACGGCAGGTGTATCATTACGTATTATTCAATAACCGCATCATAAATTGCATTACCCTGAATGGTTTTTTAAAAGGTACTTACAACCTCAATTTATCGAGCGCTTGAAAACCCCGTTCGCTCTTTGGAAATAATTTGGACACGCTCAGTGGAATATTCTTCAGTAGGAGTTTTCAGCTCAATTGTTTTCAGAGAAAAAAAAATCCTGTTAGGACTAAACATAGGTTTGTGAATACACAGCGTCTTTTTGTGGTGGTGATGAGACTATGGCTGCGGTTTGTAGTATTATCGACAAAAACACGATCTCTTCATATTGAGAAGATCGCCCTCAGTACCTTACACTCCGTACCTCTTATTATTCTCTATCCACACAGTCTGGGTCTTTGCTATACAAATCAAAGTACTGATATTGTGCCGATAGCAGTATTTAAAGTTCTATTAAGCAACTGGCGTTTTGATGATATGCTCGATTTCTGGCCCGTGGCAAATGTTTAGATTTTTTAAGGAAAGCTTGGCTATAAAATAACAAGTAGCTACTGAGGTTTCTGCTCTCTCTTTTACTTGTTTTGAAGCTCGGTGTTGATTTTAGTAATATTTGGATATGGTCTTGAGCAGAGCAAGGAGGTACGGGAAAGAGTTTTTCATTGAGACACATATCACCACTATGAATAAAAAAATAGAGCTATTGATACAAAACACTGCTCAAATAAACGAATTAAACAAACTCTGTGCTTATCCTTGCCTTCCTCATTCAAATGTTCAGACCGCTAGCCCTTGTCACTTTTAGTCGATGAAGTATTAACTCTTTGAAACTGTGCTCTTTTTGAGATCAGCTACTAGAATATATAGCGTATGAAAACGATAATAACTCTTACGTACATATAATGACAAGGGTAAGCCCAAATTGGTGTCATTGGAAGAAATTGTATGAATTTGAGTATAAAAGAGGTCAAACAATCAACTGAAAAACTTTATACAAGTATATATACTTTTAGAGAGGAATTTTTTTCAAAAAAAAGTCTAAAAATGTAATAAATAAGGCAATAGATGCTTGCAGTGATAACCACGATCATAAAAAATATCTAAAAAGCAACAGAGATACATGTAGTTACTCTCTGAAATCTATAAAATCTCTTAAAAGTACAATATGAGCTTCATTAGAGATACTTGAGATCCCAGGTTTTGGTTGAAGTTTAGCAACCTGTAAGCTTATAAAATCGCGGTTTGATTGGCTTTTTTATTG
Organism: Sporodiniella umbellata; assembly: GCA_025677835.1. Lineage (NCBI taxonomy): Eukaryota > Fungi > Mucoromycota > Mucoromycetes > Mucorales > Rhizopodaceae > Sporodiniella > Sporodiniella umbellata. The sequence goes on along the minus strand of JAIXMR010000134.1, from coordinate 24,859 downwards.
GGATTCAAATTGAGTATATATTTCGCCCCTTATTATCTTGCCTAGTCAGCGATATGCTTTGCTAAAAATCGGGGGACTTCAAATATTACGTAAGGTATTTTATGTAACACAAAAAGCGGGCGTAAACAGTATGCTTGGCAGTGCTTTTGTTCCATACATGAGGCTCATATCTTTACAAGTTACTTCAAATATCAAATAGTTTTATTGGTATAATTATTATTTAGAGAGAATTAATTATTTCTTCAACTAACCACTTTAAATTTTATAGATCCAACTCAAAGAGGAAGTACATTTTAAAAAATTACCAAGTAAAAAATTAAGCTTTTAGTTAAATTAAATAGGTTATCTATCTACACAGTTTTTTTGTACTAGAAGCTGTGCTATTTTTTTTTAAAAAAAAAAGAGGACCAACAAGCCTTTGAGAATTACTACGGCATGCGTATTTCGATTATCATGAATGTGTACATTGAAAGGACGAAAATAAACAAGACTGTATGTTAAAATCTTGTATAATCTTTATCTAATTTTTGATAGTTTATAGTGGCAATTATGCATTGTGTGCGAAAGCGAATGTATAAAGCTGAAAAATTTATGCAGCATAGTAAGAAAGCGATACTAAAAAAAAAGGTACGAATAAGTCATAAAGATATTCTGAACATAAATATGCCAAAAAAAACTATACAATGAAGGGTAGTTCGTGAAAGTCTACTGCATTACGATTTTGTAAAATAAGGAGAATACTTTCTTCTTATCTAGAATCAATTGTTCTGTAATTTATGTATCTAAAATATACATTTTATATCCGTTGATTGACCAAACTAATACACTATTAAGGTTATTACAAGTGGTTACTAAATCGCAGATAAAAAACTAGGGATACTATGTATTTTACCAGCCTGCCTTTAAACGCTATTACTTGCAAAAACACAGCAGAGCATTAGATACCCCATGTTGTCAAAATGATAGTATAAACGTATCTAGCTAGCAGACTAGAAATACCCCGATTGGATTTTAAATTTTCCCGAAGCAAACCCCCCTATTACGTCTTTTATGTCCTTGCTATTGTTTATTAACGTGAGGTAGGGGGGTTTTTCTTACTTTGCATTTACAGCGTGAAAGTTAAGAGCAATTATCTAGCTTACCTTCTTTTATTATTAGAAACATTATATATCTAAAACTTACTTAGACTAGCCGCTAAATCAACAAAAAACAAGCAGTAACTGCAATACAATGACGGTATTGACAAAGTGCATCCACAAAAAAGTAAACTTGTGATATGGTTTCGTTTTCTTTTTTATTTTTAGACAAGAGTCTGTCGAAGTAAGCGTGAAAAGCTGTACAGTTTTTTTGAGATAAATCCAGAAAACAATCTTAAAAAAGTTAACATGAACCGCTTAAAAGTAACAGCTACTCTAAACAGATTTGCATGACATAAGTGCCAAAGAAAGGAACCTTCTCAAGGGGCTTATTTTGTATAAGAGAAAATTCATGAAATTTTCTATGAAACACCATGGAGATGTCTTTATAACACCTGCTTATTCCCTTAGATGTGGACAACACTGAAAAAATATGTTTGGGACGCCATTTAGACAATCTTACTAATACTCCAAGTTTATTAGTATAGATTTAGTTGCACTTAACAAAAAAAGAAGCGAAAAATGCGACTCTGCTTGCAAAGTAAATTATGTAGATTTGACATTCTGTCTTTTAGCATTTTGTCAGAGTCTAGATTCCAAGCTCAAACTACACTTTTCAAAGCGTGCAATACAAACTAATTTAGGTTGGGGTAGATCAGCCTTATTTTGCTTGTTGGAACCTCAGATAGATCCTCTATCTTGCGCTTAATGTACAGCCTCAAATACCACTAACAATCTTGTATCTAAGAATACTGAAAACGATCATAGGTTGCTTTAGATTAGCTTTGGGCCTAAAACTCCAAAGAGCAGATCATAATAAATTGCTTAGAAATCGCTAATTGGCTATCAAAAGTTGTTCAAACTAAAAACTGTAACTAAAAACCTTTTTTTTTTTTTTTTCATCTTAAAAGCTTCAAGCAGAAAAATTCTACAGGCTATGTTTTAGTAGAAATTGACTATACTCGCATAGTGCAGCTTTTAACTTTTGATATTCTGGAAATAGCACTATACGAGTATTAGCTCAAACTTTTTGATTTAGTTCATGTACTGCTTTAGAGCATTTTGTTTACATTCTTAATCGGCAGCTAAAAAAGTGCACGAAGAAAGGTCTTTCAACTTTTTAAAGAGAAAGTCCATAGCGCTCATTTTCGTGTAACTACAAAATCAACTATTCTTTTTATGTCAACTAGCTTACATAATCTGCGCGGTCCCCCAACATCTCTTATATAAGCAAGTCAGTCACATCCCGCTTCTCATTCAGAACTTCAGCAGATCTTTAAACGGGCGCTTTTTTTTTTTTTTTTACTTTTTTTTTATTCTTCCCGTACTTACAGTCATGTCCATCCCAGTGCCTATCATAGAAAATTTGGACCAAATATATGATAAAAGTACTGTACTTTTACAAAGGTTTGTACTGCCAAGGCAAAAAACATAGCGTTTTTGTTAACAGTTTTTACATAGCAAACGGTACAAAGACTTGGTAGAGAAATTTGAAAAAATACACGGTCGCAGACCAGAGTTTGTTGTCCGATCTCCTGGACGTGTCAACTTGATTGGGGAGCATATTGATTATTGTGGCTTTGGAGTGCTTCCAATGGCTATTGAGCGAGATGTGGTAATTGCTGGTGCTGCAACAGACGACGATACGAGAGTGCGTATCGCCAATGTAAACAGTGAAAAATATCCCACCAGAGAGTTTGACTATGAAGGAAAAAATGACATAGTAACTATTGACTCAACTAAACTGGAGTGGTCTAATTACTTTAAGTGCGGTTATAAGGTAAGTGAATAAGCTCTTCTTTTTTGGGGGAAAATCAGTGAGTTTAATATACGCACTATTCAGGGGATTCTTGAGAAGTTTTCAACAAGTAAACCTAAAGGCCTATATCTACTAATGGATGGTACAGTTCCAGCTGGCGGAGGGCTCTCCTCATCAGCTGCTTGTGTTTGCGCATCATCTCTTGCAGTAGTTACCGCTAACAAACTCAATATTTCCAAAACTGAACTGACTGAAATTGCAATTGTTTCTGAGCGTAATGTCGGCGTCAATTCTGGAGGAATGGATCAAAGTGCCTCAGTGCTGTCTGAAAAAGGTTTTGCTCTGCACGTAGAATTTGTGCCCAGTTTGAAAACAACTTTGGTACCTTTGCCGAAGCACAAACTTTCATTTATTATTGCCAATACACTAGTCACGGCTGATAAATTTGTGACCGCACCCAAGAACTATAACCTCCGCGTGGTAGAAACGCGAATGGCAGCTGCATTCTTAGCCAAAAAGCTCGGTCTCCCTACTGTAAACACCTTAAAGGACGTGTACGACTTGTATTTTAAAGACAACTCCTCAAGCAAACAAGAAAATTTTGCTACCCTCCTGGCTAAGGCTCTTGACCTTTTTCCAGAAGACAAAACTAAGGGAAACGGATATACACTAGATGAGGTTGCCCAGATGCTTGAAATTTCTTTAGAAGATGTACATAGTATATATATGTCAAGGTTCCATGTAGAAACCGATTACTACCGTCTCCTTCATCGTACAAAGCATGTACTAACCGAAGCTTCTCGTGTGGTAGAATTCGAAGCAATTTGCAAGCAAGATCAGGGAGAATCTGTGCTCGAAAAGCTCGGGGACCTTATGAATGCATCGCAAGCTTCTTGTGCTAATCAGTTTATGTGTTCATGTCCCGAAATTGAACAAATCTGCCAAATCGCACTTCAAAACGGTGCAATAGGCTCTAGATTAACCGGCGCTGGCTGGGGTGGATGTACTGTGCATCTTACTACAGAAGACAAGGCTCCTCGTTTGATCAAAGCCCTCAAAGACGATTTCTATCGCAAAGTTTACCCAAACATTTCCGAAAAAGAATTGGATACTGCCATTATTGCTACCCAACCATGTTCTGGAGCTGCCATATTTACTGGATTTTGAGAATAAAGCCTTGTATATTTCGTACTCAACATTTTAATGTACATATGTGTGCTATTTGTATCCCAAGTTTGTCCAGTACATATGTTTACTCTATACGTAAGATCAGTCTACCTCTTCTCTGAATTTTATCTATACCTTTGGAAAAAAAAAATTTACCTTTCAATATTCCTTGGCTTACCAGCTCATTGAACTGTGGTCTTTCATTAAGCTTATGCTCCAATTTATCATGCAGCATCCTTTTTTCAAGTTCCGACCTATTTTTTTGAAGTGCAGGTGCTACACTCACTAGACACTCTTTGGAAATCGTAAGTAATGGCTTCGGCCTCGTACGATGGCTACCTTTCATTATGTTGCGATCAATCAGCTCTTCTAAAGACGGACGGTGATCGATCTTGTGCCTTAAAGAGTCTTTAACTTGTCTTCTTTCTAGGTCTTCTTGTTGTCGTTGTATTGCTGGAGCAACCCTTGGATCTCTCATAATATTCCTATCAACCAAATCTTGTACATTGGACCTGTGGGCAATTTGGTTTTCCAGGTTTTTAATAGAAAATTTCATTTTGTCTTTGCAAGCTTTTATGTAATTTGGTGTGTTTTCTCTTTCTTTTTAAGAACGTTTGGGTTTTTTATTTGAAATAAAAGGAAAAGCTGTCAATCCATGCATATTTTTAAAAAGTGAAGGATCATTTGTGTTGCTGGGAATAAATCTTTTTTAAGCATAAACATGTAATTTTTTTTTTGTTGGGAATAAAACAACAGCAACAAGAGTACGAATCATTCAATTTATGTGAATACAATTTATTCAAGCAATTGCTGACCCTGAGGCGAAGGGGAAAAAGATGTCTTTGAGCTGTATGCAGTATTACCTCTAACAATTGTTTGATCTACCACTCCATAGAAAGACTTGCCTATGTAAGGCGAGAGCTTATTTTTAAAGTGAACGTTTTCTTTAGAAACCTCGAAGCGGGCATCAGGCCTCCAGATGACCAAATCCCCATCGTATCCCACTTTGATTTCTCCTTTTCTATGTCCTAATTGTGCTCTTCTAGCTGGCGAGAAACTAAGCCAATCGGCTAACAATTGAACTCTAAACATACGCTTATTACTTAAAGAAAAGCGTCAGCTAATACTACTTACGTAACACCCCGTTTGCGACCTTCTGTCCATAGTACTGGCAGACCAAATTGAACGCTAGCGATACCGCCCCAAGCAGTACCAAAATCACCGGTATCTTGATTCTTGAGTTGAGCTGTACAGGGCGAATGATCGCTTACCACATAATCAATGGTTCCTTGTAGAAGGGCTTTCCATAACAGCTCCCGGTTAGACGACTCGCGAATAGGGGGACTGCATTTGTAGTGAGTAGCACCGTCTTTGATTTTCTCTGATGTGAAGTTCAAATAATGGAAACATGTCTCTACCGTCAGGGGTAGCCCTTCTTCCTTGGCCTGGTGAATAAGGGGTAAAGCAGAGGCAGCAGAGAGATGAACAATATGTGTGTTGACAGGTGTTCCTTTCTGAGCGTACTCTCTTGTCAGGCGAACAATCATTTGGATGGCCCGGGTTTCTAGTGTGTCTGGTCTTGACTCAAGGTAGCTTTGATAAGTACGATCAATAGCAACAGGCTTAGAACAGCATGTATCCATTTCAGCATGGAAGAGCAATACGCTTGATGTGTTTGCAAGACGATCCATAGCCATTCTGACTTGCTCTTCATCCACACAAGGAAACTCTTCTACACCGCTTTCAATTAAAAAACATTTGAAACCTCTGACGCCTTCTTTGATCAGTTCCGGTAAATGGCTTTGGTTGTTAGGTATCAGGCCTCCCCAAAAACCAACGTCGACATGGCATTTATCTTTGGCTGCTTCAAGTTTAGTATGTAAGTTTTCTACAGTAGTAGTGGGAGGAATAGCATTTAGAGGCATATCAATAACAGTAGTAACGCCTCCAGCAGCAGCAGCTTTTGTACCAGTCTCAAATCCTTCCCATTCAGTTCTTCCAGGTTCATTTAAATGGACTTTCGCGAAAGTAAGTCTCTTTTTTTTTTTTTTTTTTCAATAAAATCAGGGTAAAAAAAGCCCTTACCATGCGCATCGATAAGACCTGGCATCAGTAATTGACCTAGCTCTAACTGAAGGATCTCCAAATCTTCATATTCACTGATTCTCTCGCTACCTTGAGCCACTTCTACTATTTTGCCTGTTTGTCGGTCTATGACTATTTGAGCCTCGCATAGGTCATGTTTGCATGAGAGGATGGCATTAGGTGCCTTGACAAGTAAATAGCGTTGGACCATCGGGGGAAACAAAAAAAAGTTTGCGTGTTTCTTGCTAAACAAAAAAAAAAGAAAAAGAAAGCAAAGAGACGAAAAGAAACAGAAAACTAAAGATAAAGTTCGGAAGACAAGTATCGAAAATATACAGCCTGTTTTTTATGCTATCTGTAAAAATATACCAATACCATTTAATCTTCCGCTACTTTTTTTTTTTTTTTTTAAAAAAAAGTCTTTAGAACTCTCTTTTGACAAGATAATGTCGGCCATTAAATTATGTCTGCTTTAAACACATGTCAATGGATTCGAGTAGTTGTAAGGGCGGTTTTGTACTAAACACTATCAGTAAATACTTTTAGCTTGTAGAAAGTAGAACTCTTTTTTGCTTGCCCTTTTTTTTTTTTTTTTTATTAGTGAATAGAAAACATTAGCTGTTATCATTCCAGTGTTTGAAAAAGTCCGGCCCGGATAGATTTCACCAAGAAAGGAGGTGGGGGGTCATGGCTGGAGAAGTTTGCTCAAGATGATACACTTGAAGAAGGTGGCAGCAAAATGAACATCCTTCCTTTTCCGCTTTCAAAGGTAGGCCAATCGAAAATAATAAAAGATGAATGGATGAATAGATTGCCAAAGATACAAAGAAAGGGATAAAGAAGACAGAAACTTTGGATGGATATCGATTGGATCTATTTATTCATTTATTTCAAAAGATGTAACCGACCGATGTTAATCCACTTTAATTAACCTAGTTCAATAACCATGGGTGCCTACAAATATTTGGAAGAGCTCGCTAGAAAGAAGCAATCTGATGTCTCTCGTTTCTTGCTCCGTGTCCGTTGTTGGGAATACAGGTAAAGAATCTGACTGAAAGAAGAACTCCAAGCGCTCCGATTAGATAAACTGATGATTTTATATAGACAATTGAATGTCATCCACCGTGCCTCTCGTCCTTCTCGCCCCGACAAGGCTCGTCGTTTGGGTTACAAGGCCAAGCAAGGTTACGTTATCTACCGTATCCGTGTTCGCCGTGGTGGCCGTAAGAGACCTGCACCCAAGGGTGCCACTTACGGTAAGCCCGTCAACGAGGGTGTTAACCAACTCAAGTACCAACGTGCCCTCCGCTCTACCGCCGAAGAGCGTGTTGGCCGCAAGTGCCGTAACTTGCGTGTGTTGAACTCCTACTGGATCAACCAAGACGCTACTTACAAGTACTTTGAAGTCATCCTCGTCGATCCTTCCCACAAGGCCATCCGCAACGATGCCCGTATTAACTGGATCGCCAACCCCGTTCACAAGCGTCGTGAAGCCCGTGGCCTTACCGCTGTCGGTAAGAAGTCTCGCGGTCACCAAAAGGGTCACCGTTTCAACAACACCAAGGGTTCTGGTCGTCGTGCTACCTGGAAGCGTCGCAACACCCTCTCTCTCCGTCGTTACCGTTAAAGGGTTGCCCAATAAAATTATTCAAACTACATTTATTTTGTTTGGCTCATCCAATTGTGTTTCAATTAATGTAAAAACGAACAGTATTTATCCTTTTTTTTTTTTTTTTCAATGTGTAGTTATGAACAATGCTGCGATTTTTTTTGGCTGTGTTGTTACGGTTGATGGTTTATTCACATCTATGTAGGTATATTTGATATGCCTCAAAGATGGATCAAGAGCAGGTTTAGATAGTGTAACGGGTTAGATAATAAAATGGACTGTGTCCAAATCAGTAGCCCAGTCAATAAAATAATTCGATTCACGCATATATTTCGCAGAGTGAGTAGGCAAGCTAGACATTGTCACGCCACATGTTTCAGGTAATACGCCTGTCAAGTAGTGCAGTGAATTGATAGGAAAGTGAAGATAAGAAGATGAGTATTCCTTGAGAGCCACTTGTTTGCTTAAGAAGGCCAAAAGAGATGCATTGACCTTGAAGTAATCCAATGAGAGCGACTCAAGCTTGAACAGGCAGTTATCAGGAAAAAGAGGCGCAAACCCGTCGAGACAATCCTTGGTGGTTTTGATACATAGAGCCTTTAAAGATTTTATAGGGGCGATCGAATGTAGAGCCTGACTGTATACCTCTGCACAGCATCCGGTCAAAGTCAGAGATTCTATTGCCATGTTGACCAACAGCCGTAAGTCACCACACCTCTTCCCGTTGAAGCCAAGCTCGAGCGTTTTGATGGTTTTACATTCCCCTAAAGAGAGCAACAACGGACTTGACATGTGTTCTGTATCAATTTTACAATGCGAAAGCAATGAATGGGTTTCGTAAAAACCAGAGAAAGTCTCCTCCAACCTTAGCTTGGGGACATGAAGCTCCAAGTAACTTAGATTGGGCAAAAGTTGAAAGCATTGCACGAAATTTTGGACTCTATCCGGGTCTAACGAAACCACAGTCAGTTGTCGAACGTACTGGCCAGGAAGGGCGGGTGACTGGAGACCGTGTCTGAAAGAGTCTATGGCTTGAGGGGTAGTTAAATGAGCCGTCTCCCAAAGTTTATGTAGCGCGGAAGCATAGAACTTTCGATGGGCCAACAAGCAATGATAAGCATCCTTCTGGGATAACAAGTCAAAGACCGCTCGTTTTATTTCTTCAGGAACACATAACATTCCTATTGATACCATAGCAAAGAGGATTTAATCTATACAATTCAGAAAGAAAAAAGACTTTTTAGAAACACAAGTTGATTGCGCTTCTATGGAGTCAAGAGTGTATGACAAGGCTGACTTGAGCCATAAGCAACAAGTAAAGTTTTCTATAGTAGGAAACAATTGTTAGATAAATTCTAATGTAAACTAACAGTGTACTGTTCAGTACAGAAAAAAGCTTGCCCAAAAAAAAAAAAAAAAAAAAAAAGGAGAGAGGGGGGGGGAAACACTAAGATACCTCTATATCCCTTCCCCTTGGTTTTTATCTATTGCCGTTTCTCTTTTTTTGAATAATTTTACTAGTTTGAAAAAAAAAAAAAAAAAAAAAAAAAAAAAGTTTGAAAGTGGCAAAAATTAAGGGACAGAAAAACTCAATTGGTTTTTAAAGATATTTCCACTTGGTAGTTTAAAAATCAAGTAAAGTTTTTTTTTTTTTTTTTTTAAGCTTGGATTGCTGATCATTTTACAGCTGATCACTACCACTGACAAATACTAATAAATAATGAAATTTCCTGTAAAATTTTGTTAAAGAAAACATTTTGAATCATCGTGTTTTTACAAAGTCATTATAAAAACAACAAACAAAAACAAACAAAAATGATCGGCATTACTTTCAATGTAGAATTGATACCCTCTTTCTACAAACGTCTTTTTTTTTTTTTTTTTTTGGCTCTCTTGGATATTACTCCTTGAAATAAGTCTGCCCCGTAAAAGAAAGGATTTGTTCTTTATCTTCATTTTTTCTTTTTTCTTTTCGTTTTACTTTATTTTCTTTTTTCTACTAGCCGAAAAGAATGAAATTAGTTGTTTTTGGTACTTTAATAGCAGTCTTGAGAGCTTCAGCACAGGTCTTTTCAGCTCCTGACCCAGCGGCTGTTACTGCACCCAGCCGCACTTCAACATCCGAATGCGCTGTTCAAAGCATGTAAGTAGACCAAAAAAAAAAAAAGGAGTGGAAAGGAAATGTGTTGACTTTGATATATATATATATAGATTTGACAACTGTCTTGAGATCCAAAACAACTACATAAAAGGCTGTGGCACAGGTAAATTGAGTGCAATGGATTAGATTTTCATTTATTGACTTTCTTGGGGGTGATGAAAGAACCGTCGTGTCTCTGTAGGGTAAACTAGTATTAGGTTCGGGTTGAAAACGTACTGACCAAAACCCATAGTACAATAAACAAAAGGAAAGCTGTTGGGACAATTGTCCTAACGATTCTGGTCGACAGCCTCAAATAGATAAAAGTAAACAGGCTTGTTCTGTGCCCGGGGCTAGTGTGTAAGAGCGATTTTTAGTCATGTTCCAATTGATGCTTAAATCTCTTTAGATCTATCACGCCATGGTCTAATACCTTGACTCCCACCTCCACCAATAGTATCTCTAGTAGTACATTGACAGTCTCTGTTTCTACTGCCACCACAGCCCCTACTAAAGTTCCTTCAGGATCTTCTGCTGTTGTTATTCAGAACGCTTGTCTTATTGTCCTTGTTGCTTCTATTTACATGCTATTCTAAATGCTTTTTTTTTTTTTTTTTTTTTTTTTTTTTTTAAAAACAAAAAAAAAAAATGAATGATTGTTTGTTTATTTATATCTATAAAAACAAAACAAAACAAAAAAAAACAAAACAAAACAGAATACACACATACATACAGAAAGGTAGATGAATCTATAGATTCTTAGGGGGGGGGGAGGAGGAGGAGGAGGAGGAGGAAAGAGCAAGGAGAAAGGGCAAGTAGGTCGATCATTTTAAAGGAGTGATGAGGATACGTACTCTTTTTGGCTCTTGGAGTGTATTTAGACCTTCAACTTTTTCTTCATGCCTTTCCAGAAGGCTACCTTTTGTTGATCCTCAAGCCATTCTTCCGACTCAATTTTGCGCTGGATATCATCATAATCCGTGGGTTTCCAGACACTGAGATGGTCGATCTCTTTTGATACAGACAGTCGTTGTTGTAATTGATCTGTAAACTCTTTATAATACACCTCTTGCTCATACATACTCGAAAACGGTTGTGTGCCACCGACAGCATCCACCGACATGTGTTTATTTGAAATGACAGGTAACCTTGAGGCTGAAGATCGTCTTCGGTCAGAAGGCACGGGCGGTAAAGGTGTCGAAGGGGGTGGAGAAGCTGGTGGCAGACTATTGCCTTTCCAACGGGCAATATAGGACCTTCGGTGTCGAGATGAAGTGCTGGAGCGTAAAGAGGAACGATCATCCTCTTCATTTTTTTCAGAAAACGTACTTGATCTGGACAGACTCATGGAAAGTTTGCTGACCATGTCTTCTTTCTCCTTGAGTTGTTGACTGAGCATCTCTATCTTTTCGTTCGCAGCCTCTTGTGCCTCGGCGTGTTGTTGCTCCCTTTGGCGGGCAGACCTTTCCACCGTTTCCAATCTGGCTTCGGATAACGTCAATCGCTGCTGGACGCGTTCGATTTCCTGTCGGTAAGCTTCCCCTTGGCTCCCTAGATTCGATAGGTCCTGCCGCATCGGTCCAAGCTCAGGCTGGGTCTGGGTTGATTGTTCTGAAAGATAATCTATTTGAGCTGACAGATGATCTATCAGGGCATCTTGAAGGCCCAACAAGTCTTTTTTCTGTTCATTGTCTATCCTAAGACTTTCCAATTCTCGTTGTTGTTCTTCAGAACTATACGATGTCGAGCGTGACCTGCCATGAGGTTCGTCTTCAAACGTCTTGTTCAGTACTGATACAACGCCTAGACTTTTGATCTTCAAAAGCTCCTTGTCCACATTACGTTGCGTTGTAGAAGTTTTTCGGTTTCTCCACCTTTCTGATGTATCCATCTTGGTAATAAGTTGAATATATATAAAAAAAAAAAAAAAAAAAAAAAAATATATAAAAATTAAATAACAAAAAGGTAATCAATTAATAAAAAAAAAAAAAAAAAGAAAAAAGGGGGGGGGAGGGATAGAAAGGTGACCGAGGCGGATAACCAAAAATAAATAAAATAAAACTCCCAATCAGCTGAGGATCACTTTTTTTGTAACAAAACAAACACTAACCAGGCGATACGCTCTCTCTCTCTCTCTTCCTTTCAAATAAAACCTATGATTGTTTTCACTTTTCAAAAGTAGCCTTTGTTTGGTTTTTCTTTACTTTTTGCAAAGAATCGATCCACCTAGGTACTGCCCTTATCGAGCTTTTTCCCAAAAAAAAAACAAGTGGTTATCCTAATCAATAAACGCTGGTGATGATGACATTCAACATGTTATCCATTGCTTTTGTACTACACGGAGGCTAACCAATCCCTTGTTTGGAATCCAGCCCGATGCTAAGCCCTATGAGGTTTTTTTTTTTTTTTTTTTTTTTTCTATTGAAGAGATGATTTTGTTTTCAAAGTCAAAAAAAGGAGAGGAGCAAATTTTATTGAATGAATGCTGCAGGTTTAAGCGGCCATGGCCTTGAAGTAGTCTTCGAGCTTACCCTTTTGAGGGACAAACTTGACATAACAGCCGTCGGGCTTGACGAGACCCTTGGAACGAGCTTCGACATACTCGGCGCGGTTCAAGGGAGTAAAACCCCACTTTTTGGAGATAATGATCTTTTGTTGACCAGGGAACTTGTACTTGCAACGTCTCAAGGCTTCAATAACAACAGCCTTGTTAGATTCCTTGGAACGAACCGAGAAGATGATTTGACCAATGTTGACACGGGCCACAAGACCGTTGGGTTTACCCCAAGCACCACGCATACCTTGTTGCAATCGATCGGCACCAGCACAGGACAACATCTTGTTGATACGAGTGACATGGAAAGGGTGCACTCGAATACGCATGTGGAAGGAATCCTTACCGGAAGTCTTGGACATGTACTTGTTGGCACAGATACGACCGGCTTCCAAAGCTTCTGAAGAAAGTTGTTCCTTTTCATTCGACACCAAATGAATACAGAGAGGGAAATCATCAACAGAGGCCTTCTTACGACCCAAATCGTAAATTCTCAACTTGGCATCGGGGACACCACGGTTGTATCTGGATTTGGGGTAAGGCTTGTTCTTACAGTAACGGTAACAACGTGCAGGACGGCGACCCATGTTCTACCTAACCTAGGCCAGTTAGTCGATGGCATCCGGCAAACAAACAAACAAAAAAGAGAGGAGATCTAGACTGGATCGAAACGAAGCATGGGCTTTTTTCTCTTTTCCTTTTTTTTTTTTTTTTTTTTTTTTTTTTTTGCATCCATCGTTGTCTATCATGTTTCATCCATCCAGTCTATTCATCCAATCCATTTCAAAGGGAAAGGTTAGAATCACTCACCAAAGTTTAAAAAAAAGAGAAGGTTTAATATTCTCATTCGTTCAGTATGGTTTATGCCCTCGTTCTTTGTCTCTCTGATAGATTTTCGAGTTTTTTTTTTTTTTTTTTTTTTTTTTTTTGGATTTTGAATTTTTTTTTTTTTTGGCAAGCACTGCTTGAAGAAAGGTTCGGGCCGGACTGCTTAGACACACACCTTGTTGGCCATACACTTTCTAAGGAGTTAATCAGGGTCTGTTGGGTTCAATGCAGCTCTGTTGACGTAAGCCTAAAAGGAGCCAAAGCCAAACAAAGAGCCAAATAGGTTCTTTCTTTTTTTTTTTTTTTTTTTTTTTTTTGGCTGGCAAAAAAAAAAAAAAAAAAATATAAAGGGGAAAAAAAGAAAGAGAGTGAGTGAGAGTGAGAGTGAGTGAATGAGAGCGAGATGCCAAGTTTAGAGGATTTACCAAGAGAGATTATGACGTTAATATGTAGCCGACTTGAACAGTCAGAGAAATATGTGTGTATACAAGTGAATCGTGAGCTTCATTCGGCGTGTATATCAGAATTATGGCGAGAACCGTTTATTGAAAGTCTGGAGAGCTTACAGCAACTGATCAAGAGTTTGTATCATGCCAAACATCAACGCGGGGAGTATATTCGAGCGCTTCGACTGGGTTACGACATTGGCGTGAGTGATGAGGATTTGACGAGTCTGTTACCGTTGATACCGAATTTGGAGGTGTTTGTAGCCAAACAGGCCAGGCTATTGACGGACCAGAGTCTGATACCACTTTCGAATGCCTGTCGGCAGCTAAAGCAATTCAGCATCACCGGTTCGCCTGCAACGTATCGCACAGCCCATTACCTGGGACGTTGTTTAGCACTTCAAAAAGTCCGGCTAGCGTCGTGTCCCAACCTGAGCCCGATGGCCTTGCTGCCCTTGGCTCACCGGCCACTGGAAGAACTGGATCTGGCCGGTTGCAAATGGCTGACGGTCCAAGACACCGGACTGGATATGGGCACGTTGGTGGGTTTGACGCATCTCAACCTGCTGTGCTGCGACATGATTTCAGCAGAGTTTTTGGAACAACTTGCAGGCCTGGTGCATCTTCAGGATTTCTCCATGACAGGCAACACGGTGATTGACGACCGTGCGATGATTCCGTTTATCAAAAGCCACCGACAGCTCAAAGACCTGTTTCTTTTGGAATGCGCTATTACAGACCTTACACTGAGTGTCATCAGCCAATACCTGCCTGACCTTCACCATCTGGACGTTTCGTTCTGCACCCAGGTGACTGGCACAGGCCTTCGTTCTCTGATACATCACTGTCTGTATCTTCGTCTGTTGGGTGTAAAGTACTGCGATGTTGTACTCGATGATTTTCCAGAACTCGCCTTAACCGAACTAGAGACTTTGACTTGCGACGAAATCGACTGCGTACGCAAACACCCGATGGAATCCTTACAGGAAACCTATCTCTATATCAACCAATACCTTTCGACTGAGCAAGCCCACTAACCCTATTTACCCCCCCTCCCCCTTTTTTTTTTTATCATTCTAAATAAAACCCTCCTAAAACTACTGTTGCCTTGGGTGTGGATTCGAATGGTTATCAAGATGAATCGGTGTTACGCGGGCTATCGGGGCTAGAAACTGACGGAATTCGAACTCATTGGAGGACATTGCTCAGGCTTTCTTTTTTTTTTTTTTTTTTTCTTTCTCTCTTTTTTTTTTTTTTTTTTCTTTAAAAGAGAGGGGGAGAGAATCTTTTTGATTGACATACCAAGGGTTATTTAGATAGATATATCTATCTACATACATATCTATAGATAGATAGATAGATACATACATACATATTTATTTCCATCGAAAAGAAAATGAAAGGATTTCGATTCAAAAAAGAACCCTACGATAAAACAGGGCTTTTGTTTGGTCTTACAGGATTCCTGTTGACGCTGTTGTGTTTGATTGGATGCCAGACGAGTGGAGCCAAAGAACTGTATTTTGCCAAAGTGGCGGATGAAAGTGGCAATCTGACAGCGTATTACGGCTGGGTTGGTTATTGTGTGGATGAGAAAGGTTCGACGGTGTGTGACAGAGGAAGTGAGCTACTTGTGGTACCGTTAGGTAAACAAAAAAAAAAAAAAAAAAAGAGAGAAAGAAAGCCAAAGCGTGCCTACTAAAGTTGTTACATTAGATGTAGCGATCAGCGATCAGTTGAACAGTACTCATCCTGAGCTTTTCAAAGAGCCAGTGAGCCAAGACAATGCATTGAATCCAGGATCCGCTCCCAATCCCCCGCACAATCCACGTATCTATCCAGCCGCTGTCATGTGTCTGCTCTCCAGCAGTCTCTTGCTTGCCTTGGGTGCCTATCGTGTCTATAAACCACAAAACTATCTCGACGAACATTATACCCGAGGCTTTCTTGCTGCTGCCTCCACCGTCTTTGGTCTTCTCCTGATCGCTTTATCCTCTGTCATGTACCAAAACGCAATAGAACAACTCAACCTAACCTACCCTCATCTCACCGCTTCTCAAGGCCCCGGAATGCCCATGATCGGTATGGCCTTTGCCTGTTTCTTTTTGGCCTCCATCGCTCTCTTACGAGGCGTATTACGCTTTGATTCAGAACCAGAAGGTTATAACGCCATTTAACCACTTTTTATTCTCTTTTCAAAAAAAATAATAAGAAGAATAAAATAATATAAAAAAAAAAAAAATAGGTGTACGTGGTGAATGGATGGTATGTGTTTGAGTGTGTATAGATATATACATAAGTGTGTATGTGTATGTGTGTGTGTGTGTGTGTGTGTGTGTGTATATGTGTGTATAGGGTATGGAATGAAATCCTTTATAAGAGACTAAAAAGGGAGAGGAATGATGAATAAGATTATTATTTTTTTTTTTTTTAGGGTGTCTGAATAAAATCTTTGTCTTTGATGCGTTTGTTTTGTAGATGGGTCATGTCCAACATACGTTTTCTTCCCTTCTGAAAGCTGATGTCCTTGTCTGGATCTTCGAGCAGAGGAAGATGGGAGGTGGAAGAAGAGGAAGAGGAAGCCGTGCCAAACTTGTTCATGTCCGTGGCAGAGGAAGAGGCCGATGAAAACTCACCAAACTTCATGTCGGGTGGTGGACTGGAAGGGAAGCTGATCTGCTTGTTGCCCTCTTCTTCCCCCCTTTCCACCCTAGGCTTGGGCCGATACGAAAGCTGTTGCTGTTCAAAAGGGTAAGTGGAATAGGGAGGAGGTGGAGGACCCGAAGCCCGATTCAGACGGAATTCACAAGGAGAATGGATCATGTACAGCTCGTTTTCTGACGTACTGTTGCCCTGATTGGCTTCTGAACCAAGCAGAGGAGCACTCAGGTTGGTTTGTGTCGTGGGCTGTGTACGGATAGAGACTATCGAAAGAAAAAAAATAAATAAATAAATAAATAAACCGACCGCTTACGTTCTTGATTTAGGCTAGGCAAAGAAGGTTGTTTGCCCCATGGCTGACTCGTTGGGTATTCGTTTTTATAATAGCCTTTGGAAGGCAACATGTACGGCAAATTGCTGGCGTTGCTATGGCTAGCAGAGTGGCCGGCTGCGGGGGGTGGCATGGTCAAAAAGATGGAAGGGTTCTCAACAAACAGGGGATAAAGAATATCAAATATTTTAAACTTTGTGGCTAAATCTTTGGCTCGATTGAATGTGATCCTAAAAAGCAATTTTTGTTATTAAATATTAGATTTTATTGTTATTTGTTTATACCCAAAAAAAAAATTTTTTTTTTTTTTTTTTTTTTTTTTTTTTTTTTTTTTTGAAAATAAATAATAATAATAAAGAAAACTTACCAAACGCCCTTGAGATGCATAGCGCCTACTTTAACGACAACACGGCCTTTTTCATTCTTGAGGATGCCATCCCGTTTGCCGCGAGACATGCCTACGACGTTCAGCAACTTGGTGCCATTGATCATGTCGTTATCTAACAAGTGTGAATAGAAATAAGGGAGAAGGAGAGTGTACCTTGACGACGAGCGACACATACGCTTTTGGCGTCGACTTGATAGCAAATGGTTCCTTCGTCTTCCCAGACAGTGGTAGTCAATTTGGGTCTTTGCGGGGTGGTAGGGTTAAAGCTTGCGTTATAGTTATGGTATCCGATATGGGTAGGGGCAGGAGGAGGCAGGCTGCTAGAGTTCCAGGAGAGTGTATTGCTGCCTTGATTAGACCAGCCTAGAGGGGAAGTAGTATGGCTCTCGTTATGATCTTCCGCCGGGTAATGTGGGTAGTACGTACGGGGACTCTCTGAAAAAGAGCGGAACGAGCTGTATGCCTCTGAGCTCGCTGCATGAGACGAGGATGACGAGGGCTGTTGCGGGTGAGCGTGGTGCCGAGGTGAGAAGGCGTAAGGAGGCGGGTGGTGGCTGCTATTTTCATTGGTAGAATACAAATTGTTCTGGTAAATATCTTCCATCTTTGGCTCAAACTATTTCTTTGTAATAATAACAAGAAGAAAAAACGAAAAAACAAAAACTTTAGAAACTGAAAAATATCAAAAAAAAAAAAAAAACAAGAGTGCAGTAGTAGGGAGAGTTCTTTTTTTTTTTTTTTTTGGCTGCTATTTTTGTTTTTCAAGTAAAAAAAAAAAAGAAAAAAAAAAGAAAAAATGAATAAAAACAAAACAAAAGAAAATCAAAAGAAAAAGAAAACTTAAATGAGCCTTTTACAGTATATATTTATTTGCATCTATGCTTTAATTGATTGTCAGTTTACTGCAACGGCATTACCTGCATATATTGAAGACAAAAAAAGGTTTTGTTAAAAAATGAAAAAAAAAAAAAGCGGATTCATAATCCGAATGTTATTCTGTAAATGATTTATCTTCAAGTAAAGCCTTGTGATGGCCTCTTGTTTAAATATTTTTTTTTTTTTTTTTTTTTTTTCTTTTTTTGCAAAAATGCAATGCGATGCAATGCATAGTTTTTTCCATCTTTTTTGGCTATCTTTATTATTTTGGGTTTTTACTCTACATTCTCTTTTTTTTTTTTGTGGAAAACAAGGGGATGAAAGAGGGGAGGGGGGGAAATGGAAGAGAGACAGTTACAGAAGAGGGGAAAAGTCTAATGATAAAGTGACTAAGAATTTTCACCAAGGATGAATAAAGAAATATAAAAAAAAATTTATTCTGCAGGATGATGCAAGCCTTGGAGATAGACAAAAAAGAATTAAATGTTGTAATGTAAGGAGTTATGGGCCCTTATTCGATGCTGTTCATATCCAAATGTTCTTCCATGTCTTTCAAAATGTCAGCTTCTTTTGCAATCTCTTCTGTCTCTTCACGCTCGATATCCCCCATCTTGACAAAGACAAAATCCATCATCTCTTGCATACATTCTGTTAACGTAAAATCCGCAATCTCTAAATCTATCCCGTATAAAAATGAGTAAATCAGTCGCCCCTCTTTATCTGGCTCTTACTGGATGAAATACAGGTACATCCCAAGCGAGGCTCAATAATCTTGTCACCTTTCTCTTGCTGACTCACCTGCCAATTTATGCAATTCTAAAACAACCGCAAATAGGAATACGCTCAACATCTGTTGCTCTCTTGTTTTTTTTTTTTTTTTCTTTCTTACTGAATAAAACCATGAGCGTACGCCTTCTTTTTTCATAGAGTCTATCGTATGAACACTGTTCGACATGGCCGCACACTTGACACGGTCTTTGAGAACGTCAACTAAATACAGAATCGTTAGCCAACGTGTCCCCTTGCCCTTTCTATTTTACAGTAGATGTCAAACGATTGTGCAAACAAAAATCCTCCCCAACCGCTGGCCAGAACCGCTATTTTCTCTGCTTTTGCCCGACTACAAAGGTAAATAAGCAAAGTGATGACTTTTTTCCTATCCTATTTCTACGTTATAAAGTGCTCAAACACATAGTCACAGTGATTTTCAGGGAGTTCGCTACCTGTCACCTCAAAGAAAAAAAAAAAAAAAAAAAGGCAAATTAAAAAGACTAAACACACCAAAAATTCTGCTTGGACGTCTTTCTTACCAGGTACCAATGTAGGATGAATAACATGGGGTTCTAGAGTATCCTGCATAATTTAAACCGATCAAAAACACATTTCCATATGTTTTTCGTAACAAACTCAAAATGCGCATTTACCCAAGCTTTGTTGTTGTACCAATGGTTTGCATTTGGATTAAGAATCATGACTTCATATCCTTTCTCTTGAACGCGACGTGTAGCATCCATCATCGAGCCAGTCTAGTATGCCTTTTTCATAAGACATTCGTTCTCCTACGCTTTTGCTTACATTGATATTATCATCACACAACACTCGCTTGCTCCATTCTCCAATACTACCATCTGTCAATACAGTGCTCTCCCCCTGTAACAAACAAACCTTGTATGGCTGCCAGGAATAAACACAATCAATTTATCGCTTGTCGTCATCGCATTCGGTCTTTTCTACACATCAGTTCAACACGTACGCGCTTCTCTTTTTCGGTTGCTTACGTCATATAAATATAGGAATGAGGATCGCGTGTAGGATCCGCTTCTAAAGGAATCGTCTTTTTTTCAAAGTGAAACGGTGCTTGCACAAGTCTTCTTTCAAGCTCTTCTTCCAAAAGTTCTGTGTTTGTGTGTGTTTTTTTTTTTTTTTTTGAAAAAAGAACTTTGAGTATCATTTCACTTTGATTGTTCAACTTACCTATGAAAGCCTTATAACGCGCCTCATTATATCTTCTATCCTTTGGCAAATAATCAAAGATATAGGGTTCATCTATTCTTTTTTTTTTTTTTTTTTGTTTTTTTTTTTTTTTTTTTTTTTTTTTTAGTTCAACAACAATAGTAACAAAAACAAATAACGCGTTCTTGTAACAAATTTAACCTTGCGTTTTGCTTCGAATCTGGCCATTTTCTTTAATGACATAACCAAAATCATCCAAATTATCGGGAATCTCTGGTTTTTCTACGGTTTTTGCCTTTCTTCTTCGATACATGGTGAAACAAGACGAAAAAAAAATAAAAGAAGCTTGGGACACTCTAGACAAGGAATATACAGTGTTAGTCACGTGACTGCTGAATAGCTCTTGGAACACTCTTCACTTCCATCTGGTTTTTTTTTTTTTTTTTTTTTTTTGTCGTCCGGACACTCATATAGAACACTTTAAAGAATTCTTGATGTATTTGCAAAAGAGTGATTATCAGCCCGCTTTATGTGAGAGTGGTTTTTTTTTTTTTTTTTTTTTTTTTTTTTTGCGCAAGAATAAATAAAGAGAGGTTTGATTGAAACAGAATGATTTTCTTTTTTTAGAATCAAATTCCACCGCAAGCTTTGTTGATCAAAGTTTATCCCTTCTTTTTTGAGGCAGGTTATGTTTTCAACTAGTCTAGGGCTGAATGGCCTTTAACAGATTAGTTCAATATTTATTGTAGTTTGGTTTTTAAAAGCACTCTACATGCATAGAAACCTATACCATTTTCGAATTCTTTCGACGCATCGATGTGCGTGATCGATGCAACAACGATAAACACGTACACACGCTCTCTCTCTCTCTCTTTTTTTTTTTTTTCAGTGATTGGATTTCTCTGGTTGGCCCTATTTCTTCTTTATTTGACGCAGTTCAGAAACAAATAGTGTCATTGTACGGTTACAAAACACTCTATAAAAAAAATTCTGAATCTTATGCACCCATCTTCGATGATCTAAACATACACACACCCCTATTACTCTCCAAAGACTACGCCCTAAACATTCCTTGCACTATATCCCTCTTTGAGTGTGGCTTTTTGCTTCTCTATCTTTGTCTATGTCACGCTTTTCTTATTTTATTTTTTGTAAGAGTCAAACTGAATAAAACTTTCTAAAAAAAAAAAAAGAGAACGCTAGAGCGGTCAGTTTACTATAGTCGCTGTCATTCTTCCTTCCGTTTAGATCCGACTCATTGGTTTGAAAACAAACAAAAATAACATTTCGTTAGCTGGCCCATTCCCTTATTTAGTAAAACATGCACTGTGCTTTGTAGTTGGTTGATATCCCCCTCTTTTGTTGGATGAGATATATATATATATATATGTACATACATATAGTTGTATCTTTAACATCTTTTCATGAGCCTAGTAAAATTGTCTCTGGTCTTTCCTAAAAGATGCCTGTCCCCAAAACAAATACAACATTGTTGACTCTCATAGCACTTTACTGTAATAACGATCCGTACAATGGCTAAAAGAGTATTTTCTAGACCTGTTTTTCTGTTAATGCAAACTCTACATAGAGCTTTAAATTAACATCAACCAAAAAAAAAAAAAAAAAAAAAAAACAGTTCATGAGTTCCCACTGTCTATATGTGGTGCTATATTTTATGGCCTTGTCCTAATACACACTTGATCACATCAATTAAAACGACTCGGATTCAAAAAAGAAAAGACCACAACAACGCGCACCCTTTTGAGCAGATGTCCCTTAAAAAAGGAACAGCCATGACGATGCTTTATTTCAAAGCAGTATCACAAAAAGCCTTTTTGCTTTTTTTAGGTTACTAAAGCTGTTTTAGTACTAGGTCTATATAGTAGAAACAAAGCGGATAGTAAACACGTAGTATAAATAGGTTTTTCTTTGTACTTTAAAGAATCGTAAATGGTGTATATATATATTTACGTATTTTGTTTGCATGTATAGAAATTAACCAAAGCGGCAAAACCCCCCCAAGAGTTCAAACACAATATACAAGATAAACAAATTATTGCACATCTTTTTGACACCACAATAAAAGATTGTGCTCCAATAAGTAACCGATTTAGAAATGATACATATCTTTAAATATAATTTCACTGTAATAGTTGCCAAATTCATACAGCTATAAAAACATACTGTATTCTCGGCTTTCAAGAATACAGTAACGCAATACCAACACTCTATAAAAACATCAGTGCTTCTCAAGGCATAGTATGGTTTGGAGCTTTTTTACTGTCTTTCTTCTAGACTACAAGTCACCTCGTCAGTAAAATGAACACACACTTTTTTTTTTAATAGAGTTGTATTATGAAAAAAAGTTATAGAAAGTACACTCTTACAACCGTTTACTATTTATAAGAATCAGACATATTTTGGTTTTCTTGAGAAGCTTAAGGGGCTTCTAGAGATTTGACTATATCTGTTTTGCTCAACAAGAACAACCCCGTCACGAAAGAGATCTTTACAGGAAAGTGAAGCTCATACAATTATTTAAACTCAAAAAAAAAAAAAAAAAAAAAAACAGTTGCCAATGATATTTTCAAGTTAAGCTATGCAAGCTTTCCTTTGGGTATCGCCATTTCTTTAATCTCTAAAAGATCATTGAGAATATCATTTTCCCTCAAACACAGTATACTAAAAGTCTGCCTAATATTTTTGCAAAAAGTCGGTCATTTTATATCGCATTTTTAGGAGCTTTTTTTCTTTTTTTTTTCAAGACAGCGTTGGATGGAAGAACGTATTATAGCTTTGTTGATGGGTTCCATGCGCTTTTTTTTTTTGTTTTCTGTTTTTTGTTTATAGTAAATACTTTGTCCAATCTAAGCTCAATTTTTTCTTTGACGTACATTTTTTTGAGTAGCAAATTTTTTCAAATACACTTTTATATATTAAAGCCTGCTAAAATTGGTTTGTTTCAAACAAAAGAGACTATCAAGTAAATTTTTTTTTCTCGTCCTAATAACGAGCAAGTAGGGTCATACAATAAAAGTAGCATCTATAACTACCTATCATTTCAAAATTTACATCCAAAAAAAAAAAAAAACGGAGGTACTTTGAACGCACCCAAAAGGCCTTTTGAAGTGGTTAGCAGACTATTTTGATCTACGTGTATATTATTTGTAAATGTGAGTATAACCCATCTCTCTCTCTCTCTTTTGAATCATAAGTAGAAATTCAAAAAAAACCAACACGCATTTTATTTGAATTACTGATGCTACTACCACTCTTTTTTTTTTTTTCAAGAGATGCCATCTAGTATGCTCATAATATTCTTTATAAATAAAAACACTTGATTGGCTATACCTGCATAAAATTCAGATTCGTTCAAAGAAACAAGATTACTCCATTTCTTTTTTCATTGGTTTGGCAAGCGTTTTTTCCTATCCGATAGACCTGATAGTTTATGGCTACAATTCGCTAATTAGAATGAATACGCCAAAATACTTTACCAAAAAGAGAAGCTTGTGATTAACCAATTGTTTCGGATGCTATAACATGGACTTATTACGTCAGTTCTCTTTTCTTTGAAAAAAACTAGTAATAGTGGGTAGAAAAAACCAATATTAGCAAGAGAGGAAATGACGCATGGTTAATCAAAAAGGCTTCTATCCTGTATTTTTGCTGCATGGGGTTGTGGAGAAGCAACCAAGTCGTTTTGACAATAGGTTTCATAGCGGTGATTGAATTGATGGCATATAGGAATGAAAAAACAAAAAGGAATTGCTTTTTTTTTTTTTTGTCCCACTTTTAGATTCCTATTATCTCTAATGTCTGAACTGCCACTTTCAAAAGGAGAGTTAACACCTAAATTAACAGAAGGTGATTCACTAAATCAAAGCAGTGATTTGGCAACAGCCATATATATAGATGAAGAAGCCATGCAGGGATATGATCGTCCCCTAAGCAATAACGGTTCACAAGTATACAACAATCCACCAGCAAATAACGGCTCCCAAAACTTTAGCATCAAAAATGATTGCCAGTACTCTGCAGAAAGTCAAGATCCTCAAGTGCAGCGGTTTAAGGGTTCGTTTTGGAAAACAGCTGGGCAGGTTCAACAAGCCGTCGGCTCTTGGACACAGATGGATCGCTGGCGTGAGTCGGGTCAACAAACACAAGCAGAAGCAGATAGCGTCATACAAGAAGCAGAAAGTCGTATCTCTAACGGCCAGGCAAGCTGGATTCATGGAGAATACGAGCGTTGGATGGGAAGATTTACGTATGCTGTAGGCCATATTGTAGGTGACCCAGAAATGCAGGCAAAAGCAAGTTTGCGAAGTCGAGAAGGAGAGGACGAAGTAAACAGAGTAATTAAATAAATCTTTTGACAAAAGCAAACGCTTTATTTCGACTTTGCCTTTTTTTGAGTGGTTTTAATAAAAAATAAAGTTATAAGCGACAGAGCTAAAAATAATATAGAAGCAGGCAAATAAATAGCCCAATGGTGTGGTGGGAAATAGCTCAAAAGCGCGTTGGATTCTTCAAGAAAAGGCTATGTAAGTGAAAAAAAAGTAAGAGGGTTAAAATAAACTCTAGTGTTAAAAAAAAAAAAAAAAAAAAAAAATACCGTAATTAAGGCCCAAGTGGTATAGTAGATGAATACAAAAGCAGCAGCGATACAAGCGCAGCCTCCAAAAATTTTGTCTATAGACCCCTAAATCAACATTTATTTTAGAAATAAAAGCCCATTGGTTTTGTTGAGTGATGCATCTCGATAGATTACCATCTCACGTTGAAAAGAGAGTTTGTAATAAACAGCAAAAGACCAAAAAAAAAAAAAAAAAAAAACTGAGAACGGCTCGGACTGATGGTAACCAACGGTTTTCAAGTTCCGATTTTTTTTTTCAAAAGATAAGTTTATAGTATTTCCAAATCGTC
>JAIXMR010000133.1:0-65697 GCA_025677835.1 Sporodiniella umbellata | reverse complement strand
CTTCACTCAAGAAAGCTCTGGATTGAGAGCGGTTCAAAGCAGGACGGGAGTTGTCTTGACCTTCAACAGCAGCAACTACATAAAACGAGCAGTTAAGTCAACAGCCCTTGAGATAAGAAAACATTTAAACTTACAGCTAGCGTCTTTAGGAGAGGGGTTGTTTCCAAACTCGACATCAACAAAATCAACCTTGAGCTTCTTTGCAGTCTTTACACCGATCAACAAGGGAGAACCACGACGCGTGGCAACGATTTCGTTGGGAAAGTACTTGCTCTTGAAAATAAAAGCGTATGAACCTTCTAATTCTTTGACGACAGCTTTAACAAGATCAGTAAGATTCATTTCCTTGTTGTGAGAATCGTAAACGTATTTGGTCAACTTGGCAACACACTCGGTATCAGTGTCACTTTCAAAGACGTAGCCCTTCTTTTCGAGCAAAAGCTTGATTTCCTTATAGTTTGTGATGATACCATTGTGGACGATGGTAAATTCGTTGTCTACATCTGAACGTTGAGGGTGAGAGTTGATTTGAGATGGTTGACCATGTGTAGCCCAACGGGTATGAGCCTATTATTTTAATGTTACTTTAGTATTCCTTTTGTTTTTGTTTTTGTTTTTGTTTCTCCTTTTCTTTGAATCTCCCACATATTTGTTTGTTTACGTACCATGCCACAGTGACTGATAAAAGGCTTATCGAAATCGAGAGGTTGTTCATCAACCAATTTTCTCAATGCTGACACCTTGCCAACTTGCTTGATGATAACAGCTTCCTCGTTATCGCCATCGACAGCGAAACCTGAAAACAAAAAGAATCCAGCAATCAGTTATCAAACACGTTTCTGAGAAAAATCCTCTTTAGAGGACTTGTCTTTATTACCAGAAGAATCATATCCTCTGTACTCCAAGCGGGAAAGGCCGTTCAAGAGGGTATCAGTGACTTCACGTCGAGAGCGTTCACAGAGAAAGTTACAGTAACTGAAAAAAATATGTGTAAGCCGAAGTGTCGTATACGGTGTGAGCTCTTCTTCGTCCACTTACCCAAAAATTCCACACATGACAAGTAAGCTTTTATTATTATTTTTGTAAGCTGGTGAAGAAAAGAAAAAGAGAAGATATACTTGTTTGCTGTTGATTCCACTCCTATTTATATTGAAACCTGGCCCCCATTCCTTTCCGCGGTTTGTTTTGATTTTCGTTTCGCCATGTTCCGCGGATTAGGGGCCTTTGCCCTTTTTATTTTATTTTTGCTTTTATTATACCTTTTAGAACTCAGTGCGTCCAAAAATATCTATCCAATCAGCCGCCATATTGATTTTTATTTTTATAACGATCACTTTCGTTCTTGAATCCAAATGACTTGGGGATAACAAAAAAAAAAAAAAAAAAAAAAAGGGAGACACGCACGTAGAGATATATTTAAAAGGATGAAGTCTAGAGTATGTTTCTTGTCTTTTTTTTTTTTTTTTTTTTTTATTTCTGCATCATATTTAAAACGTGAATATTAATGAGCGGAGAGCGACGCGAAGGACGGACGGAAGCCAGAAATAGAAAAACTAAAAAGGAAGCTTACTAAATGTGTTGTTTTATACGAGCTGCTACATGTGCGTTTACAATCAGTTCTTTAAATAGTGATCCCAGGTTTCTGTAATCAAAAGCGTGCAGAGAGCTGTTTATTGCCATGCCCGGGCCTCATCCTATAAGCCTGTCGATCGAACAAGCTAAATGAAAACATAAAAACCTCTTTTTTATTAGAAAACTGGCATACATCATCTATTCACAGAAGCAGATGGTACCTAGAAATCAATTCAGTATCTGACGTTCAATGTCTTTCGGGGAAATCATAAGCTGCTTGCTTAATACATCCCGTTATATGGACAGTTTGGTCTTTTTCATTCAGCTGCTTTTTGCCTATATTTGAAGCTAGCGAATTAGATTGTATCCCACAAGCCAGTTGATGCTGGGTCTAGAAGTCAAATAGAAGACTGATGATTCTATTGTGCAGTTCTTTGGCAAGCGCTCCTAAAACCATGCACGTATACATCTACCTACAAATACGTCAGATTTTGGAAACGCTTTTGAACTCTATGCAAGCCTTTCGGTTGACAGAGCGTTCTAATGTGGTTTTGATGAATTGACTTTTGTTCGCTGGTTTAAATACTAATCTTGCGCAAGACTTTTTTTTTTTTTTTTTTTTGAGAAACGCTCAGAGCTTGCTTCTTGTTTGTTCAATTATTTCGGGCTGTAAATAAAATGGGTCCGTTATCTGGCTATTACACTTGGTTTTGGCTTTGCTGTTATGAAACATACACCTTTTGATTTTACTATTAGACAGCTTACTTGCTATAGTTTATCTACTGGAAATACTTTGAAAGAAAAACAACCATAAAAAAAAAAAGCGTTTCAGGAGTTATTGTGTAATAAAAATATAAATATTTTGCATGCTCTTGTTCCAACTCAAAAAAATTTTCGTATCCAATGTAAACATACGTACTTGACACTAACCATTCAATTTGTATTATGTCTGACTTTGTATCCATTTTCGATGATGTGCCAGCCCATTTCTTGGTATGAATGTTGTGCTGTACTAAATTTAGACCTATAAATTTCTCATGTATTTTGGATTTATCCCTTGAAGGGGAAGCGGGGCGTGGGAGAGAGCTATGCTCACCCCTTTCGACTAGCCAGAGATTACTAAAAAAAAAAAAAAAAGACACTTCCCTCCGGACCGGACATGCTAGCTTTTTTTTTTTTTTTTTGAAATCTGTCTTTTTTTATGGACATTTTTTTTTTTTTTTTTGACGTGTAAAACATAGGCCCTAGTCTAACGATAAACAATATGGACTTTTCTCGTTTCAATCAAGCTGAACAAGCTCAGATCGCTGCTATGGTAGAACACAAGCAGGTAGATCTTTTATTGAAAATAGAAAAAAAAAAAAAGAGTTTGATTTTCAGATTGAATTTAACACTGGGTTAGATGCGTGATTTCATGAAACTCTATAGCAATCTAGTTCAGCGTTGTTTCGATGATTGCACCAATGATTTCACCACCAAATCTTTGAATAACAAAGAAGCAAGTATCGAACGCCACAGTCTTTTAATGTTGCGATAATGACTAACGAAATAAATAATAGGAAAGTTGTGTCAACAAATGTGCTGATAAATTTTTAAAGCACTCTGAGCGAGTGGGTACTCGCTTTGCTGAACTTAGTCAAAACGTAAGTGTTCCAAGCAAATATACATTTGTATTTATACACAAATATGCGATCTTAAATTTGTTTTATTAGATGGGCGCACAATAGTAAAGACAAAATAAACAAATACAAACACACACACACATTTGGTGTTTTTTAAAATTTAAGTATTATGGGCAGCTTGTCTTTTATTTTTTCATAAACTTTTTTATGAGCCGGTGAGCGATCTACGACAGGTAGGACAAGTAGAAATTGACGTATTGCATTGTATCCAAGAAAATAGGCATTGGCTATCCTAAAATAAGCAAATAATAAAGCGCGGACAAGAAACAAAGACAAAAACAAACACGTATAAAGAAAATTACACACTTACAGATGAAATACATGCCCGCATACCAGTTTTTTGCCCGCCTTCATATTCTCACGACATATCGCACATGTGTCGTTTAAAATCAACAGTTCTTCGGGTGAGGCGTCTGCAAATCTTTTTAAAAGAAAATGAGTCTCCCATTTATTATGTGAAAGCTGCTTTTTTGTTTTTGTTTTGTCTTTTACTTTTGACGGATGGAGGCGAATATTTTCCACTCTTCCCAATAAACTTGCGCCTTTCGATACAAAGTTTTTGAGGCGCTTTTGAGATTGAATAGTAGCACGATATCTACTATACTAAACGGGAGTCTGTGCATCCACTATAATATCAAAAAAGTTTGTTAACGTGTTACCAGAATAACATTTACCATCAGCAATAGATATTGAATAAATGTACATCCCAATCTCAGGACGTCTGTACTTAGGTCAAAGAAGCCCATAATTCCCTTCTGACTCTCTAGACCGTATTCAATGCATCCAAACCAAGCTTGGTTGGTATAATCTATCAGTATCCAAACGTTGTCCAACAACACTGGCAAAAACTATATTATATGAGATCATTGTTCTTTATGTAAAAAAAAAAAAAAAAAAAAAAAAAAAAACTTTACCTCTAATGTTAGAAAAGTGAATGAGGTAGGAAAGAAAAAAAAAGAGCCTAGATACCACATCAGATTACCCAAAAAGACGACAATCAGATAAAAAGCGATTTTGCTACGTCTTTGGTGAGAGACAAAAACTAGAGTTGTCAACTTGATATATAAAGTAAGTTTACGTCAACATGTATGATATCTTACATGATTTAATCGGTCTCGGCTCACAGAGCTAAACACTTTTATAAATCCCAAAATGCCAACCCACATAGAGAGATGATTCCAGACAGGGTCGATGATTGCACCGATCAAGATTATCTTGAAAAAGAAAGTTCGTAACGCTCGGCTGTGAAGATTCTATCGACACATCAGTTTTCCGGATTTATATATATATATATATAGTCCACCTGTATTTCCGCAGTCCATAGCTCTCCAAACGTCCATTGAACAATAGCTTGTTCTAGTACAGTCAGTACACAAAAGAAGGTATTTACATGTACCTAAGTGAGTAAAAAAAAAAAAGATCTGTTATTTATACACACATACACACATACAAGTATATGTACATATATATGTATATACATCAATAAAAGTTAATTACAAGCAAGCTCATCCTCTGTTGCTCAGCTACCGATAAATATGCAACAATCAAGCTTCTATAGCAATCTATCATAGCGACTTGGTCGCTCATACAAGAGAACTGACCCATGTAAATCATTTGTTGCAAGATGTATATCGAGTAGGTGACAAAAAGCACACTTGAAACAGTTACATAAGTTGATAGATTGTAAATCATAGCTTCAAAGAGAAAGATACAATAAATAAATAAAAAAGCAAGAAAGAAACAGTAAAGCGAGTTGTACTAAATATTAGAGACTTTTTTTTTTATTTGTCAACATACACTTTGCAGAGAGATATTAAGGTGTGAACTGAAATATGATTATATTAGATCGCATTACAATAGAACTACATGCACCTTATAAACTTGCTTTGTTTTATATTCATCTTTTTCGGTTGCATAGGAAAATATTAATTATGTTACAAATACAAATACACCAGTTTTATTTTACAAAAAGAAGTCAAATACAAAAACAGCATCCTATAGCTTTAAATACTGCAACAAGCTTTCACAGTTTTTGTATCCATAACAAGACCATGTATAAAAAACCAAAATAGACCAGCAAGTGCTTTAAGATGCTTGGAAATGTCCAAATCCCATCGGATAGTAAGCAGGTATGAAGTAAAGGCTCCTAAAAAAAAAAAATTTCGGCAATATCATTTTCTGTTTAATTTGTTTTTTTTTTTTTTTTGCGTACAAATACATATTCGCTAAGCTACAGAAAACCGAAAACAAAACAAAACAAAAAATGAATAAAGTAAGGACCCATTACCACTTTTCTTATAGACTAAATTCCCTCGTAAATACAAAACTTTTTTCACTTGAAAATCTTCGAGACCCAACAACCGTCTTGGGATTCTATTTACAGTAAAATCAATCAGGAGCGTCTCGCCCTTGACAAGAGAAAGTAGTTATTGTGAGTGACGGGTCCTTCTAGGTTGAAGTCATTAAAACTCATCAAGCTGCGTTATTGAAAGTGATGGAGTATACAAAATATATAAAATTGAGCGGTCCTAATTAGGAACGGTAAAGCGTTCTTTCATGCTTCCTTGTTCTTTTTCTTAACCTTATATGTACGTAAATGACAAGGCTTGTGACTGATATGGCTCTTTTTGTTTTCAACTTCCTAAAAGGAGTACAATTGATTTTTCATTTTTGCAGAGTTGAAACAAAAGTCAACAATTCAAGTGAATATGCTTTGATGCAAACATTGGTAGTATAATAGAACGTCTTTCGTTAGTGTAATTGAAATAGAAAAACACTCAAAGGCTTTGAAAACCAAATCTAGTTTTTAGCTTTTTTTTTTTTTTTTTTTACTTTACAAAGTATTGTAACAAACGACTCAAAGTGACTCGAAAGATAATTATGAGTCAGTCAATCATACCAATCAAAAACATGCTGTTGTTTTTTTTTTTTTTAAAAAAAAAAATAAAGAAATAAAAGGAAAATGCACTACTTTTTATAAAATTTCTCTGTCGAAATCACATGCAATGTGTCAAATGCTATTACAATAGATATCCAAAAGTGACAAGCGCTACTAAATCGAGGGTGTCTATCTAAAGGGAAAACAAAAATTACATCTTAACTCCTTTACGCCGAAGGAAGTTTAAACTCAGTCTTTTTTTTTTTATCAAACGCTCCTTTAATCAACTTTGACACCTCAAGCTTTTTCCGTTTTTCTTTTTGTTTTATTTTTAAATATTATTACAATGAGTCAAAATTGGTCTCCCTCCTCTTGGAAATCTAAACCTATTGTTCAAGATGTTATCTATGAAAGTCCAGAGCAATACGATAACGTTGTGAAAAAGCTAAACAAGCTGCCTCCACTGGTATCAGCAACCGAGGTAGGTTTAAGGGCACCTTCATGCAACTAAAGATAGTAGATTGAAAATCTCAAAAAACAATTGAAAGAAGCAGCGCTAGGAAACTCTTTCCTTTTACAAGGTGGGGACTGTGCTGAATTGTTTGATTACTGCTCACAGGTAACGACTTTCCACTTTTTTTTTTATTTATTTTGAAAAAAAAAAAAAAAAAAAAAAAAAGGGATAGAGGAAGTACTGATCAAATTAAAGTAGGAGCCTATCGAAGCAAAACTAAAAGTTTTACTGCAAATGTCTTTGGTTTTGACATGGGGAGCGCGCACACCCGTTGTACGTATTGCCCGTATGGCAGGACAATACGCCAAACCTCGCTCAAATCCAATGGAAGTAGTAGATGGAAAAGAAATCCATTCTTTTAGAGGTGATAATGTCAATGGATACGATCCTAAGGATCGTAAGCCTGACCCAGAGCGACTACTAGGGTAAGTTCGATACATCTCTAAACATAGCTAATCTATAAGATAAGCAGTGTGTTAACATCGCCTTTGTTTTTTTTTTTTTTTTTAAAAAAAAAAAAAATAGAGCTTACTTTCACTCTACTGCCACCTTAAACTATGTTCGCACCTTACTCGATTCTGGATTTGCTGACCTACACGAACCGTCTCAATGGAATTTGAATCATGTTCGATCTGAAAATTTGAAGAGGGAATATCAACAGATTGTGTCGCAACTGACGGACTCACTCGATTTCATGAGAACCGTAGGCGCCGACAACATCCAAAACAGCTCGTTGACATCAATCGACTTTTTTGTTTCTCACGAAGCCTTACTATTAGACTACGAGCAATCCTTGACACGTTTGATGTCAACACCGAAAGGAGAAAAGAAATGGTATAATGCAGGCGCTCATTTCTTGTGGATAGGAGACCGTACACGCCAACCGGAAAATGCACACGTAGAGTATATGCGGGGGATTGAAAATCCTGTAGGTATCAAAGTAGGCCCCTCTACAAAACCAGAAGATTTGGTGGGTCTTTTAGATGTGATTAATCCCAGCAAGGAGATTGGCAAAGTGACCTTGATTACCCGTTTCGGTGCTGCGAACGTAGAAAAGTTCTTGCCTCAACATATCCAAGCCGTACGTGAATCCGGTCATATTCCTGTCTGGGTGTGCGACCCAATGCACGGTAATACAAAGTCAGCCTCTGGAAATTTGAAAACACGACATTTTGTAGACATCATTCATGAGCTGTCGCAAACCTTTCGAGTGCACAAGGACAATCAAAGCAAGTTGAACGGTGTTCACTTTGAACTTACTGGCGATTCAGTCACCGGTAAAGCGTGTTTTCTGTGTTTTTGTCTTGGGAAACTAACTCTCTAGTAAAATAGAATGTATTGGAGGATCCATGGACTTGACCGATAAGGATTTGTGCAATAATTATCAAACCTATTGCGACCCTCGACTGAATTATGAGCAATCTTTAGACGTAGCATTTTTAATTGCAAAATACTATGAAAATGAGCGAAGGTCGAGAGACTTTCCTAATCTATAGAAATTAAATAAAGATATAAAGATATACATTCTCTAAAATTTTTATGCGCAATGCACGCTACTCAACTTTCTGTCATCACTCTCCGATAGATGGCCCGCTTCATGCTTAGAAGCTTGGCCCCAGAAACAGCGTCATTTTTTTTTTTTTTTTTTTTTACATAGAAAGACAGGGTAACATGAGATAGGACATACAATATAATAACGATTTTAAACAAGAAAAAAAAAAAAATTTATTTCTTTAGTTAGCGGCAGCAGCGGCTCTGCGACGATCACGTTCTTCGGTAATGGTGAGCTTAACACCCTTACCCTTGGGAAGAGAGACCCAAGGCTTGTTACCTTGACCGATGGTGAAGACGTTAGAGATACGGGTGGCAAAGACGTGGTCAAGGGCATCCTTGACGTGGACGATTTCGAAACCACCAATGTGACGTTCACGGTGAACCAATTGACCGACACGACCAATGTTACGACCACCAGTTACCATGACAACGTTTCCAACTTCGAACTTGACAAAGTCTTCAATCTTACCGGTTTCGATGTTGAAACGGATAGTATCGTTGGTCTTGATGGCAGGATCGGGATAACGGATAGTACGGCCATCGTGGGTGGTGATGTAAGGGATACCCTTGGCACCAACCATAACCTTCTTGACCTTACAGAGCTTGTACTTGGCTTCTTCGTCAGTGATGCGGTGGACAGCGAAACGGCCCTTGACATCGTAGACCAAACGGAAGTTTTCACCGGTCTTTTCAACGGAGATGACGTCCATGAAACCAGCAGGGAAGGTAGAGTCAGTACGGACCTTACCGTCAACCTTGACCAAACGTTGCATCAAGATGGATTGGACTTCACGGCCGTTCAAGGCATACTTGAGACGGTTACGCAAAAAGACAACCAAAGGCAAACATTCACGGGTCTTGTGGGGACCGGAAGAGGGCTTAGGGGCATAAGAACCTAAGTGAAGATATCAGTCATTCAAATTCAAAGAAGGTTGATTTTGGATTTGATGATCAAATGAACTTTGACTATTTTTGTTTTTCAGAAATAAAAAAAAATCGTCATTGAACATCGGCTTGTTGAGCTTGACTATTTGCTTTTTTTTATATCATCCTCAGAAAACAAGTAATCGCAATCATGTTCATTCGATCAGGTTTAGGAGAAAATAGTTTTACCCAAAAGTTTGTCAAGCATCCAGTGCTTAGGAGCTGCTAAACGCTTCATGTGCTTCTTAGGACCACGACCCTATCCAGAAAAAAAAAAAAAAAAAATAATCCTGATCAATAACCATCCATCCACTTTGATCTTTTGTCTGCCTCAAGTAGCAAACTGTTGATGATTTACCATTTTGATATACTTATTAAAGGGATAAAAGAGGAGGGTTGCTTTACGAGACGTGGTCAGGATTATTTTGTGAATTCGATTCACTTCGACACTGGGTGGCTGAGTTCGTCGGACACTATTCTGTCCGGGGCGATAAAAAAAAAAAAAAAAAAAAAATCATGACATATATACATTGATTGAAAGATACAAAGTGGCTATTACCATTTTATTTGCTGATCTATTGGAAGCCTTGATAAGCGTCATTAGAAATTACTCGAGAAGTTAACCCCTTGATAAAGAGGGTTTCAAGCAAAACTGTAAAGACAAGCGACTAGATTTTCAAACATATACATATATACATATATATATATGTATTCAAGTACTGATAGACACAGGGCTTTTTGTGCAAATAGATAATTAAGAGTTTGTTTTGAAAATGAAGTCTTTTTTTTTTTTTTTTTTTTTTTTTGTTACTGTTGATTTTACTTTACTACTGTAGGGGTAAACACGTCATTTAGACTGGGCGCAGCTGGCGTAAAGATGCCAAAAAACTTTCAAAGCAGGCAATTGAAAGACCATACCAAGCTATCGCTTTATTAATAAAATAGGTTATTCCGATGCATAAAAGAAACTTTCACCTTAAAATAAAATGCCTATACGCACGTACGTAACTAACCCTATTTTTTTTTTAGAGTTTTTTTTTTTTTGAGTGTTGAGGGTATAATCACGGAAAAGCCCCGTACTTTTCTCCTTATATCAAGTTCATAGCTCAGTTCTATACAACAAAGAGCTGTAAGCTTTGTTATAGACAGAATGGTTTAAGGAGCTTGATACTTAAAAAATCAGAAAAAGAATTGAAGTCAAAAAGATTTTATGAATCGTTTTCGTAATTCCTCTTCTAGACCGATTACAGTTGACTTTTTGTTTATGAGCTTCAACTGACCAGCAATGTTGGTTTCAGTTGGTTGTAACCAAATCAGCAGAAATCAAGATTAAACATAGTCTTTAGAAAAAAAAAAAAAAAAGATTATAATGTATAAGAGCACGCATTTAGATGTATTTATTTAGCAGTTTTATTGAATAAATAAATAAAAAAAAGCCAATTGACATACTATTGTTATCCTGTTTGTTTATGTTAAACAAAACATTGACAACTTGTACGAATAATTGGAGTTGTAATTGGTTTGTTTTTAATCTACATTCAGGGTATTCTCGGAGCATAAAGAGTAATATACAGGAAACGAGGTTTTGGTAAATCTTCTTACTCCTCTACAAAGTTTTTTTTTTTTTGTTTGGCTGTAAGTCTACACTCCTTTCTTTTATGCTAACAAAAGGAATTCTTGTAAATAAATAAAAAAAAAGGCTACAAAAACCTTGTTTCAGGATGAAGAAAATAAAACTAGGAGCAACGACGCCTTTTTTTTTTTTTGGTTGCATTGATACTGTTTCTGATATCTAATTGTCTCCAAAACGAAAAATGAGCAAGTTTTTTTTTTTTTTTTTAAAAAAAAAAAAAAAAAAGAGAGAAAACTTTGAAAGTTCATCTAGGAATTATAAAGACCTTGATTCAAGCTTTACTTGGTTTAAAGGCAGCAACTTGTAAAAAGTGTTTTTTATCTAGATTTTAGCTAGTACTATGTGATAATTTTGGGCGATCTTTAGTTTTAAGGTTTTAAGGAATTTGTATGCAAAAAAAAAAAAAAAAGAAAAAGATAGTTGTAGACAATTACTAAAGACACTATATAAATGCAATCCACTGCTTTAAGAAAAAGGCAAAAAAAAAAAAACTCCTAAACGCCTTTTTTTTTTTTTTTTTTTTTTTCGACTAATGTCAAAAATATGAAAATGAAATGAAAAGGGATGTTAGGGGGTTTAGGTAAATTTTTTACTGCTGAACAAGCAAAGAAAAGGGATACGCTACAAAAAGTATGACTATTTTTGGTACCATTCATTTGTAAAGAAACAACTCTTGTTTTTTGAGGAAAAAGTCCAATTTTAAATCAGTTGAATAGAAGATCTGTTTTTGGGTTTGCCTCCTACTTCCCCTACCCTTGCTAAAGTATTTATTATCCACTCTAGCTTTTTATCTTGGAGAAACACTCCTAAAGTTTATGTATACTTTTTTTTTTTTTGTTTTCAAAAAAGATAAAGGATGTGTTACGTATTCCAAAGTAAAGGAGGCAACCTATAAAAAAAAAAAAAGAGCTCCGAGATATATCTTCAAGATCACCTATCCATCTACTAGATTCTTTGAACTCTAGTAGTTTTTTTTTAAAAAAAAAAAAAAAGGGCAAGAGATTTGAACTGGTGGGTTTCTTTGCTTCTTATGTTTGAATAACAATCAATCTATTGTTTCATAGAAAAAAAAAAAAAAAAAAAAAAAAAAAGCCTAAATAAATGAATGTATTAGTTACACAGACACCATCCTGTTCTCCTGTCAAAAGAGCCAAAGAAAAACACTCCCTATTCTGTGTACCCATAGTGTTCGTGCAAGTCTATTTATTGCCTTTTTCTTCCACCGTTCCTTTTTCTATTTCTCCAACTCTTTTTTTTTTTTTTTTTTGGTTTCTCTTCTCCCTTTTAAAAACACAAAGATGTACTCACCAGATCAATACGAGATTTTAGCTGAAGTGAATAGTGTAGCATGTATTACATTCGTTTCGTTGATATTTGGCCGAAAGTTGGCCAGTATCGATGGTCCTGTGGATTATGTCAAAGGATTACTGCTCAGTTTGTACGGTCTTTGTTGGGCTTTTAATCTGATTGCTTGTATGTTGACCAGTACAAACAACGGAAACCTTATCTCATGTGCTATGACACAGTTTAATATTGCTTTGGTTGCAGCCGCCGCTAAAATAACTTTATTTCTTTACCTAACAGAAAAGGTACATACAAAAAAAAAAAAAAGTTGAATGTTGATCTCTCTGTTAGGTGTATATTGTATCGGTACCCAAGACGTCTCGAATGCAAAACCATTTGTATTTACTGAGTCTGTTACTTCTGATGCCCTTGGTGGGTGTGATTGTAGTCCAGATTGCTTTTAGAGTCAATGTGGTAGCACCTGATTATCCATTCCACTGTTCTGTAGGTTTAGAGTTGCCTGCTGCTCTTGCTTGCTTGGCTTACGATGCTTTCCTAGTAGCCCTTTATGCCGGCATCTTTATCAAGTTTTACTTTTTCCCAAACACAGTACAACAGACAGTACATCAATCCTCTTCGCTTCATATGATGGCCAAGCGTTATGCCGTGGTTTCTGTAGTGGTTTTGATCGCCCTCTGCGCCAACTACATCATCTTGCTGTGTTTACAGGGTGCAGAAAGAGGTTTGGTCGCTTCAAGTTGTACAGCCATTGTAAGTTGTTGAATAGTCTCAGGCAATTTGATTTAATATCTACCTTCCATAGGCTCTCACTGTGATCTGCGTTGCCATCCATTGGGCCACGGCTCATCCTGCTGAAAATCAATTAAATGAAAAAGCCTTACAAAGAACCAATGTGGATAAGCCTTACAAACTTGAAATCAAACAACACCAAGAAGTCGTTGTCTTGACCGAATTCAGTCGAGCTTAAAAAGAATAGTTACCCATACCTACATACTCTTTCTTCATTTATGACGCAGGCGTAATGAATTTATTAATTTTCACTTTTAAAAAAAAAAAACCAAGAAAAGCCTGTCCTAATTTTTTTTTTTGTTGTTGTTGTTTTTTTTTTTTTACATCTATAAATGAGTTTAATTGAATTAACCAACAGTCTGGCCAAAGGGTTTGATGAATGCTTAGAGAGTATTTTAACGGTACCAGAGTCGAATAAAGAAGGCAAAAAGGAAGAAGAAGGTGTGTAGATAGTTGTTGAGAGTTTTCAAAGAACTGAACAGTTTTAGTACTGAAAGAACCCACAGCCTCTCTTCGATCCACTTTTTTACAGTTAGAGAGTCGATTGAAAGAGATAAGGATGGAAGCGTTAGAGGATAAAGAGCTGAGGCTGAAAGAGGTAGAGTAGAAAAATAAAAAGCGGGACGGGTTTGATAACCAAGCTGGGTAGACCAACCGACTTTTAAAACGCGATATAGAAATAAAAAGAAATGCAATGGACAAATACAAGCATCAGTTGGATCGCTGGGATCAGGCTATACCTCCCTTAATAGAACAAGCAGGTC
Source organism: Sporodiniella umbellata (assembly GCA_025677835.1). Classification (NCBI taxonomy): domain Eukaryota; kingdom Fungi; phylum Mucoromycota; class Mucoromycetes; order Mucorales; family Rhizopodaceae; genus Sporodiniella; species Sporodiniella umbellata. Next base: position 52,082 of record JAIXMR010000133.1, on the reverse strand, counting down.
GTGCTATGGAAAGACGTTTGAATGGCACCGACTTTGATTCGACCCTTGCCAGTCCTTCACCGACTCAAACAACAACACAAAACGAGGAAGAGGACGAAGACGAAGACATTGAATTTGAAGAAGTTTAACAGGAAAACATATTATTCTTTCCCCCCTTTTTTTTTTTTTGGTTACTCTTTTTCTTCTTGGTCTTTTTCTGTTGAGTCTTTTGATACGAGCTCACTTTCTTTCAATTTTCTTTCAGGTATCACCTTCATAAAGGCTTCTTCCCAATTACGGCATTCTAACCATTTCACCATAATCTCCAAGACTATAGGCAAAGAGTCAGATATATATATATATATATATATATATATATTAAAAAGATATATGTTTACCATGGTTGATTGTCAATACTTTTCTAGAAGAGAAACGAATATATTCACCGATAGGGAGTCGAGCTGTTTGAATTCCTTGTTGCTCTGCTTTATCTTTACACAGGTTCTATAAGATGGCTAAGTCTTTTGACATATATATATATATATATATATGTGTAGAGTATTACTTTGTATCTGTTTTTATCCACGATCGCGCCTACGATATACTGTTTTCCTTCTTCGAGTTCATGAATGACCTGGTCCGAGTCAGCTGTGAGGTAGACTAGGTTTTCTTTTTCGAATGTTTCAATGTAAGGTTCAGACTTGATATCGATACTTTTCCAGTGTTTCCAAGAAGGTGATTTCGTATCGAGTGCTTTGGTCAGTGGCTCATCAACCGAGGTCAAGGTCATCTGCATGGGTTGTGTCTGTGCGCGTGCGTTGGCGCTATAGGCTCGGGCGAGCTGTTGTCGAAGCGAATCCATCTCTTTTGGAGTCATAAGGTGAGAAAATGCACAATCGAGGATGACACCGATCGGACCTGTTTCAAATGCCTTATTTCTTGGTTTTTTAACCAAAGGGGGTAACAGACCTTGATTGACCTGTTGACGACGTTCCAGTTTACGTTTCTTTTCTCGTTCTTTCTTTTCTCTGGTACGTATCGCTTTGGTTTCATTGTAGATTTCGTCTTTCAAAAGTCGTTTGATTGCATTTTTACTTTTTCCAATGAATTTCGGATCGGTAATGTCATATTCTTTTCCATCATAAACTCTAATATTAGATTTTTCCAAAGACATTGATAAAAGGATGGAGATATGTATATATGTATATATGTATATATACACAGAGAAAACAATTAAAAAAAAAAAAAATTTTTTTTTTCTCTATTTTTAATTGTAATCATGGTCATAAAGCATAGCCGATTCCAAAAGAATTTCACGTTCAGTCTTTAAACGCTTGACCTTCTTCAGGGCCATATCGTATTCCTCTTGCAACATATCATTTTCTCTTAATAAATAATTTAATTGAGCTTTTGCGATACGGTATTGACTATAATCAAGAGACGAAGTATGTAAAGCGTGTTTAGCAGCGGCCAAGTCCGTTTCGGGTTCTTCAAGAGATTCATCCGATGAATGACTTGTCTGGTTGTTGTATTTTTCAACCATCCTCGCTCGTTTTGCCTTTGGTTCCAGTATTGATTTCTTATGATGGACTCGTTTGATCTGTTGTGGGGGTATCGTATCTTCACCATGTTCTGCTTTTTTATGTCGAGTCAAGGCATCCATTCGACCGAATCTATACAAAAAGTTGGTTTTAAAACGAGGACTATGGATTTTCTTTTGATTACGTTTGTCCACAGTCAGTAAAGGTACATTCAAAAGGTTTTTCACCTGTATGAATGCGTAAATGCATCATCAATGCAAACCGGTTGTGACATTTCGCTCCTCTTCTTGCACAGTTGGTCCATTCACAAAAGTAGTCCCCCTTTTTCCACCCCACATGATCATCTGAAAGATGAGCTGCTAAAGAGGGGTGACCGGCAAACTTTTTGTTACAATCTTTCCAATGGCATACCAAGACTTCTTGAGAGTTATTTTCTTCAGAGAAATTTGTTTTTTCCATCAACCCACACAAAAAAAAGAAAAAAAAAAAAGAAAGAAAATCAATTGAAAATCGAAAAATTAACACACCCACCCACAGACCAATGATTTCTTTTTTTTCGGTTATTGTTTATTTTGCCTCCCAAAATAAAAAAAAAGAACCCTGGATTATTTTGACTCCTTATGAAAGTGGTTGACAGCAAGTATCTATGATGGATAGAATATGGAATTTATTGGAGCAAGAAGCGAAAATAGAAATAAAAATAGGAGAAAGAGAGTGAAAAGGAGTAAAACAAATATAAAAGAAAAAAAAAAGGGGGGGGAATAGAAATATAAGAAAATGAGAAAGTGTGTGTGTGTGTGTTTGTGTGTATATATTTTTTTTTTTTTTTTTTTTTTTTTTTCCTTTTTTTTGATATATCATGTACATTGAAAGAGAAAAAAAAAAAAAAAAAAAAAAAAAAAGTGAGGATGGATTAAGAAAAGCTACTAAAAAGGTCTTTGTAAGGATCATCACCCGTCATAGAAAGACCATCAAAGGTGTCTGGGTATTTTTCGAAATTGCTTGTGTCACCAGGATGTGAATAGGGAGGAATGATAGGTGCCTAAGGCTATGGGTTAGCAACGATGGTCAATAGGGTGAAGGATATATTTACCCGCACGTTTTTCTCCAACAGTCCTATCCAGTCCACACCCCTAAACCATTTATGTCTTTTGACGTCTTCAGAGCCACCCTAGAAAAGAGAAAGTGAGTGTGCCTTGTTTTGAGCGCCTGCGATTTACCTTGAGATTGCCTAATCGTTTGGATCGATCACTGACAAGAAGTCGTTTCAAGAGGTCTTTGGCCAAGATGTCGAAATGAGAAGAGAATTGAACTTTTCCCATCAAAATTTTTTCGTAGATACCATAAGAGTTGTCATCAAAGAAGGGAGGATAGCTAAAAGAAGACAGAGATCAGTGATTGTCATGTCGTTTGCTGTATTACCCAGCCAACATTTCAAAGATCAAGATACCCAAGGCCCACCAGTCGACCGCTTTACCGTGACCTTTGCTTTGAATGATTTCCGGCGCCAGATATTCTGGTGTACCGCACAAGGTCCAGGTGCGATCCTCGACTTTTTTAGCGAAACCGAAATCAGTGATTTTGATATGGCCTTGATGATCAATCAAGAGATTTTCAGGCTTCAGATCACGGTAGATGATATCTTTTGAGTGCAGGTATTCAATAGCCAAGACGATTTCGGATGCATAAAATCTCGTCATATCATTGGTAAATCGGCCTGCCCTTCTTAGATGTGTAAACAATTCACCGCCTACTACATATTCCAATAACATGTAAAGATTCGTATCGTCTTGAAACGTACAAAACCTAATAGGAAAGGTTTTAATAAAACGCTTTTGCTCTTTTTTGGGGCCAAAGTTTACAAATCCACTACAAAAGGGAACCGAATCGAAGCCAAGATTTCTTTTTCCGATAACAGATGTTCTACTTGTTTTAATCGGACCACTTCTGATTTCTTGAGTACTTTCATTGCATAGTATTTATTTGAAGGCTTGAGTTTAGTCAAAAAGACTCGACCAAAAGTACCGGTGCCTAAAAACAAAAGAATCAATTCTCTGAAAAACTTTCCCCCTATTTATTTGAAAGCCAAAAAAAAAAAAAAGGGGGGGGGAGGAGAAGAAGAATACATAAAGATTCTTTTGTTTACCTAAAGTGTCTTGCAACTCAAAGTCTTTTAATCCAAAACCAGGCTTTTTAGTAAAGATGGGTGGTCTTGTGTGATAAAAGTGTAGACGTGCCTGTTGCTGTTTTTGAAAGGGTGAAGGCATAGCCCCAGCGAGTGGGTGGTTGGGTGGAAACGAGGTGTCCATCGATCGCTTAAGTTGGTTTCGACTCTCATCAAGATAGTTTGCTGTTTTAAAGCTGGATATTTCTTTGAATCTTTCCATCCCAAAAAAAAAAAAAAAAAAAAAAAAATCAATTTCAAGAAGGGAAAAAAAAAAAAAAAAAAGGGAGCGCTAAAGCTAGAAAAAAAAATACTAGATTTTCGAAATTTTTTCTTTGCTTTGGTTTTTTTTTTTTTTTCTTTTTTTTTTTTTTTTTTTTTTGTAATAGACAGAAAAGAAAGAAACAGTACAAAAAATAAAATAAAATATTAAAAATAAAAGCAAACACGAGCTCAAAGATAATGTAGTACACAAAAGTATCATACCACCCAGCCATCGTCATTCACCTCCCCAATTTAAGTTCCCCCCCCCCTCCTTTTCTCTCTCTTTCTCTCTTTCTACACACACCATTTCTGGAAATGCATTGCACAAAACTCTTTTATTAGCAGACACACCTAGATATAAGCAGTGGGTTCATTAAATTTCTTAAACTCCTTTAAAATGGCTGCGGGTTTAAAAGCCAGACATTGGAAACAATCCGTCATCAAAAACGACTTTAGCCGGCTTTGACTCCTTCCATGTCTCTTGGGGAACGTCCGGTAGACTGAATCGGCGTCAGTCGGCTTGTTTTATCATTCAATTTATCAAATGCATCAGCTTTGTTGTTGTTGTTTTTGAAAGCCCTTTTTCAATTGGATGTTCTATCGATACTTTGAACGGTCATCCACCCTTTTTGGCCATGCGGTTCGGAACGTTTTTCTTAATAATAATAACAACGTGTCATTCAACCCATACACTTTTAGATCAAGTACGTTTACTTGCGTTGGATGGATGAATCTCTCCCAACTCTATTGGACGGTGGACAGAAAGTGAAAGAAAAAGGACGAAAAAAAAAAAAGTGTGGCTCACTTTTAAAAAAGTATTTTACATCATAAAATACACCGTGTCTAGAAGTGGTCTAAGTTTAACTAAACCCAGTTTTTGAAAAAAAAAAACTTGACTGACCAAAGGCTCTCACAAAAAAAAAAAAAAAGAAAACTTGTCTTGGGCCCAAGCCTTTTTATCCAATGGGTCCTACTCAGTAAAGAACAATCACTATGGAGATCATTGGACAAGTGCACGTGACTTGTCATCGGGGCCACATATTTGCCCTAGCTTTCTTTTTTTTTTTTTTTTTTTTTTTTCTATTGGTTTTGCTTTATTTTCTTTTGAATGCATTGAGGCTCAAAAGAAAATTAGGCAACACGGCTTTTCCATCCTTCTATTTTACTTTCTTCTATTGACATCGTTTCTAAAGAGTCACACGGTGTCTTTTTTTTTTTTTTTTTTTTTTTCGTAAAAGAACCACTTGCCCTATCCCTTTATTACTGTGTTTATTCTAGATAGATTTTTTTTTTTTTTTTTTTTTTTAAAAAATACCCTTTCTATACATAATTGTATATATACATATTCTCTATCCTATATAATGAATACAGATTTCACGCGTCAATATAAATTACCGAAACCTGTTTCCAGCAAAACATCGTCTTTAATCAAAATAGCTCAACAACAACCACTTGTTATTCCCGATGCACAAGAATTGCAAACTATCAAAGCCGATCTTGAGATTTTGTTACCTTTATCAGAAACAAGAGCCCTCGATCTCAAAAAAGGTTTACATAACTTACATGGCAACCTCAAGCTTTATGAAGAAGGTAAATAACGCTCTAGGTCTATGTATGGATATTAAAAGAGGATTAGATAAAACACGTATTAAACAAGAACCTGGTACAGACATAACTAATGAGAGAGAGAGAGAGAGAGGGAGATTGTTGTTTTCTAATGTCGATTGTAGATGACTTTACAGACACCGTTTCTTTTCCACCAAAAAATGAACAACAAAGTAGACAGGCGTAAAGTGGTTTCTTTCTCTCTTTTTTTTTTTTTTTTTCTTTTTCGCTTGACTGATCTTTTTGATGCTAGTGCACTAGAAACGATACGAAGAAGACGAAGAAAAGAAGAACTTGAGGAAGGTAAGCTATAGAAAAAAAAAAAAAAAAAAAAAAAAGGAAGCTGATAAGAAAAAAAAAAAACAAGGTGCACGACATAGTGAGCCACCCCAGATGAAGTTAAAACAACACGAGGCACGAGGGTATGAAAGTCTATCACCGCCTAGTGACTATGTGAAAAAGAAGAAACAAGGGATCCATGCGCGGGCGCAGGACGAAGCCGATTTCATTCGAGTGAAAGCCAAAGATCAAGTACCGATCACGACGTTTTGGACCACGATGGAACCTTTCTTTCGAACGTTGACAGAAGAAGACCGTACGTTTCTGATGGAGCGTGCGGATACTTCCAAAGCACTCTGGGTTCCACCTTTAGGTGAACACTATGTGGATCAATGGTCTCGCGAGGATGCCTTGTTACAAACCAAGCTCACACGGCCTTCGAGGCCACTTGAGCCGGTCAAATTGAGATATCTGAAAGAACCCATCACTGAAGATCATCTCTTATCGGACGATCTGACCTCAGGCACCTTGACAGAACGTCTACTTTCCAGTCTGGTGGCTGAACATCACCTGTCAAAACAACCGGACGAAAGTGAGCCAGAAGAGCCGGAATGGGAGGAATGGGAAGATGAAGAAGACGCGTCTTTTAGTCCCTTGGACTTTGAGGAAAGACTCAAACGAGAGTTACGTTATGCTGGACTTTTGACAGAAGACGATGTAAATCTACCCTTTCATGTCTATTCATTCATCCCTTGTCTTTCTTTAGGCAGATTGGAACGCAAGGGAAGATGACGAGATCTGTGCAGAACTTAGAGCCCTTGGAAGGGATTATAAAGAACAAGTAGACACCAATGACTTTAGAAAAAAAAAACTATTGGAAATTGTCGATAATCAATTACAATTCGAACAATACCGACATGTATTGGATACCTTGGACAGTCAAGTCGAACAGGGTTACATTAAACGATTTGTAAGGCACCTATGGTTTCAATCCAATCCACTGACCTCTTTTTCCCCCTCCTCCTCCTCCTCCTCCTCCTCCTCTTTTTTCTTTTTTTTTTTTTTATGAAAAAGCGTAATCAAAAATCGAAAAAACGCAAAGTACCCACTGGACAACGCTCCACTCTGTCAGAAAATGCAGTGTATGTTATGGAAAAAAGAAAGGCCTGGATTGATGCACTTGGCGCTATCTTTGAAAGCAAAAATCAAATCATGCCTTCTTCATCTATTTATTCGTCTGAGTCTGCTACATTTTCTAGAGAAGAAACCGATTAAAATTCAGAGTTTTTTTTTAAAAAAAAAAAAAAAAAAAAAAAAAAAAAAATTGTCCAATTTAGAATTCGGTTGATTGTTACCATGGAGACCATCATCGGGAGAGGGTATCAACACAGATTGCCTTTGATTTTTTCAAGGCAAAAATAAGTCATTCTTTCCAATCTATATACACTTCAATGTTGTACGAAAGGAGAGAATCCCTTCTTTGTGTCAGACAGCCGTTTGTTTTTTTTTTTTTTTTTTTTTTTTTTTTTTTTTGGTTGCTGCCAAAGTGGCTCTTGATGATTTTCTTTCTTTCGGCTATTCAAGAATTCCAAGGTACGGTCACCGTTGTTGCGCAAAGGGAATGGCGTCGTGTGTGGTGATAAAACAATAGATAGGACCAGGCTTATCAAAAAAAAAAAAACTCTATATTTTCCCACTGTTCACCTAAATAGGCAACTTCTAGAATGCCTTTATTCTTGTTTCATCTACCTACAAGTTTCAAGATGTATAAATCAAGGCGCTTTCGTACATTGAAAAGTAGTACAACGAAAACGAAAACTCGGTCTCTCTACGTTGGGTCAATGAAAGAAAGGAAAACTCCCCAACAATCATTTAAAGACTCTTAATCTTGTTGAAATTGCAATCACATCTTTGGCTTATATTTTTCTTGTAACCAACATTCAAGACTTTTCTAAACGCGTAGTTTGAACTTTTTTTTTTTTTTTTTTTTTTGTCAAAATAAATCTCCTTATTGGGCCTTGTCTCCATCGGCATTTAAAACGTCTTGCCTAGGATTGTATCAAAAGAGAGATGTCATACAACTGGCAATAAAAGAGTTCAACTGTTTTTGTAAACAACGCGTTTAAAGTAAAAAATAGACGTGTTTTTTTTTTTTTTTTTCAGAAAATAAAAGCATGTATTTTATCATTGAATGAGCTGACCTATCAGTTTTAGTCTTCCGACATATCAAAAAGCCGGAGATTGTTAATTTTTTTTTTTTTTTTCCTTCTTTTTCTTCTTTGGCATCAACGGAGGGGGGTTTTTTTTTTTTTAATGATGGATAGAACCAAAAGCAATTCGCTTACAAACAGTTCACCAAGGGATATACCAGTCAGGATGATGGATGATGAGGTAATCCCTTCTCGATCTTACTATTCATCGCATTTTCATGTATCGCCAGGTAAATAAATAGTAAGGGGATGTTGTCTAATATAGGGTCTTTCTCTAGCCAATGAAGCCAAATATTCAGCCTCGATTGAATCCATTCGTGCCCATTCTCTTGCCTTGGGCGATCAATACCTAAAGAGTGCTCCTTCCTCACCTCAAGAAGATAGTTTTATAAAGAACCCATTGTCTCCTGTACAACCTGCAGAATCGATCCTCAGTTCCCTGCTGAAAAAGACCAACGATCCTCAGTACCCTGAAGAAAGACAGCCTTTGATCACCCAACGTATCCAGTCCAAAGATTATGCGAGTACAAACGCACCGGACCCACGGATGGCAGATGTAGAAAGATGTGAAACGTATGAGAACATGCAACAGCAGGAGCCAAGAGACCTGTTTCATTGTGTCACACAGCCTCTTCAATATATACCCGCTGTCATACTTGGTCTCTTACTCAACCTGTTGGATGCCATCTCCTATGGTATGATTACTTTTCCCTTGAACAATCCTATCTTTGCTGCCTTTGGTCCCGATGGAATCGCCATGTTCTTTGTCAGGTACCTTTGTTTGGATCCCAACTTTTCTTTAACCACCCTACATTAGCTGTATTATATCTCAACTTGTCTATTCTTGCGGTGGAAGTTCGTTTGATGGTGGTAACGGCAGGTAAGGAAACTGTTTGTTTTTTTTTTCTTTTTTTGATACTCATCTGTCTCTATCTCTATAAAATCCAGTATGATGATTGAAGGTAAAAAAATATATACATATATATATATATTTAGAGCAAACAAAACACACACACACCTTGGCTCATTCATTATTCTCTTGTTTAGTGGTTCCTTTTTTACATATCATGTAACGATTAATTGACTATTTTTCTTTTTTATTTTTCCAAAAAAAAAAAAAAAAAAAAAAAAAAATATACTCACTAAGGCTTGGATACCCAAAAGGGTTGAAAAGATTATAGCAGTGACAGGCACAGAAGATAGCAAGGTGGTGATTGCCTCGACCATGGTCGCTTTTGCACTCAGTAGTATGATGACCGGCCTTGCGTTTTTCTTATTGGGTGCGCTAAGACTCGGCTCTCTGATTGGGTTTTTCCCTCGTCATATTTTGGTAGGCACGATTGGTGGTGTAGGCTGGTTCTTGATTGCCACGGGTATCGAAGTCTCTGGTAGACTAGACCATGATTTGGAATACACTTTGCCCATGTTACGTACTCTCTTTTTGGACCGGCATGTGTTTTCGCTCTGGTTTTCCGCCTTGGCTGTCGCTATCCTTTTAAGAATCATTCAAGCAAAAATCAACTCGCCACTGGTCGTCCCCAGCTTTTTTATGATTCTACCTTTGGCATTCTATCTGGTCGCTCTTGTCTTCCGCTTGGATATCCACACGTTACGAGACCAAGGTTGGATTTTTCCTCTGGTAGAAAGTAACACGCCTTTCTGGCATTTCTATACTCTGTATGATTTCTCTGCTGTTCATTGGCGCGCTGTAGCAAGCGCACTTCCTGCCATGTTGGCCCTCACTTTTTTCGGTGTACTGCACGTGCCAATCAATGTGCCTGCCTTAGGCGTCTCTACCAACAAGGACGATGTCGATGTCAACAAAGAACTCGTCGCACACGGTATTTCAAACGCTGTCTCGGGTCTTTTGGGTTCTGTACAAAGTAAGTGTTATTTTCTCAGTCTGCGTTATCCTAACTCTTTCAAAGATTATCTCGTCTATACCAACTCTCTGCTCTTCATTCGATCAGGAGGTGACAGTCGAGTGGCAGGCCTCATGTTGGCTGCTGCTACCGCTGCCCTATGGATGGTAGGACCTTGGATCGTAGGTTATATTCCAGTGATGGTAGTCGGCAGTTTGATTTTCCATCTGGGCCTCGATTTACTCAAGGAGGCCTTAGTAGACACCTGGCGGTCCGTACACTATCTCGAATATTTAACGATTGGCGTCATTATTGCCTGTATGGCCACCTTGGGTTTTGTCGAAGGTATCTTGGTGGGCATCATCCTGGCCTGTGTGTTTTTTGTGGTACAGAACGCACGCAGTACAGAAGCGATCCGTGCTGCTTGTACAGGAAAACACATGCGTTCCTCTATCCGGCGTTTATACCGACAAGAACGCTATTTGAGTCAAGTGGCTGAACAGATTCAAGTAGTCAAGCTTCAAAACTATCTCTTTTTTGGAACAATCGATCAAGTTGAACGCTCCATCCGTGGTATGCTAGATGAGCACGCTTGGGATAAACATCCCATTCGTTTCCTCGTGCTTGACCTTCAGCTTGTACAAGGTGTGGATTTTAGTGCGGCGGAAGCCTTTGTACGCATCCGGCGATTGTTGCGAACACGTCAGGTGTACATGATCTTTTGTAATGTAGGACAGGATGCACAAAAGGCCCTGTTGAAAGCCGGAGTATGGGCTGACCAATTAGACATGGAAGGCGATTTAAAATGCTTTGAACATCTTTCAGATGCTTTGGAGTGGTGCGAAAACATTTTATTGACAGCTTACTTTAGACAGAGACCCAAGCAAGGTACTACTTTTTTCTAATACCCAATAGCATTCTCAATCGGATTTTTTATTTTTCCTTAGTGGGTCCTGACACTACCATTCCTTACAATCAGCAAACAGATCATCATTTTCCTATTTTCGGCTCTTCACCACGCCATGAAATGTTGCATAACGCTATTCACCATGTTCTTAAAGGTAAAAAGCGTCTTGTTCAATTTTTTTTTTTTTTTTTTTAAACATAAACTCACTCACTACAGAATCTCACACACCCCATGTACATAACAACACGACCCAGCCTACACTTATTTTAGTTCAAACATTTGGTGAAATATTCCCCGACGTCTCCTTTGAGTTCTTTCACAAACTCAGTCGATACTTTCAACGCTCTACTGTTGAAAAAGGAAAGACCCTATACCGCGAAGGAGATCCCTGTGATTTTCTATTGATTCTCGAGCAAGGTTCGCTTCACAGCACCATGACCTTATTAAAAGATCCGGTGATTGTTGAGACCATTTTACCTGGCACTGTAGTAGGCGAGATGGGTATGTTTGTCTCGAGCCCTACACGAACTCGCTCTTTAATGGCAGAAGGTGACTCTGTCTATTGGAAACTGACCAAAGATTCTTTTGATCAAATGCTTAAAGAAGATTCCAAAATCGCAAATCAATTCATCTTGTTAACTCTTTATTTCTCCTCTGAAAGATTGGATACCATGACACGATATGCATATATTTTACATTAAATATCAAATGATTACTTTTCGAAAAATACAAGTATTCTATTATGTATTTGAATTCTATTTTGCATTTGTGTTTGTTTTCTTTGCTCTTTTTTCTCTATTTTTATTAAAAAGATCTACTTCCAGAGAATTGAAGCCATTGTTTTTGTTTTCCTTCTAAGCCATTGGGTACTGATTGAATATTTTTTGATAAACTAGGGTTCATGCTCTCATAACAAGGTGTTGTCTAAAATATGCATAAGTACTTGTTTATACACAGATATATATATATACCTCTGTTTCTGTTGGATGCATGGAAATTGCGTCATGCATACTTTGAGTAGGGGATCCCAATTTGACAGATTCAGGCGAATCGGGATAAGCGCGTGAAAGAGGAAATTTCCATAGGGCATTGGGGGGCGCTTGAAGTTTTACGCTTTGTTTTCTTTCCCACAGGTCTACTTCGTCTACACCTCGTCTACGGGCTGGGTCATTCAGAATCTCCGAGCGAGGAACTAGATTTAGTGAGGTATGGACAGGCAATAGGGGTTCTTCTTTATGAACAGAGGGTTTAAGATGTTTAGTCACTTCCGGCATATCCGGAGTTTTACCGTGTCGATTGGTATCCGTAATCCAAGGTAGGTCGTAAGGCATATCGTCCTTTCCTTTCTCTGTATCTAGTGGTAAGGCGCGTTTCTTTCCGCTTCGACAAAGTTTAAAAGAAAGGTAACAAAGTAGGCCAACAATGGCAGCCAACCCTATTAGAGAAAACACTAACAGAAGAGGCGTGTTAGAACGCACTTGGCGCTCCCATTCTCTTAAGGGGCGTTGTGCCTGTTGTGTGTATGAAGCTGTAGTAGTGACAATGGATGTGATTGTGGTTGTTATGGTTTGATGATCTGTTAATGTTTTTGTGGGTTGGATTCTTCGGGTGATTGTTTTAAAAATTACGTTCGACATAATTAACACGAAAAACAAAAATTATGAAAAAGGTGGGTATTTTTTCAGCAAACAAATAAGTTAAAAAAAAAAAAAAGAGAGATGAAAGTAAAAATACAAAATAACAGCAATTATTTTACATTGAACCATAGTAGCTTCCTTTTTGTTAAAATCTTACCTAAATTCAAGTTATTTAAAAACGACTCATATATTGTCCCTTTCAGCAATGCTAAGGGGAATTTATATATTCTTTATTTTTTATTTTGTTTCTGTTTTATTGTCTTCTGTTTTGTTGTTTCTCGTTTTAATTCCACTTCGTTTTTCGCCTTGTTCCTCTTTTTTTTTTTTTTTTTTCTTTTTTGCTTTCTCTTAAAAGGAAAACACTACTTGTATCGGATATTTATTTTGGCTGTTATTATTATTTTCGTTATTATCATTACTGGAATATTCTTATTTATTCCCAAAAGTAACTATTTCCTAAGCTAGACCGTTTTGTTTGAATATTGCTTTTGTACGCCTAGTCGTTTTATTGTAATACACAAGGTTTTATAGAAGCGTATATTTAAACAGTTGTTTTACACTGCATTTTTTTTTTACCAGTTTTTGACGTTATTTTTAAAAGCAAAAAATATTAAAAAAAAAAAAATCAAGGAAAACTAATGCGAGTTTATATTTTACATTTCAACATCTTTTTGTTTTTTTGTTTTACTACAAAAGTTAATTTTTTATGTAAAAGGTAGTACCAAAACATAAAGATCAGCGTATGTACAAACCAAAACGAAATCAGCTGTCTTCTTTGGGTAGCACCACGTATAGTAAGCATTTGAAAGAGTAAGAGTTAGTAGTAAACAAATGTATGTATACATGATCTATTTTAAAAGATTCCGCTCAAGACAGTGGTAAAAAAAGAAGAGAGAACCTCTGTCACTATAAGAAGCTATCGTGGGGGAAAATGTTTAAAGTGTCCTTAGACTAAAAAAAATATTGTCTGTGCATAAGATGTTTTTAATGTTTATTATTATTCAAATAGAAATTTGAAATTGTCTTATTAAAGAAAAAAATAATACAATAAAAGCTTTTTTTTTTTTTCAAAAAAAAAATAACCATACTGAAGTGCCTTGTGTTTTGCTTAAATGTTTCTTAGAATCAAAATAAGATAGGTAGCAGTCTTGTACTTTGACCCACCAACTCTTTAAAAAAACAACGACCACTACAGTTTTTTTTTAATTTTTATATAAAACACATAGGAGTGACCATTGCGCATAGTTTTGCATTTTTATAAAGACCAATTATTACTAGTGAGCTTTTTGTTAAAAAAAAAAAAAACATGGATGCTTATAAAGCTGTTATAATAACACTAATAAATCAAAATCGCAAACGAACAATGTACTATACCCAAATACACTGCTTATGTCTTATAACATTATTATCTATTCAAAATCAACGTGTACACCTTGAGATGCAAGTATAAATTTTAGAACTATGCAACATTACTAAATTCTTTTTTTGCCTAAATAATTAAGCATTGAACATTTTATTTGGTTTTGAAGGTAAAATGAAACCAGTTGAGTAAGCACACGTTATCATATATTTCCTAGAAAAGATATATAACCCCAGAACGTTTTTAAAGGGCTCATTTTTTTTTTCATCGTAAAGATAGCTTAAAAAGAAATATTAAGTGTCGAAAATAAGTTTGAGATAATATACTTATTTATGCAATTGAGAACCAAAAACACAGTGGAGGACGACCTAAACCAATAAAATTAAGGATTTGGGATTGTTTTCTAGTTTTGGGTACTCTTTAGTATAAAAAGGAAGATCTAGTATCATGTTGTATTTAGCCTTTTTTGAGGACAACAAAATCAAACGGTTTTTATTTGTGATATAAAATGCTTTTTTTTTGTTAGGTTCAAGCCAAGGGCCTTAGTCGAACGTTACGTACCTGTTTAGAATACAAAATGAAATATTTGAACAAGGTTCCAAAGCAGTTCTCATATGTATATCTATAAATGTATTTATTGTTTTTGCAAGCATACTAGTAATTGGTTTACACAAACAAGTGTATATCGTGACAAACACGAAGTTTTTTTTTTTTTTTTTTTGTCTGAAAAGGAATGTGAGCAGGTAGTTTCAAAGTTTCAACAAAGATTGAAAGAGTTGTTTTGGTACTTAAAAGAATAAGCATGTCTTTCTTTGTATCGAAAAAAAAAAAACTTTTTAGCATCGTGGATGGGTTGTGTACATGTTGTGATTGTTAAAAGTTGAATTATGGCGAAAGACAGACCCGTCTTCATTGAAGTTGGCCTTTTGATGGTTAAAGTAATTGTTCCATTCATCAACGTTAAAAGACATGGGTATTTCGAAAAAATCTTTGGCGTTGGGGTTAAACGAAAAATCGTAATCATTTTGAATAGCTTGGGGAGACTTGAAAGATTGTTCACTTGTACTGTCCAAGTAGTATTTCTCTTCAATCTGACTAGAGTTTATATTTGGAGACCTGGGAATGATCATAGGCTCTTTGCTTTTCCGCTGTGATTGAGTGTAACTTTCATCGACACGTTCAAGGTCGATTTCACGCAAACCAGCTAAGGCACCCAAAATGTTACAGTGTCTAGAAGAAGTACTCCAGATCTTTTCAACTTCGTCCATTGCATTCATGATTTTGTTAACATTATGTTTTGATTCCGCTGCAACTGCTTCATCGGATAGAGATGCATTATAGATAAAAATGATTCCAGCTGTGAACATAAAAAATAGTGCATAGTTATTAATATCAGTAAGTCTAGACTCAGCTAGTAAAGATTCTGTAATATGTAGTATCTTGTTTGCTGCAAATGTACAAATAGAGGCTGAAGGAAAAACTGATTGGGTAGAGCCTTTTTCGTGGCCTGGAATGAAAGGCCGGTGTGTGAGTATAAGTGTTGTATAGAACAGCATGTGCATCTGGCAAAGCTCTATGGAGGGAACAGGTAGCCTTTTGTTTGAACCATTACCAGGTAGTCTATATTGAAGTTCTGGAGGTAGTCTAGCCATCCATTTGTTGAGCTTTTTGTCAAGTGAAGAAATGACGTTGTCTGGAGTGGATATGTTTGACAGATGCTGTCTGCCTTTGACCATGTAGAGCTCGCGGATGACCTCACCCAAAATTTCACATATCTGTATCAAATAATAAAAGTTTTTTATAACATCAGAATCTTCAGGACTTTTGTAAGGTAGAGGGGAATCGTAATCTCTTTCGTCAATCATCGGCGACCTACCGTGCATAGCAGAAGCTAGTCGATCTACTACAAAGCAGCAGTAAAAGACACGTTTTCTTTCTTCTTTTTCCAGCTCTGATATATCCCAACTATCGCAGTTGCGATGTAAACCCAAGTTTTGCGACATTCTAATGGCCTTGAAAGTAATATCGTCAATCTCAGTTTTTTTTTTTTTAACTAAATTTTTATACCATGCCGCTATACAACCATCCTCGAGTCGTTTTCAAAGCGCCATTTTGATGGCTGCTTAAAAGCAATAATGCTTGTACTGTGTATACTTTAAAATTGTCCCACTCCAGATCAAGCAGGATTTTTGCCCTTTCAAAGAAAATGTCGCCAGCTGTTTCAGGTTTCGATTTATCCGCTCTAACCCGGGGATCAGATGATACGCGAGATGCAATAGCATAGATAGAGTTTAGTAAAAGGGGCGGTACTTGGTTTTTTTCCAATGTCTGCATAAAAAACCTTTTATGAACTAAAGGTAAAAGAACATAGTAGTTTCTAAAATACAAATAAAGCAAACTGTCACTTAAATCTTTGGGCGGCATCTCATATGGATCGACATTCAAAAAAATAGAGGGTCTTTTTTTTGAATTGAAATGTAACATCTTGTTTCCAACGCTTTTACTTGTCTGCAGCATATAAAAGCCAGATGATTTACCATAGTAACGTAATTGACCACTCTCGTCAATTTTGCTAATATCGTCTTCTTCTATTGAGCTTATCGATTGTATGGAATCTCGTGAATCATTGACCATTTGTTTCATAGTGTCTTTTTCAATCGCTTTCGGTCTAATCAGCTGTCCATATGCCGTTTGTAAAGGCATTCTTAATTCGCTCAGTATAGCTTGTGAGCGTGGATCGTCTTCCTTAATCACGCTACCGAGCAGAGCTTCAAGTCTATGGAGTCGCCCCTCTATAGCTTCAACATAGCCTTTGGGTGGCCCTCTCTATAGAATTGAGGGATCAGCCAATGCCGTTTGTTTTAATAGGAGTTTACTTTCTTGGTTGACTCTTTATAACTACATTGAATTCTAATTGTGTTGCAATTATTGCAAAAAGGTAATGTACCGTCGCATTTCATCTTTTTTTTTCGACATTGCTCGCTATTTAATACCGAAAAGGTAAATTTCAGCTTTACACATAAAAAAAAATAGTTTTTAAAAGGGACAAGAAAAAGAAAAAGAAAAAGAGCACTTTCTCTCTTACTTTCCCTTGTTTTAAATTGTTGTTACCAAGCTTTACTGACACGTTGTCTCTTTGAATCAGGCATTTTTGTCATTTTGTTTGGTTGATTAGGAAATTAAGAAAAAGAAAAAAAAAAGGAAATTGAAGCTGCGTTCAAAGCGGGTTTTTATACAAACAAAAAAAAGGGGAAGAAAAGTTCACAAATGCTTACCCCGCAGTTAAAGCGATTGCTCGGGGCATGTGAACCGAAGATCAGGAACAGAGAAAAAAGGCGTTGGTTGGGGCTTACAAAGATGCTTTATATAGCTATTGGAAGATATCCAGCTGATCGTGATCATTTGATGATGATAAAAGATGATAAAACAAAAGGCTAGAATGTTGATTTTAGTAATAAATACAAGTACGGTCTGCATATGTAACAAGGCAAACTTAAAAATTAGCTACTCCTTCCCCCAGAAAAACAGAGACGGAGAAAAGAAGTGCTAACACCCAGCTTAAAGTTGACCAACATTAGCCAACAACAAGGCGGCTTTTCGGGCAAGGTAATTCAAAGCACAATGACTGTTTGATCATTGAGAGATAGAGTAGAAACAATGGTAGTATGTAAACAACTAAATGTACAGCTGTTGCGGTTATTGTTTAACTTTCTCAAAAATAGAAATAAAATGTCTCTCCTGATCGATCGCGGGTCTCATAATGCATCAAGCTCCTTTTCTCGATCAATTTTTTAAAACGAAATGTATAAAGTCCATATATGTAAAAGAAGACTGCATTTTTTTTTTTTTTTTTTTTTTTTTTGCAATTAGTCCAAAGTGAAAAGGAGAAGCGCAATAGTATGGGAGCCATATTGTCTTCATGTTGTGTTTGCCGTGCTTTTATTTATTTTAGAATAGACCAATTGATATCGCTTGGGTTTTTATTATCTACTCTGCTAGTATTTGTAAGACTTTAGACAGCCGATTTTACTCTGCTGTATTGAGATGCCGTGTAGTCTTTAGTGAAAAAAAAAAGTTAACTAACCATTGTTTTTACGCCGGCTTATTATGTTGGGGTTTGCATCGGGTTTGGTCTTAATTGTAGTAAGGTATACAACACAAGTTATATTGGGAAAATTCGCCTACTCGTATTATTGTTTAGAGCTAGTTGCATAGACTTGAAATGTTCAAAAAGAAAGAAAGTTTAGAGTACGAGATAAATTTTGTGTTCACTTGATATCTATTAACTACTGCTACAAATTTAATATTTATAAAAAACAATTCAGCACATGTTTTTAGCTTAAGCTTTTGGTTTATTAAAAAACTAAAGAAATTAAAACCTTTTTTAAAGCCTCTATTCAATATCCTAAACTTCTCAATCGTTTTTAATACTTCCAACATATGCTATGGTTTGCTGGGGATGTTTTAGATTGATCAGGCATAGTTTGCGGATTTAGAAACAGAGGGGTTGTCAGTTTAAAATCTTATGCTTTAAATAAGCGAGCACCCCTTATGGATACGATTATACAGGGTACACCCAAAAGGTCAAGTACTCAAGATTTCAATTAACAATATATGATTTAATCTCCAATTATCTTTCAATCAATTTTAACGGTTAATTCCTTTGGTGATGACTCAATAATAGAGATTCTTGTGAATAAAAATTCGCATCAGTTACTATAACGTCCCATGAAATTCGATATGCTAGGTATTGACTCAGAAAATGCCACTGTTTATTGGAAGTTTTTGTATAGGAATTTTTCAAGCACATACTTGTTTTCTACCTTATTACTCAATTTCTATAAACTTTTCGATGAGGATATCTAAAATACAAGAAAACACTTAAGAAATAACTTTTTGTCACCAAAAAAAAAAAGACAGTTGACTATCAGATTCCCTAGAGTTTTTACAGCAAAAAGCATCAACTTTTCTCTGGATTTCATTTGGCCAGCGTACTCTTTTTTGATCTAATCTTGTACTACAATGTTCTTCTGGGGCATTTCGTTTGGCTGTTTAAGTCTCAGCTTAAAGGGTAACTGTAGTTGTATAGACCAGGGTCACTTTAGGGATAAAAAAAAGTGGTGGGAATAGGAAGGAAAGATTATTAATTACTTTTGGTTAGTATTGTTGGATTTTTTGTTTTTTGTTTTTTTATTATTTCCGTTTGAAGCTACAGCAATGCTAGTTTATTTAGTCCTACTCTAAATCGACAATGAATTGGAAAGGTTAATCATCCTTTCTATGGCTACACAACATGCACTTTCCCCGAAATCTGTATACTAGCGACACAGCATAAAAGGGCTTGAAGCGCGGCTGATCGCTTACGCTTTTTTTTTTTGTATCATAGCTTGAATAGCGTATATTAACAAATGGGGAAACAATGTTGTGCCGTCAATTATACTTAATACAGGTGCCTGCAAAAACAGTAACAAGTACTCCCCACACTTTTCTACACTTTTTTTTCTCTTAAAACGAGTATATTTATTTAGTTAATGGCATCTTGTTTAAGAAGTATATCTTTTTAAGGTAGTAGGGCTTTCTGCTTGTGACAAGCAACTTTGATAAAACGTACGTTACTAACCTTACCCAAAGAAATGACGGAAGTATATATGGATTAGCTTTAGCGACATAACAGCGACAAAAACTGTGACACAAAACGCTTTTGGGATGTTTCGTCGAATAGGGCAAAGAATACCTCTATTGTAGTTTCTATTAAGTTGAAGAGTCAAGGGGTTCAAGGGTAATTCAAAACAGCGATTTTAGAATTTTTGTATTCCGGAGGCATGATTGGCTAAAATTCAAAGATCCAAAATTATATTAATTCCAGCCTTCCAAGGAACCAAAAAGTTTAGCTAAAGGAAAAGTCGGCTTTAATTGCCCCTTTCATTACGCTGCATGAAAATTCTATAGTCGGAGATTTTTTTTGCATACGATAATCAGTTTTGGTCTTTTTTGTTTAATTCTTAGCAACGCTTTGGCCATCGTTCCTTTTTTGCAGTTTTCGATTAATAACGCTATAAATAAAGTCTTCATGTGACCTACCGCAGAAGGCTCTTTATCTGTCTAGCCTACAGTCATAAAGACCGACACACATGATATGCTTCACATGGTAATAAATGAACAGTCAAAGCAGACTATGGTGTCTTAATACTTGGTTTATCAGTATTATATATAAATGTAGATAGCAGCAGATTTTTCTCTAAAAACGTTTTATACAAAGGGATAATAATATCGAAAAAACATATTTATAAAAGTGTGTATCGCCTTTTGGTATATCTCAAACATGTTTGTTTTGATACATATACATAGCCGGCTGTTTATTAACAAAAAAAAAATAGTGATCAAGCAATTGCAAAGTCAGAGCCTTAAGCCTTGTTAGCAGCCTATAAACGCACACAGAGGAAGTAATTAGTATACAGCGTACAAAACCTTTTTTTTCTTACCTTTTGGAATCGGAATCTGGGAGGAGGAAGACGATTACGACGGTCAACAGCAGAACGAACGCGAACAACTCTAGCGTGAATAGCGCAAGAGATACAGTAGTGAAGCTTGACGTAAATCTTAGGAATAGCATATTCTAATGACGCCCTCACGTTACTAGCCTGTTTGATATCAGTGTTGCTCGTTTACCTTCGTAGATAGAGGCTTCTTGAAGATCACGGACAGCAGCGGTCTCTACCATGTTACGGATGGTGAAGCGCTTAATGGCTTTGTCCTTAGGTACACAACGATAGCAATTGATGCAACGTACAAACTTGTTATGTCCACGTCCGTGCTTGTTACGTCCGTTGTTTCTTCTTTTACAGGTCTAAGCATATTTCTGTTTTAGGATGCTGATGACATTGTTAAAGGGGAAAGGACGAGAAAAAAGAAGAGGAGCAAGAAACAGATTTAGCATTGAATTCCAAAATGTCAAAGGTTGTAGTCTGTTGACGAATTATATCTATCTTCATCCATCCATCTTACATTCTCTGAAAAATTGTCTTTTGTCCTATTTATTCTGGTTCTTTCCCCTTTTTCTTGATGGATCGTATAGTGCAACTTACCATACTGTGTTATTCGAGAAAGATCAGGGTTTTCCTTTCGACAAGTTGGTTGCTTATTTTAGAACTCCACAATCGTGGTGCTTTTTTCTATGTATTGCGGACTGTCAATTGTCCTTTTGCCTCGGACAGTGATGGTTTTTGGTTGTTTTACTAGTACGCCTCCCTTTTTCACTAGAAACGACCCCTGTTAAAACGTCAGGACATTAAACAGCCATTCAGAAAAAATTTCTTTATTTTGCTTCATCTTTTATTATAATTTTTTTTACATGAAAGTACAAAGTGTTATTATATGCTTGTTCCTAACATTTGTGTGTCACCCTTGCTTTTTTTTTGACATGTTCCGATATTCAAAAAAAAATCAAAACTTTACATATCTTAGCTGTCAAATATATGGAGACTTTGGTACCAATAGGATCAACAAATTCAGTATATATCATTCTTCTGAAAATCATTTACTCGTTTAGAAGCAAAAATAAATAGCTTGTGTCGTCAAATCAAATGAATGCTGCCAGCTCGCTTTGAAATAATGTAAAATTGGCTTGACCTAGTTAATCGTATCGATAAGGGAACAAAATACTACGCATTTAAGGTTTTAAAACAAAAGATAGATAAAGAAGTCGAAAATAACTTTATGAAAAAGGCCAATGGTATTTAGTAATTAGTAAAAATAAGTAGTAAAAACGTAAGCACAGTTTGAAAAATAGACGTGTAAAAATTGTTAGGCTAAAGTGCTACTGCAAGTACGTATTAGATAAACATTCAAGACCGGGGCTTTTGAGAGAGCAACTTATCGTATTGATCTAAGCATGTGAAACTGTTTAATGCTCGATATTGTAAACTTTTATTCTCCTATAAAAGTTCACTACGTTTCATTGACAATCTGTACTTTTTTCTTATTACTGGTACGGGCTATTTCGGGCTTGTAACACTTTGCTATGTCTCAGAGTCACATTTATCAACAGATATAAGAACCGGCTATAGTATAAAGTAAACACCGACCCATTGTCTAGCTTGCCCACGAACTTGAAGTCCCTATCTAAGCTATGTTATTTGTGAATTGTTTCTGTTGCCACTCAATGATTATAAACATGGTAAGTTGCTTTATTTTTTATATGAACGTTGTACACACTTTTCTTTATTTTAAGACGAAATAAATTCAAATGGTTAAATTTTGAACTGAATTTTATGAGCTAGGCGTGCCAAGAATCTAAATCTTTTGATACAGAGACCCTACATATGATTGTTTTCTAAGTGCCCCAAACTTAGTCAAACGGAATCTAAAGCTATACAAGGCAACCTACACTTCTTAAATTGTAATAACCGCTTGACCTTAAACAATCTTTCTGAGAGCATTTATGAATGCGAATCTAGTAAGCTGTTTACCTTCAGACAGAATGTCACACTTGACTTTTAAACCACAAAAAGAAAAAGAAAACATCCATCCTATTGAGTTGCTACATCTCAGTATTATGATATATAACAGTAATGCTGTGTTCTTCTAAAAGTTTTCTTATTATCATTATGTGCGTTTGACAAGAACCATTTCTTTTCTTGAGCGCTCAACATTTCAGCCCCACATGTTTTTTCGTTGGGTAACTTATTATAGTAGGCTGATATACATTTGCCTAGTGTACGAAAACGGACTGAATTTATTAGCTTTTTTATGTGGGTAATGCCACCTTCAGCTCGCTAATTATATTCATTAAGGCAAGAGCTTGCTTTTAAGCGATAGCGCAATAATGGTGTTCTCTCCTCTTTAAACAATCTTTTTTTTTTTGTAAAAAAAAAAAAGCCTATATTCTTATATAACCAACCTAAATGGACTTTTCTATAGATCCGTAACATTGGCTAGTATGAGTACAAAGTAAATTCGATAGTTATAACAACGGACACAGGATTTCCTATAAGAAACAAAGGCCTATCAATAACAAATTTAATCCTACTGTCTTTTGAGCTATTCATATGGCTTCTAATTAACAAAAGTGTACCTATACTCGCCAAAAGGTTTTATAGTGTTCCTAAACTATAGTACTTCTGTCTTAGCTTAGTTAAAGTATTTGAGCTACTTTGACCACGATTTTAAAACCCTTATAGTGAGTAAGTTGTAAGGTTTAGTTTGCCCGACAAATGTGTCGTCAATATTCAAATCCCTCAACCTATCGTTTGGCTAGCCTTGGTTTTTATATTCAATCTTTTTGGACAAAAGCAGTTCATGAGCTGTTTTTAGTGCAATGTTCACCAACATTGATTACTTTTTCTTTTTGAAGCTTTTTCTAAAGCACAGTAGCTGCTTGCAAAGACCAAGTGAAAAGTATAGACACGTCTATTTATATATTTATTGCCCATTCAAACTCCATGTTATACTGTAGCACAAAAGACTGCGATTGAACAACATTGTTTTTATGGGCATTAGATCAATCATAGATATAATCAAAAAGCTTACATAAAGCTTTATTATGACGCTTGTATCAAAACAAGGCGCCAATGAAAGAAGCCCTCAATAATGCTCTCAAAAAAAAAAAAAGTCGGATAGAAATGGCTACTATGCTAGCTTGGATATTCTAGAGCCTAGCTCTTGACAAACAAAAAATTGACCACGTTGCTGTCACGTTTTTGATTCTCCGTAATTTTTTACGTAATTTCAGGGTCCAATCACTAACTAAGGGTCAAGATATAAATGGAAATTTAGGAGCTTTTAAAATTAGGTTAATTTTTCTCTTCTTTCCCTTCTTTCTACTAGTCCATATGTCCAATGAAAAACTTTTTATACCAAATACTGTTGAAAAAACCTACTATGCTGAATGCGAGTGTGGCCGCCAGCTAAAAAAAGGATGGGCTTGCGAAACCTGTAGAATGAATTGCCTTCAATGTAATCGTGCTTTAGTAAAAGATGAATTCTGTGCTCGATGCTATGTACAATGTGAAGCACATGGCGTTGTAAAAACAACAAGTATTCCCAAAAAACTCTGCTCGCTATGTAACCATTAAATGTACCAAAAAACCTCACATATACCCCCATGAACCAAGCTACCTCTTTAGACACAACTGTAATAAAGATCAAAGTTTTATATAGGTTATTTACATCTAGGAATATTTCAAAACACACCAATCTTTGGTTATTTTGCTCCTTTTTTTCTGTTTCTATTTCTTAACACGACCAGTATATGTGACTTTTTGGTCGCGTCTTCCCTTCTTCTTGACAACCTTACTCAATGGTACATAACTGTAGGGATCTACCTGACCCTTACGTTTAACATCACCGCCAGCTTTCTATTGACAAGTTAAGCGTTAAAATCGGCTCTACTGTTATAATATTTAGTAAATACCTTTGATCTGAATTCTTTGCCAATCTTTTCAAAGCGCTGTGTAACCTTCTTCTTCTTTGAACCTTCTTCATCGTCTACTTCCATACTATCTTCCGTAGCGTCTTTACCCTTTTTAAACTTGATGCGGTTACGCTTATCACGAACAAATCCATCGGGATTGGTGACATGTTGCATGTAGTAGTCTTCAGCTGCTTCATCGTCCTCAGCCTGATCACCGCCCTTGATAGGTTCAGCAATAACCAGTCGACCGTCATCGTTTTCTGCAAACGCACCTTTATTGTTTTTGACTTTTCGCTGAGTGGGCTTCGAAGAAGAAATATGACCCAAAGCAGAACGATCTAAGAAATCAAGAGGAGAGTCCTCATCTTCACGAATAAAGGCTTGTTGTTGTTGCATCTGCTTGGCCTTCTTCTTCTTTTGTTGCTTTAAAGTTTCAGCCGCGGCTTTGACGGTTTGTACCATTTCATTGTCAGAATCGTCGTCGATTTCACTATCAGAGCCATAAAGAACCTCTTCATAGGCGTCCTGGAAAGCTCCCTTCTTGGCAACAGTACGAGCACTGTGCTCATTATCTTCGTCGTCACTGTCTTCCTGAGTAGCGGTCTTCTTTCTCTTTGCTCTTAAACGACGCTTCTGAACATTGTTGATCATTTTTCTATCGTCTTCAGGCATTAAGTTTGCTACAGTATCGAATCCAAATTTGCGAATCAAGCGCTCAAACAAGTGTCGAACTTTAACTTTAAAGTGACTTCTATGTTGCTGTAAACATTTAAGCAAAGAGTGAACAATACTTGGAAGCTGAGGCTGAACGATACCAGCATCCAAAATAACAATACACACTTTAACGTAACCTATAGCTCCCTTTACAATTTCGCGGTTGTTGGATGCTGCAAGGACATTCACAGTTTGAAGAAGCTCAAAGGTGAGCTCTGGTGGTATATCGTCTTTGAATTCAAAGAAAACTCGAGAAAGGGCACCAATAGTGGCACTAATCATGTGAGCAGTAGTACCAGCTAAACCAGCAGTAACCATCGTAAAGTATTCTTGAAGATTAGCCTGTGTATCGGGCATAGAAGCATCGAATCCTTCTAGACGACTAGCCTTGATAATTCCCCCAGTCTTCATCTTCTCTCCCATAGTGACTAACAAATCAAAGGCAAAATTACGTGTCTTTTCATTGTTATCTTTAGAGGCTAATACAACTTCAGAAAGAATAGCAGGGATAAAATGGAGGTCGGCAGGAGTCAAGTTGGAAACAACGCCTTGGAGAGTCTTGATGCGGTCTTTCTTAGCAGAGATAGTGCAAGCACCTGTAGATTCCAAGAGATGTTGCTCCAATTCTTCAAGATGATGAGCAATTACCTTTTGTCCGTTGGGATGGCTCATCAAATGATTCAAAACCTTATATCCTTTCTTTTGTAAGGTAGAATCGTCCTCCTTGTTTAAGAGCGATTGGACTGTACCACTATAGAGCAAATCGCAGGACTCAGCATCTAAGAATGGAATCATAATAATAACCAAATCCAACATAGTGTGTGACATAGGCGCTACTGCTGAAGCTGCAGGCGCTGGGTCGTTTGATTCAAGAGCTTGAGAAAGCATTCCAAGGACTTTTTTGAAAGTAGTGTTTACA
This sequence comes from Sporodiniella umbellata, assembly GCA_025677835.1. Taxonomy (NCBI): domain Eukaryota; kingdom Fungi; phylum Mucoromycota; class Mucoromycetes; order Mucorales; family Rhizopodaceae; genus Sporodiniella; species Sporodiniella umbellata. The sequence goes on along the minus strand of JAIXMR010000133.1, from coordinate 26,230 downwards.
TCATCAGTGGGTGTAATTGTCAGATAAGCTTTGATAACGTCTGCCATAAAGCCACGGAATTGTGGAGATATTTGGCTGTAAACATTGAAGAAAACAGCTAGATAATTGACAGCAAATCTGCTCAAAAACTGTAAGTTTTGTACACCTTCAGCTTTAGTCAATCCAAAGACTTTGATAAGATGGGCATCTTCAGCATCAGAGTTGGCTAAAGTTTGGTTTTTTTCGACTAAAAATTGAAGAGCTTGTGCAATAGTAGGTCGGAGTTCAGGTTGGCTATATAACAAGGAACTAAATCGCTCAGCAACAGAATCGTTAAAGGCGCGAGATAAGTCTGTAGGAAGGTCACAAAAACCGGGAGCCAAACTCCAAATCTGATGGACCAAAGTTTCATAAACTTTAGCTTGTATTTCTAGATCGCGCGAAGCAGCAGCTTCACCTTTCTGAGCCAATCGATCACCTAAAGGAATCAATGCATTTACAAAATAGCTCAGGCTAGTGTTTGTCGTATATGTTTTAAGCAAAGGTAATAAAAAGGCACGTCCAATACCGCTGGAGCTAGTGTTTTCAAGGTTGAGGGGAAGGATTTTTAAGAAAAACTCGGGACCCATTTTAGAGATAGCAACACCTAAAGTCTTATCGAGTTGCTCTTTATATGCTTCAGCAGGGGACAATCTCAATTCTCCAATCAAGCTTACAACCTTGTTTAGCAAAGGGGCAGCAAAGTGTTTAAGTTTGTAAAACATAGCTTGCTGGACGGTCATCACATGAATCCAAGCAGGTTGGAAGTGGATACCCAGACCGTGCTCAAGAGTTTGAATAATTTCAGTCAATCCATTCTGCTCGCCAGAGCTGGCATCTTCAATCATTTGATCGGTAACACAATACTCAACTAGAATGCTCAGACAGTTTGCGATTTGGTGTAAGCATCTGGTGTCCTTTTGAAAGTCGGCAAAGATAAGACGAAATACTGTATGAATCTCTTCACCACATCGATTGGGGTTCATTCTAGCATAGGCTGGGAATGCTTTTCCAACTATGAGCAACCAAGTGGGCAAAAGTTTTTCGTCTACAGCATCAGGCTTCAATTCACAAATGGCCTATATACAAACTAAGAACGGATGTTTCTTTGCTAAAATGAGCTTACCCCTAGTAAGCCTGCAAACTGATCGTTATCTAGATCGGTATCCTGTGCATCGAATAAAGACTCAAAAACATCAAATGCAGCTTTTGTGAGAAACATGTTGTTAAACTTAGGAAGTTGAAGCAAAACTTGGCACAAAGCAGAAAATTTCTGGGATGGAAAGATCTGTTAGCTGTTGTTTTTTAACCGTCTTTTACAGAAAAAAACTTACACGAGGAGGCCAATAAGGCACTATGGTTTGAAGCAAAGCGAGTACCTGCTGGGCTGCTTGTTGATCGGATTTTGTAGCTTCACGCAGTACTCTCAGAACAAAGTCTGCTGTCATATCGGCCGCTGGGTGAATCATAATAGGTGGAGGTGGTCTAGAAAGAATCACTTGAACGGCTCCCTGAGCTTTTTTACGTGCTTTGGGTGAAGCGTTAACACTTAAAATAAGAATCTGCTGATATGCCTTTTTTACTAAAGGCATCGTCCAATTGGGTCCGTCTTGGAAAGCAAGTAACTCCTGGAAACAGCCAATGATTGAACGAACAATAGGGTTCTCTTCCTTATGCTCCTCGAAAACCTTCTCGAGAATGGCGTGTACTTCGTTGAATTTGGAACGGAGAACAGATTGAGGGAGGCTTTAAAAAGTGAGAATTAGATTTCTTTACAGTAAAAAAAAACACTTACAAAGGGAAAACTTCGTCAAGAACATAAAGAAGGGCACCCACAAGTTCTGCTGATCCCTGTGAGGACTGCAAGGTGGTCATCTATTTATAGATAGTTAGTCCTTGTTACTGACGTTTTTTCATTCTATACCAAGGCACCAAAATATGCAGTGGGTGTGAGCTGCTCATTCTGCTCTCTAATTGTCTAAAATATAACAGTTATTTTTTTTGGATTTTCTAATGTTGATTGATCTAGTAGATCGTTACTTCTTCAACTGCGATTAGTGTTTGAGCATACTAAATGAATGAAAATGAATAAGCCTTTTGACTCTTTATATTTGTTTTTGCCAATACATACAAGCTTTTGATTTTCAAGTTTTGAAGTCACTTGTTTTCTGATTCTTTCCAGTTTGGCCTCCATGCTGTCAAATCAATAGAAAAAAAATAAAAACCTGAAAAGAAAATTTTCAAACTTTCTCGACTGTTTGTGACTGTTTTCTATGCATAAGAGCTAAAGCAGCATTTTATTTTTTGATTTATAGTTGCTTCATTAAGGGATATTCTCTATAAGAAACAAAATTTCAATAGGAGCTTTCTTATTTAGTATAGTATTAGAGAGCCTTTTTTATTTATCTTATCTTTACTTGATTGGTATATCGTCTATTTAAGCTTATGTTTAAAAAAACACACACGAACTACTATGAAACTCTTAAATACATGTCAATCTAGTCACCCAAAAGAAAAGGGGGTTTTCTAATTAGAAAAATTTATTAGATTGTTTGTCATCGCTTATTTTCTTTTATTGACATGTAGCCTTGAAAAATTATCAACTTGTGATTTTTAAAATGTCTTGGTAAAGCCTTAAATATATATGTGACTTCCACCCCCATCTTTCCCAAATCCCGTTCATAAAAAAGTAGAAAAAAAATGCATCTAACCATTTACTGCTTAGTTGTGGAATGATATCCAGCATTGGTTTCCAAACCACTTGGAAGATTGTATAAATTACTAGTTTTGTTACTGTCTTGTCTTCCAGATCTTCAGTGGTTATTTCCTAACTACACATAATAAAAAGCCAAGGCAAAAAGTGTGTTGATAGTGAGCAGATTGTTCAAGGCAAGTACCAAACGCACATATTTTACTTTTATAATAAAAATGTAAAAAACTTACATAAACATGTTTTGGTATTACATATATGTGGCTTCCCTTATTAAACCACATATGGTTTATTTTACTACGTATATTTATTAAGGGACATCACGTCTCTATAATATTTAGTAGAACACAAGTCAGTTTTTATATCTGGGCACAAACTACGCTTGCGGTAAGCTGTTTGCGTTTGCCTGTGGTATTTTAGATAAATTTACTAAGTTTTACAATACACTTCATGTTGGTCGGTCTCATTTTTTAGCCTTTTGAGTTTTTCCATTCATATGCAATTAGACATAGTCTAAAATAGCTGGGGGAACTTTTTTTACTTGTTATATGATCTGTTTCCTTGATATGACCATGCTTTATAATTATAAGTTGGTATTATTTATGCGAGTTTGTTAAAAACCTAACCCTGCGTCACTTTTCTTTAACGCAGACTTCTAACCGATTATATTATCATTTTAAGATTTTTGAGTCTTTTAAAGCTTTTTGTTGTCAAGAGACAGAAGTAACAGACATTGCGGATATATAAAATCAGTTTTAAAAGAATTACTAAAGTGTTGTTTGCTGGACCATTTTCGGTTTATTATTGTCTTATAGTTGTAGTGTGCTATCGTATGATCGCATTTGAGTTAGGCTTCTAACATTACATATTTTCGATATTGGCCACCGTATTAAATACAATTTGTTATTATGTTTGAGTATTAAGGAGGTTCTTGGTACCTTGGTCTTCCTTATAGTTATGTCCATGCCATACTGTGTCACTTTCCTATTTGGTTCCTCCTCATCTCCCCTGATTGACTAAAACTTTAAACTTTGGCTTTTTGCTGTGTCATATGCTATTGTTATAATAGGGTTTTTATGAAGCTATTATGATATTGGTTTTTTACTTTTTCAGTTGTAATAAAACAAGTGTTGTAAGCTGGTAAACAAAAGTGCCCCTCAAATTTGGTGATCCTAATTAGAATACATTTGTCAATAACTTATTACCAAGGTTCTTGCTACTAAACGACGACTATGCGCTACATTTTTTTTAGTGGGTTATGAATTGGTTTGCTGTTTTGAATAATATCAAAGACTGTTACACTTTCGACATGCGAAGGTCATGTCAAAACTAACAGGGTTAAAAGCAAGACTTTTTCTTTATTCTTTAAAATAAGATCTTTATACAGTAGCAATATATGGCCTCCCCGGTAAATAACTTCTTATTGTTCTTATTTTTAGCTTCAATGATGACAAAATAAAACAAAAGAATGTACATGCTTTTGTTGGCTCAGCCAAATATAGTCAACCTTTGTCCAACGTTCAACACAAAAAAAAAGGAGAGTACAAAAAAGCACACCAGTGCTTGCCCGTTCCTGTTAATAGATTCGTTTAGATTTTACAGTGATTTGGCAGCAATCTAGCCCTCTTTTTTTTTTCTTTTTAAAAAAAACACAGTTCTTGTATAATATCGGTACATATAATTGTTGATTCCTTTAAACTGGCGCTTTTTTTTTTTTTTTTTTCCAATACGGACACAGCCTACTAGCTGAACGTTGTTTTGTGATACCGTGTGACTAGAGAACGCTTATGCCATAAAAGTAACTGTTTTCTATCACTAAAAATATGCCTCAAACATACTTTAAAACTCTCGAGTCAATAGGACTACGTTGTCAGAACATAATACCACATAAGTATCCTTGTACAAGAAAATACCAAAAACAAACAAAAAAATAAACTTTATCAGTTCATTTTTCCGTGAATGTGATATTCGGTGTTTCCTTTATGGAATAAGGCCTTCCAATTATAAAATTGCCGCATCAGAGGATAAGTTAAAAGGAAGCGAATTTTTGTCTTCTTTCCCATTTATTTAATTTTATTATCAACATTCACAGCGAGAAATGAATCCATCAATGTACAATATACTTTGGGCTGTTATCGCCTGTCTTTTAGCGTTTGCGCTAATATTAGCGTTTAGAAAAGGAAGAAAATCACACAAAAAAGCAGGTAGTATAGATCAGTTTCAACGTAAACAGGGACCTTACATTCATTGACAGAGAGAACTATCTTACCCCTAGAAGGGGCTGTTGCACCACGACTAGACCAAGCAGCTCATGTACTTATGTCCTCTCCACCTGACAGAAACGTACCACCTCCTGACTTTGCATCTGTTATAGATATGCCACCACCTTCATATCAAGACCACAGCAAGGACCCCAAAATTACAGCATCATCATAGCATACTTTTTTTCCTATATCTTTGAAAACCAGCAGGCAAGATGCACCTAAATATGTACTTCTTGGTCGGGCCTTCTTTGTGCATTAATTGTATAGTCTGTATTATTTCGTTTACCTTTTTTTCTCATACATATAAATATTTCGACTGCAATCTTGTTAGATACCATTGATTCTGAATCGATGTCTTATTTACTTGGATTTCATTCATTTTTTTTTTTTTTGCATTTTCAAAGCACTTGGTTTTCCAACCGCTTCTTCTTTTTTTTTTATTGGACAATTCTTCTTAGTTTTGATAATAAAAAGAAACTGTCTGAATTTTTTATAAACATCTAAGATTAAACAGCAAAACATTTCTGAAAGCTAGGGTCAGGTACTTGATAGTGAAGCTGGAGTAATTTGCCTTTCGAGCAAGTTTCAGTTTCATTTGAACTTCAAAAAGTGGTCACGTTTAAGAGTAAAAATCAGACAGTTGTCACCTGTCTTTTTTATACCTTGAAGACATGTCAGAAAACATTAGAAACTATAGGGGTAGAGAGTATGATATAACCGACCCTAAGTATTCTGGGCTTAGCAAAAATGCTTTAAAAAAACTATTAAAGGACGAAATGTGGGAAGAGAAGAAATCAGCCTTGACAAAAGACAAGCGGGAAAAGCATAAACAACGGAAAAGAGAACGTAGACAGAAAGAGGACGCTGGGCTAATAGAACCATTACCCAAAAAACCAAAGTCGAAGCACATGAAGGTCGGCAATGTAGGCGTGTTATTCGATTGTTCTTTCTCAGAATTAATGTTGGATAAAGAAATTAACTCACTGAGACAGCAAATCTGTCGAAGCTACACCGCCAATGTGCGTGCACAAAAACTATCTATGAAAATGTCTTTGACATCTATGGACAAAAAATTGACAGACATGTTTGATGCAAAGGCATCTAATTGGAAAAACTGGAGGAATGTTGATTTTTTCTCTGAGCCTCTTACAGAGAAATTTGACAAGGAAAACCTAGTCTATTTGACAGCGGATTCTGAAAATGTAGTTCGTGAGCTAGAAGAAGGCAAAACTTATATTGTAGGCGCCATTGTAGATAAAAATAGACACAAGGTAACTGATACATTGAACTGGTTTTCAAAGCGCTAAATACACATGTATAGAACATATGTAAAGAGAAGGCTGAAAAAGAAGGTATTAAAACCGCTAGGCTGCCTATCGGTGACTATATGAGCTTTGCGTCTAGAAAAGTTCTTACTGTAAACCAAGGTGAGTTACGTTTTTGTAGCTCAAAAACATAAATTTTAATAGCAAACAAAATGAAGTTGTAGAAATTATGATAAAATGGCTCGACTGTAATGATTGGAAAGAGGCTTTCGAGCAAGTAATACCATCTCGAAAACTCAAAAACAGCATACAATCTTCTAAAGATGAAGAGGGAACAGACCTAGAGGATGAAGAAGTAAATAGTGATGAAAGTGAAACAGAAAATCAAGAACAAAGTTTAAATGATTAAACCAATACCTTTCTATTTCTTTTCGATGTTTTATATCGTGTTGTGTCGTTAACATACTATCTTAACTGTTCTTATTACAACTGATACTTAATCTAGTATTGAACAAGTAAACCTTTCATGTTAACATATGTGTCAGCTGTTTTTTATTCATATACCCTAAGGATTTGCTGTACAACTAATAACAAGCAAAGTAATACGTAAAGTAGGAATCCATTGCTCTATGCAGGATAATTACTATATATTAGTACAAAGCATAGATAGAAAAGGTCAGGTATGTAATCAATTTCATACAATTGGTCAGCTAGAGAAGATGTGCTTTGTAAGTGTGCAAAATAAAAAACAAAAAGGAGAAATTATCCTATTTAGTATTGTCAAAGCCTGTTACATTATAAGACCGAAGACTTAATTTAAGAGTCCCTTTTTGAGTTGGACGGTCGTAAGCAGCTTCTTTTGAGAATTGACTATATGTAATTAACTAGAAATTACGTATATAAAAGTAGTCGACACACTTTTGAAGAGGTAGTAGCATGTATTTTTTTAAGTGGTTCTAAAACCTAACCCATAAAAAAGCTGGGTACCTTGTTTTTAATTGAATAAAACTGCTCTTTTTATACAAAGTCACCAATTCATTTCATTATGTGAGGAGCGCAGCAGTAGCTTATCCCACATATGAGACAAAAAATGAGACCCCAAAGCACTCGAGAAAACAAACCGTTTAGTTTTTGAAGGGTCGTTATATCGCTTCATTAAGGTTTTGAGCTTTGGTTTTTGTTCGTCTGAGATTAAAGTGCATATTATGCAAAGCAGTACTTTTATCGTGGCTTAGATAACAGTCTTGGTCACTTCAATAAAAGTCAATGATCTTAATTTCTTTTTTAATTTAAAAATGTCTCGTAAATCTGAAAGAGCTGCAAAGAGAGCCGCCAAAAAAGCAGAACAAACCGTTGTAGAAGAAGAGGAAGCTCCTGAAGCTGTTCCTATTGATTCTGATAGTATTGTTGTAGACGAACTTGAGGAGAAAGAAGAAGATTTACAAGAAGACGATTTAGAGGAAGACGATTTAGAAGAAGACGATTTAGAAGAAGAAAAAGCAGCTAAACAGGCCCGCGCTGTCCGCCCTAAAATTAATGACGAGGTAGGCAGATGTTCTTGATAAAGAAAAAAAATGAAATAAATACAAGAAAAGAGGAAAAGAACTATATTCACCTCTACAATAGGCTGCTATGCTTAGAATTACTGAAGAATTCAAACTAAAAAACCTGCCTTGGGTAGAAACAATGACGATTACTTCCAAAGAGCCAATTGCCATTGAAGATTCCACCAACGATATGGCCAGAGAACTCGCATTTTATCAACAAGCACTGGAGGCTGCAAAGATGGGCAGAGAATTAATAAAGAAGGCTGGTGCTGAGTTTACTCGACCGGACGATTATTTTGCTGAAATGGTGAAGAGCGATGAGCACATGGCTAAGGTTTGTCATAAATATTATACAATAAGGGCAAGCATTTACACAAAGCGATATTTAGATTCAACAAAAATTGAAGGACCAAGAAGCGTCCATCAAATCATCAGAAGATGCCAAACGTCAACGTCACCTTAAAAAGTTTGGTAAAAAAGTTCAAGTAGAAAAACAATTAGAAAGACAAAAGCAAAAGGCAGACACATTAGAAAAGATCAAACTACTTAAGAGAAGTAAGCCCTCTAAGAAGGATAAAAAAGTATATTAATCTTTAACAGAGAGAAAAAATGAAGAGTTAACAACGAATGATGACTTCGATATCGCATTAGATGATGCGAAAAAAAAGAAAAGCAAGACAAGCCCAAAAAATAAGACCAAGAGCCCAAAAAAGAAAGCAAAAGGTCGACGCACATAAACTTTTCTTTTTTTACAGAAAAAAATAAAAGTAGAAAAAAAAGTAGATAAAAAAATACAAGTCAAACGACGATAAGTTGAGCGTGAAAATAGGGGTAGGTAACTTTTTGACTTAGTGGCCTCGTTCTATGAGCAGTTAATGATATCTGTTCGATTGTATATAGACCTAGCTTTTTTTATATTATGGTTTTCAGAAGCTTTATGTAAAATTTAGTAAAGCTATGATAATGGCATATTCGTAGTCCAGTTTTAACTTCTTTTGAATTGAGTTAGAAATACATTTGAACAGGTTGTAACGTTTTGCTAGTCATTATGAATGGCTTTTTTTCTACCTTTGTATTATGTAAGTTACGTTTGAGAGACAGCCTTTTTAATTAGTTGACACCCAAAACTGCGCGGACATAGTTTTAAACAAATGGCTGCCAGGGATCTGCAAAATGTGGTGAAAGGGTGGGAAAGCAGAAAACATAGATCGGACTTTCATAAGTGAAAGTACAGTAAGCTATAAGCCTAATGAAAGCAGTAGAAAACAATTGTACTGTTTTTTTAAAGCTAATTAACATACAACGATACTTTACTAGAAGTCATTTAAACACACTAAATAGTACCAGGTATTAGTTTTGACGAAGATAGAGTGCCTTGAAAATTTAATTATAGGAACCTCCATCCTACAATAGCGTGATTGGTTTTACCTACACGCATAGCTCTTTATTTCTCAAAGCAACAAAAACCAATAAAACCGTAGTTTCAACCAAGTAAAGGATTGGATAGACACCTTGTTTTTTTTTATTAGAGCCATACGGCGAGGAAGCGTTCATAGCAACTGTTTGAAGCAGTTTGCAGGCGTTTTTTTTTATGCTTTGTATACTACAACATTACATCTTTTTTTTTTTTTTTTTTTTTTTTTGAGCTTATGTAATGCTTGAAATTGTTATATTGCAGGGTTTAGTGTCTTTGGAGTGCTTTGCAAGCAAGCTACTAGGCTTGGTGGGCCTGTAAACGATGTTCTTTAGAAGTGTGCTTTTTTTCTGAAGTACTATTCGTACACAGACATTTCTGATGGCGTTAATTTAAGTCAAAAATGGTACAAGAAGCATCCGATATACCAAAGTATGACTTGTACCTATGGAAAAAATAGCCAACCAAAATGCTAAACGATAAGCTGCATTTTTGCCAAGCACTGTCTGGGGAAAAAAAAAAAGCGAGTGTGATATATACAAACAGCCATGAAAAGGAACTGGGTGGATAAAAGACTTTTGAATATATACGTACAACAAAATAAGCTATTTAAGTTTGAAGTTATATTTCAAATAATATAGCTTTTAACTGAAGATAGAGACAACCTCTAATCAAGTGCATGAAGAGCTCATTACAGTACGTACCTTTACACTGTTTTGAATTTTTACTTTGATAAAAATCTACGGAAATAGGGATTTACGTATGTTTTTTCAGAGCAGCAAAACAAAAGCCTCCTTGAATGATATCAAGATGTGAGAGATGGTCACTTCGGTCCGACTATCACTAGTAAATTCAAAATAATTTCTAACAGATATCTGTCACCTTATATTGAATGAAATTTTGCTTATGGGATTAAAAACGTAGAGCCAATAGGATCTTGTTATGGAAAAAAAAAACTATACAAATAAAATGTACAAAAATTTAAGGTTTTTTATTAGGCGGACAAGGCCAAAGAATCGGTTTCAGGTGCCCTTTCCAAATGGTATACAATTTGGTGTCCATCGTCCTCCGGATCATTCATTGAGCATTGTATGATGGAACTTTGAGTATTATTGCTAGTACAGCGGATATTTTTGCCTCTCAAAACTTGTTCTAAATTTCCTGTATTAACATTTCGTACTTCTATAAATCCAGGTTCAAAGGCAAGTAGGTATGGATAAGATAAAGCGAATGAATCAGGGGTGCCTTCCCAGTCAATAATTTTACTTGATTGAATAAACCGCCCTCTTTGGTCGACTAAAAAGGCAAATTCTATTTACAGTGTATAAATAAAAATAATATAGGTTTTTTCATGGCGTAACTTACCGTTATAACAAACCAAGTATTTTGCAAATTCAATTCTATATATTGTCACAGGTTTAATGTCAGTTCTTGAAAACACAAAAGAAAGGTTTTCATCTTCTGGATCGAGTAACGCTATGAGTATATAAATAGGTGTATGTGTTAGTAACAGACTCTATGTACAAAGTTTTTGTTTACTTTGAACACCAAAATTTTTCATATCAACTACACCTATTTCTTTTGCTGAAGATATACACATTTTGGAGGTCAAAAGATTAATTGAAGAGGCTTCACTTGGTAAATAAAGATCTTTGTATGCTTTTAGGCCAACAGGGCCACCTCTGACGAGTCTTCGAATACTAAACATAGGCTTCGTTTTTTTACTTTCATCCATTACAACAGGCTCGAATACACGAATGGTGGTAGCTGAAAGGGTTGTGGTTTTGACAACGCAGACCAGGGTCTTTGACATACATTCTCCAACATGAAAAAACGACGTATTCTGACTTACTGAGCGTCCTCGTTGTTGCTGAGAGGATGATCCATGCGTGGGGGAAAGAACATCAGGTGGAAAAGACCAAAGTGTTTTATCAGCCAGAACCAAAAGTTGAGAATCAGGCATTACCTCAATTTGGGACACCTTGTCTAGGTGAATTACACGGGTTACTGCAAGCTTTTTTGTCTCTGGGTTTTTGTGGGTCACATAGACACCCTGATCGGTACCTATCAAAATTCTTTTTTGCTGGGCATCCAAGATCAGTGTGCTATTGACACGATTTGATACAGTGAAATGACCTCGGATCAAAGGTATAATAGAAAAAACATGTCTTTCTTGTGCAAATGCCTCTTGTTGGTTCTTGATTGTCTTGACCCATAAGTTTTGATTCGATTCAGAAGTAGCGTACAAAGTGATGGGCGGTGACCCCCTACGACCATGATGGTTAAATGTAATGGACCTGCTCGTTTTCGATTGGCTGTTTTCAGGCATAGACGGCTTGGGTAAGGGACTGTTCGAATTACTGGGTGATTTGCTATAAGGTAGTATAGAGCTTGTACGTTTTTGACGCTGGTTACTTGAGCTAGCTTGTATTGATAAGAGCTCAAGCGGGATAGCCTATACACATACATGTTTTTAAATAGGAATACAAAACGCTGAATCTGTATATGTACATACCTTTCTCACTGCTCGATAATGTTCTAAATGATCTATCATCTTTACTTTACTTATAACCAAGTAGTTATCTAGTAAAAATATCTGCATATCCGCGGCTTCAGAGGATGCATTTCCTTTTCTTTTCATTCTGCCTTTCAAAAGCAACTGTCTATTAGGATCTTGAAGTTGTAAAGCCTGTTTTTTTTTTTTAAAAAAATCATATGAAGAACCGTAAGTTTTTTTTTTTTGCCATAGCAAACAAAAGCAAATAGAGTATTAGTATTGATCTTACCTCGCTCTCCGCTTGTGTTTTAAAAGAGAGTCTTTGTTGTATTTGCTCAAGGTTAAATTTATTTTCCATTTTACCAGTATCCGAGTTTACCTGGGTCAGATACTGGGTAATGTTTTCCATTACTTGTGGTATAAGTTCCTTATCCGGGTTTCCATCCGGTGTTTTTTTTAGTATTTCTCTCAGTAGCAAATTGTATCTTCCAAGTCGGGTGGTAGGTTTTGTCAAGTATCCATTTAATTCCAATCTACGCGACTGAGGTTTTCTTTCTGTTTCCTACTTGATCGAGAAAAAGGCAACATACATAGTGTAAATGAACAAAGATTATTGATTGTCTTTTTTTTTCTTTGATTGTTACCTCTACAAACTTTGCGAATTTTGGATTCCGTTTCTTTTCAAGCTCAAAATAAAATTTACCAACAAGCTGATTGGCACCATATGTCACAAAAGGTTCAAAATTACAAACGTGCTGAAGCATAATATCTCCCACACTAGTTACTGCGTGTGATTCAGATTGCCGGTGATCGAGCGACCTTGAGAGCTCATAATTGATAGATTCAATTTCTGCTATATTTGAAAACACAAGCTCCACAAAATTCTCTCTGTTTTCTTCGGAAATAATGTCTTGTGTTAATAGTGGTTCAATCCAATGCTGCCAGAAAAAAAGAAATCAGATAAAAAAACGAAAGAATGGGAAAAGTATTACTTACATGATCCATATATTGAAGGTCTCTAACAAAATCCCTTTCTGTATATATAAGCTCAAAGATACATTCCTGTCGCTTGACTTCATCCGGTGAAGTTGCTTCTAAAATACTAGTGGGTACAGAGTGTATCCATAAACTACTTTCATCCTATAGTAGCAAACAAATACAAATTAGTCGTACTGTTTTCGAATAGAAAAATAAAGGGCGAATATCTGATCTGCCTACCTTTTCCTGAAGGGATGATATACTATGACTTCTTTTTAAGCCCTAAAATCAAAGAGCTAATTGGCTACATGTTCTTTTCAATGGACAAATATACGCATACCTTTCTTTTTGGACATCCAAAACTGTAACATGGGCTTTCATCTTTACATGTAGGAGAATAACAGCTGGTGAAAGGTGTAAAAACACCATTGGGCATTTCTGTATTATCTGACTCTAATTGGAAAAAAGGCAACGGTCTAAGACAATCATAGAGATATATCCATATATGTGTATACACTCGTATCGACATTCAATAGTTACCTTCTTCAGCTGATAGATCATAATCTTTTTTATAACGAAACACGTAAAGTTCATCTGCTGAATCCATCAAAGAGTGTTCGTAATTGACATCATGAAAAAACTGTTGATGACCCAAGGCACGTCCAATAGCGAGAGCTTGTCTGCGGTCTACAATACAAAGCACAGAAAGCAAACAATTCTACCCGTCCATAAAATAGAAAGAGAATAATCAAATTCGATTTTTTTTCTTTTTTTTTTTTGGTTTAGGTAAGCATACCACAGCTTCTTTTCCGCTAAACACACTACGGTGTTCTATATCGTCTTTGATTAGTGTGACAAGCTGTATTCTTCTATAAAACTCGTTGGCTACATCAGATAATAAAGCGTTCTGTATTGATTGGTTGTAATAAGCGTCGATTGATTTCTGCTGTTCTTGTCTTTTTTTCTGTATCTTTAATAGTAACGAACTATCTTGAGGTTCCGAAATCGGAATGATAGTTGCTGTCTCGTTCGATAAGCTTACTAAATAATAGAGAGGTTAAAGCTGCTATGCATTTTTAATCTCTAAATTCTACTTTTGCGCCATTCTCGATAGTGATCGTCTGCATCAACATCATCAATGAGCATTTCTTCGCTGTAATTAGCATTGAGGTAGGTTGAGTGTTCTTCTTCTTCATCAACAAGCTGTGAGGGATCGATAGGCTCTGTACAGACGATGGATGAAGGAGGTCTGTCTTTAAAGTCGAACTCGTCCTCTTCATTCAACAAATTCTGGGAAAGAATTGGCGACAGGTTGGAAGGGCGATAGTTTTTTTTTCTAAATGGCTTTCCATAGGCTGCTAGACTTTGCTTTCTGACGGGCAGTTGTTGCTGTACATATGATTTTTTGACAACGTCTGGTATTGGGCCCCCACTATAATCATATGTTATTGACCCTGTCCTTTTTATACCGCCTGACATAAAAGTCCCAAAAAAAAAAAATTAAAGAGTAAAGGAGAGGAAAGAAGATCAATCAATAAGAACAAGAATAATAAAAAAGAAATATTTAAAAAAAAAAAAAAAAAAAAAAAAAAAAAAAAAAAAAACAGATGTAATTATTTAAGAGAAAAGGCTAAACTTAAAATGTATGTAAAATAAGGATTACATTGTTCCATGTGCCAAGTTGCAGTTTTCATTTCATTTCAACAAGCTTTCAATCTCAGCTCACCGACCTTTTAACCCACACGTTCCTATTTTGGATGTTTAATCTCTATTCATTGTTTTATTCTTAATATTTTTTTTATATACAAAAACTATCTCGATTTTAAATTGATCGAATAGTTGAGTTTTCTTTTCAGGGGGTGTTTTTGAAAGACTGTTATAAAATGGCTTTTCTTTACCTGACTACCTTTGGATCTAAGGTAGCTGGGTTTTCCTGGTACCTGAATACTTTTCTCTCAGTGACGTCCTTTCAATTAAAAATAACCTCCCAGGATACAGGAGGTAGCACAAGCTCACACATTGTATTCAAATTTAGACTCTTTTGTCTAGGCGTATTATATACAGACATCTTGAGTAACACATCCTTTAGGCAACCAAAAGCTTGCTGACCAGAGCATCCATACTTTTTTTTGTCTGTGTGCGTAGGCGTGTTTTGTTGTAAAAGACCAGTTAAACTCTCCTCCCACTCCCCTATTAAAAACGCGTCCGATGATGAAATGGAAAGATAGCGCTTGTCCTTTACGTAATCAAAAACTACTTTTTCCTTTTCGTCACAATTTGCGTTTTTGAAGCTGTAAAAGAAGTATAACCTGAGTATTTTTGATTCCCGGTTTAGAGCCGTATTATATACACTTTTTTTTTTCAAAAAAAGGAAAGGACAATAAGTACTTATCATAACTATCTAAATAAGCCTTTTTCTTTGTTTTAATTGATTAGATAAACGACCCTTTTTAGAAAAATAAGGTCAGTGGCCTTTGGCAACTATGATGGGAAATCGATCGTCCAAAGTAGGGCAGCGAACCTATCATGCAAACATTTATTTTTTACAAACAACAAATAAAAAAGGGGGGGGAAAGGAAAGCAGTAATTGCCTCTTACCTCTAGATCAGGGTCGTAATTAGAATTTGTAGGTTTAAAAGCCCTAGTTGTAAACATCTGGTTCCAAATAGTCTATTAAAAACTTAGTTTTACAAACAAAAATAGAGAATAATGACAGTAAAAAACGTTACCTTGGCCATCCATTGGTGTGCCTGAAGACTAAAATGAAAACAGTCTACGTTGCTAATCCAAAAAAAAAAAAAAAAAAAAAAATTAGTTTTGCTTTTTTTTTTTTTTTGACATCTCTCTATATACCTGATAGTATCAATTGGAAACGAACTTGTATTGAAATGCAGTGGGCTATACATGACACCAAATGTATCTCCTGGTTTCGCTGCATATTTTAAACTAAGGGCTTCAATCTTTTGGCTATACGCTTTATGATAAACAAGACTATGAATAAAACAGGAAATTTACATATATTTCAAAAAAAAAAAAATGGGGGAAGAGGCAAAAATTGACTGTACCTTCGCTTAGCCAGTTCATCTCTTCAAATTTCATTTCCTCATAGCATTCGCATTCGTGTTCGTTATATAAAAGAAATCGCTCTTTACAGTATTTTCTAGCTTTTCCAACAATATCATATAAACCGCCCACTTTAACAGGGCCCACTATTGAATCAAAAGACAAAGTCAGTTTTTTTTTTTTTTTTTTTTTTTTTTTTTGTTGCTATTACACAGGTTGATGATCACTTTTGGAATCTCTTTTTTGATGCGCTGAATAGCCAAATCAACATAATTACCAAATGCTTCTGGTGTTGTTTCTATTGCATGTAGTTTCCCACAAGAAGAACATTGATCGTTTGCTAATCTGTGTGTTGGTACTCGGTTTTCTTTTTGTTTTCCAATTATTACCTCCAATCAAGAAATTGATCATTTTCCAATCACTATGATAGCGACCTGAGATAGAATAAAGATTGTTTAAACCTTTGAAAAGTAAAAAATATAAGCTTTTTTTTGTTTTTGGGACAATGTATATATCAAAGTATATATACTTCACGAGAAATAAGATAATCGATTTCAAAATCCAAATTCAATGCCAGTGCACCACTGAGAGCAACGTTAAGGTTGTCTTTGTCGGGATGATCTTGATGTAGATATGTTTAGATGTGCAAAAAAAGAAGAGAGGGAAGAAAGGACGATTTTTGTTTGTAGAGACTTACATTGATCAAAGGTGTCTTTACAGAGTTTTCCCAAGCAGACCGTTCCCATGTGGCTTGAGATAGAAGCCCCATACAGTAATGGGCTATAATGCTGAACGAAATTAGCAATCGAAAAAGCTCCTGGGTCTCCGCCCAAAGAAAAACTTTGACCGCGGTATTCTTTAAACAATCCAGCCTGAAAAATATCGATAGGCGCATTGTTATCTACATTGAACATATCAAATCCAGCTGTCATACTTTAAATGATCATAATTAATTAAACGACAAAACGCCGCAGGGCTTATACCTATCACCTAAAGCAGCGATCACTTTGATATCGTCCACACGAAGGTCTGTTACATCCACATCAGATGAATTTCTGGGTTTCAGACTAGGGCACTTTTCAATCGAATCCACTTGGGCTGAGACAAGACCAATACAGCCAAGTAAAAACAAGTATTTCATTTTTTTACTATTATTGTTATAAAAGAAAAAGAAAAAGCAAATAACAATTTTGTTTTTCTTTACCCTTTTTCTATCCCAAGGAACGTACATAAAACTATGTGTACCTGAAAAAAAAAAAAAAACGCATTAAACTTTTTTAAAGTCTTGACAAATGAATTTTTTTATTCTTTATTGTTTTATTCCAGCGAAAATAAAATACGATTAGATAAGCTTAAAGAATGTTAGGTTGCTTTGAGTTTGTATATATATATATATACATAAAAGAAGCTTCCAAGAGTTTTCCTCATAAATTATACTTTCTGATCCATAAGACTTACAAAAACAAATACTATATGTCTCTGCTTTATAAAAAGAGTTTCCAGTCACAATGCTATACATAGAGTATATATGGTTAATTATTCACCCTTACGATGCCGTACGTCGATTTGGAAAGAATGCTTGAAAAATGACAGCTCTGTGTCCCCTCAAAAACATATCCATCTATTCTTTTTCTTTCACTCTTACCGGCCTTTATTTTTTTGTTTTATTCTTTATTTTTACTTGCTGGTCATTCGTTTAGCAGTATAAAAGATCAAGCTTAGTTTGTAGCTCAGTAAGTTTGGATGTCAGAAAACTTTGGTACAGTATCTTTCTAGAGATGACTTGGGATGAATGTGATTGGTTATTGTTGTAAGAAAACGTCACTAAAAAATAAGAATTTGTATTCTAGATAGACTTTTGAACTTTTGTTCTCTTGATGTAGAGTAACACCACATATCGGAGTTGGAGTCTCTATCGATTATGTTTTCTAAAATAAAAAATAGAAAAAACTTTTTTCTCTCCTTTATTTTATTATTGTTTGAAATATAGAATGGGCGGCTTTAGTAGTTTGAGACCGGCTTATATGGATTATTTACAAGATTCACAGCTCAAAAACCTTCGACTTTATAAATATGGAGCTGTGGATAAATCCTTAATTACGCATTATATACTGAAACCCTATTGGGATTATGCGATTACTCTCTTTCCTCGTTGGTTAGCGTAGGTGCAGACACATAGATATCTAGACAGTAAAATTTATTCAACTCTATCATAATAGACCCAACCTGATTACGTTGATTGGGCTTTTCTTTATGATCTTCAATGTGGTTTTGACTTGTGTTTATATACCTGATTTAAACACAGAAGGAGCGAGCTGGATCTACATTAGTTTTGCTGTTGGGCTATGGCTCTATTCCACTTTTGATAATGTGGATGGTCGCCAAGCACGACGTACACAGACCTCCTCGCCTTTAGGAGAACTTTTTGATCATGGATGTGATGCTATCAACTGTACCTATGTCGCACTCTTACAGGCAGCAGCACTGGGTTTGGGTCATTCGGTCCCTGCCGCTGTCTTGCTCTATGTGACCGTGACTGGGTTTTATATGTCGACAGCAGAAGAATACTATACAGGTGTACTCTATCTAGGTTATGTAAATGGTCCCACTGAAGGTATTATTATTACCTGTCTTGCTTTTCTTTGGTCTGGTTTCTATGGTATGTATATATATATAAAGATATGTATTTATATGTATATATAGGACCTGAGTCATGGCATGTAGCACTTTTAGATGTACCATCCTTGAGCTGGTTAGGAGCAGTTTTACCTAAAGGCACCACAGCAGCCAATGTGTTTGTGTACGGCATGGTGTTTTTCTTTTTATTGACACAGTTACCGGTGAGGTAAGTCAAGAAGGCGACTGTGGACAGCACTAGTAATAACCTTTATCCCAAAGTGTGTATGCGATCATCAAAGCCTGCGAAGAAAAGAGAATGAATGTGACGAAAGGATTGGTGGATGTATTTGCACCCTTTTTGGTTTGTACCCTGTTTATCTGTCTCTGGTTAAAAGCACCTGGATCGACTTTGTTTGTGGATGAACATTTTATCCTGTTCAGTATCTTTGTGGGCTATTTATTTGGCGAAATGGCCTCTGATATCATCTTGGCTCATCTGACTAAATCTGCATTTCCTAAATTTAAAAGTATTTATTATAGTTTAGGCTCTATGACCTTGTTAAGCATGTTGAGTTATTTTGACAGGTAACACACACAACAACAATCATCAATGTAAACGATACAAACATGTCCGTATAGAGAATTTCCTGAATATTCAGTTTTATGGATCCTGAGTATTTTGACCATGGCAAGATATTATATTCGGGCTACTCAAGTGATTCAAGCCTTTTGCGATTTCTTGGGTATTCAATGCTTCCGTATCCCTGCTCACAAATATACAGAGACGGTTTTGCCTGTCCAGACCAATCCAGAGATCGATACTCTCTTGGTGAATGAACAACAACAGCAATCTATCCAAGAACAAGAATATCGTACTTTTTAGAAACCATAATAAAAACTTATTTATTCCCACTTTTATTGAAAAAAAAAAAATATACTCACTCTGAAAGGAAAGCTGGTTCAATAGAGTTTGAAATCTTAAAGGAGCAGTACCAAAAGACAAACGACTTTTGTGTATCAAAGAGATGCAAGGAGCCTTCTTTTACGTATCTTTATTTTATTTTTTATATGTATTTTAACGATTTTTTCTTTTCAAAAAAAAAAAAGAGGAGGGCGATGGGGGATGATTATAGGGGAGGAAAGAAAAGAAAAAGAAAAAGGGACTTTAGGGAGATATGGGATGTAGTTGAATGCTTCATAAAAATAAATGGGTAAAAACCAAAAAGAAAAAAAAAAGGGGGGAGTGAAAAGAGATGAGAGAGGAGAGAGCATAAAAAGTGAATTCTATACAAAATGATAATAATAATAATAATAATAATAATAATAATAATCAGAGGTTGTTTAAAAAAAGAGGAGAGTAAAATAAAATAAATAATAACAATAATAAAAATAGGGGAAGGGTTCATAAGTTGGCTTGTTTTGAATGTCTCTCCTATACCTTGAGCAGAGAGCCTTTTACTGATTGACCATTACTACTACTACTACTACTACTACTACCACTCCTCTTTCTCTTGAATCTCCTTTAATTTTTTTTTTTTTTTTTAAAGATAAAAGTATGGAGTGTATGTTGATATATGTGTGTGTGTGTGTGTGTGTGTATGTTGATATGTGTGTTGATGTGCATAAAAAGGATGATAGAATAAAAAGGTTATGTTTGGATATATAAAAAAGAAAGAGATAGCGGAGGAGTTGTTCTTTAACAACCCACGGTACCCGTGTTGGCCGAATGCCAGGAGATACCGACCATAGAGTTAAGCATAGGGGTTGTGGATTCATGAGATAGGTCTTGTGGTTTATTCATATTAAATTCTTGCGAAGGCTGTTGTTGTCTTCGACGGCGGTCTTCTGTACGTTGATGCGTTTTCATATGTTGTGATAGATTGTCTGAACGAGAAAAAGTCTTGTGGCAGTTGGGGAAAGAGCATGTGAAAGGCCTTTCTAAGGTATGGATACGCATATGGCGTTTCAAGTGTTCGAGCCGCTTGAAGCTACGTTGGCATTGCGGAATCGGACACACATGCGATTTTGTACTAGCCATACCATGACTGGTGGATGTACGACGGCCGGCCTCAGCTCGAGGCGAAGGGGAAAGACTGCTTGTCGTATGAGGTGAAGTAATATGGGTAGATGTTGGTGTCATATATGGAGGGTAACCGTAGGCAGTGTTGGCTGCTGCTGCCGCAGCGGCAGCGGCGGCGGCTGACATCAAAGGGTTCATAGGATAGCCAAAGTTTCTGTCGCTCTCTTGAGGAAAAAAGTTGGTGGGTGGAGCCACCTCATGATTCAAAAGAGAAGGCACATGCGATGAGGGCATATCAAAGGTATTCATATGACGCAAACCATAAGCCGTACTTTCCTATAACATACGTTAGTTTAGGCTAAAAGGTGTATTGAAAAAACAGTGTTACCTCTGGGAAACTATTACGTGGAGAGGTAATAGCGTTGATAGTCGCCGTATTGTTACTGTTACTGTTGTGATGATGATGATGATGATGATGACGGCTATGAGGTTGTTGAGATGGTTGTTGAGATGGTGGATGGTGATGATGGTGATGATGATGGTAGTGATGGCCATAGATATCTGGATAGTTCATATCAAAATGTTGCTTGGCAAAATAAGCAGATCGCTCATCGAATACCTGAGGAGCGGGGGTCATACTATTGTTGTTGTTACCCGCGGTTTGGTTGACAGAGGCTACAGCAGCAGCAGCTGTGGCAGCCACAGAAGCAGCGGCAGCAGTAGAGGCAGGTAAGGTCTTTTTGTGTTGTTGCTGTTGCAACTTTTTGGTATGGGTGCGGTAATGAGCATGGTAGTTGTCGGAGCGACTGAATCGCTTACCACAGCCAGGGAAATGACATGCATGAGGTCGTTTGCCGGTATGAACCAAGAGATGGCGTTTGAGATGTTCGTAACGCTTGAAGCTCCAGGTACAGAAAGGGTAGGTGCATCCGTGTTTGTGCTGAGTGGAAGGACCTTGGAGATGAGCACGCGAACCACGGCGCTTACCAGATTGAGAAGAGACTTCAGGGGAAGTAATATCTGAACGATCCAATGAATGGTTCAAAGAGGTATCCTCGTTCATATAGTACTCGTGACTGGGTAGGGGACGTGTGGACTCGGTGGGGTACTCTTCTATGGACATGGCAGAGCAAGAACTGCGACGGAAAGCATCAGCATCTTCTCCATGGCTAGGCTGCATAGCAGAAGGTATATGAGTACCAAAACCAAAAGGACCCACATCGATCGAAAACTTTCGCTTGAACTGCATGGAATCCAACAGGACAGACGAAGGAGACACAGCAGGTGTTAAAGGGGGCGAGATCTCTTCACTGTAATAGGGTGGTTGCAGACTATGAAAAGAGTAGCCTGGAGGCGGTAAATAGCCTTGGGTGCTGGAAAGCTCACTTTCCTTGTCCTGAAAGGTTTCGTCGAGTTTAGGAAGAGTGTCAATGCCGGGCAATTTTTCGGACATCAAACATGTATTTTGGTGTTCGTAGTCTGCAGATAATTGATTGTTCATAGCTTTTTTTTTTTTTTTCAATTTTAGTGGTTTTTATTATCCTTTTTTTATCTGTGTTTCTATAAAAGAAGGGAAATTGCTTTATGAAAAAGAATTGGAAATAATAAAGAAAGAAAAGAGATTAAAAAGAAAAAGAAAAAAGAAAAGAAAAAAAAGAGGATAAAAAAGGTGATCAAAGTGTTTCCTTTTTTATAGTAATTTAGATTTGCTTTAATAAAATAGATTGATCGACTCTTTTTTTCTATTTGTTATATAAAGAAAGAGGGGAGTACAGAAAAAAAAAGAGCGTTTGTACACGCCGGCTAAGCTATACAAAAATACGCGTGGTCAGAGTGTGCAAGTGTGCGTGTTGGTTTTAATTCTTTGCCAGCCAACATTACTAATAAACAAAATTTACTAATTTAAGATCAAGGGGCAGAGAAAGGAAAAAAAAAGTTTGAAAGGGAGAAGAGACAGCGTGGAGATAGATCAGAGAGCCAAAGAATAGAAGCGATTAAAACAAGCAAATCAAGATTTCTTTCGAGCGAATGTTACATGCATAAGCCATATAGAGTTTCTATATAACCAAAATGTATATTTAGACTCTCCTATCCAGCCAAGCCAAGCTCTATCCATGGCATTGTCTAGGCAAGGCTCCCTAAACAGTGGTGCACTCTAAGCCTTTGGTTACACGTTTGACTCATCTACTGTTTTTTTTCTATAGAAATACTTGATATTTACATTCATCTCCTATTGCTTATTAGATCAAAGAGGGGAGTTCTGCGATAAAATAGAATGCATGACCTCGTGCTTCAACCTAACTCTTTTTGTTTAACTCTTTGCTCTTGTATTTTAATTCACCACTTTTGGGTTTGTCTCCTGTTCAAATTGGGTTTTATTATTATTATAGCCTCCCTTAAAATGTCGCTTACCCAAATAAGACACATAAAGGTGTACAAATGCTAGCATTGCTGGCTTTGGATTCTTGCCAACACTTCAGAGTGCACAAAAACGTGTTTCTTATACAAGTGGCAGATGTACAAAAGAGGAGAAAAGCACTGATAGAATCTCTTTTTAAAACTTGTTGAGCAATCATCTCTTAGAACCCAATCTTGCTTAAAACCTAAAAAAATAAAAAAATAAAATAGCAAAAATTCCTCCCATTTTTTATTTTGGTTGCAATAGAAAATCACAGATTGGCTTTGCAGAGGGCATTTTTTTTTTTTTTTTACCAAGAACAAAAAAAGGAGACAAATGGTTTTTATAACAAAGAATGTCCTTTCAAATAGAAATAGTCGCACTCCTGATTTGCTTGGGTCTATTTTTATATTGAAGAGTATACGTACCAAAAGGGTTCCTGTTTTATTGGTCGCTCTTCATTGCTTGTTTTGGCTACATGAAAATTTTCTTTTTTTAATTTTAACAGTTGCTGTCAACAATCAAAGGGGGGCCTTTCTGTTTTTTAAAACACCGCTTGCTGACCGGACAGTTTTTTTTTTGGGTGATTATTTTTTGAATGAGCGCAAGAGTTGAAATAGACTCACAAGGTAGGAATACCCAGAAACCTTCCTTTCTATTAATCCATACGTTACAGTAAGTATACATCCATCCATCTATCCAATCCATTCGCTTACACTCTTTACTATCAAAAGATGGCCAAGGACCAAAAGACCCCCAAGCGTTCCACCCTCGCTGATGTTGTCACTCGTGAATACACCATTCACTTGCACAAGCTCGTCTTTGGCAGGTAAAATAGATTTACCAATGTGGAATCCAGCCATCGAACATTTTTGATTGACGAAAACTATTAGATCTTTGAGAAAGCGTACTCCCCACGCTGTCAAGTCTGTTAAGGCTTTCGCCACCAAGGCCATGGGTACCAAGGATGTCCGTATCGATTCTGCTTTGAACAAGGCCCTCTGGGCTCGTGGTGTTAAGCACACTGATCACCGCATCCGTGTCCGTATCGCCCGTAAGCGTAACGATGATGAAAACGCCAAAGAAAAGCTCTACTCTTATGTTACCTACGTTCCCGTTGCTTCTTTCAAGGGTAAAATTACAAATAATTGTAGCAGTACAGATACTCATTAATTTTTAGGTCTTGAAACCCAAGTTGTCGATGATGAAGCTTAAATCGATTTTGTAATAAACAGAAACTCTTTTCTCTCTTATGTTTTTGTTCTTTTTGGTCTCTATTCAATGTACGTTTATACATAAGTCTCGTAGGTACAAAGTGTCGACATTTTTCACCCCTCTCTACACACCTGTACGCGTGTAATACATACAACTCAATTATATGTCACAACGTTGCTACAATTCCTTAGTTTCACCCTTTTTTCTTATTTTTTTTTTTTTTGCTAACCTTTGTGTTTGCACGTCTATTTTCATTCAGGCGCCCTTTTTTCGAACTAAGATTGGTCGGTACATGTCTTTGATCTGGCAGCAAAAAGACCCTTTTTTATTTATGAATTCATTGCATAATCAAAGTATATACATGGAGGCCAGAATAAAGAGGAAAAGGAAAGCCTTTTTCAACGAATGCCTCTGTCGACAACCACATGATCCCACTGGCTTGCCTTGACAACCGACGGCTGGGACTTTTTTTTGATTGGTCAATGCATAGTTTTTTCAAAAATTGAACAAAAAAAAAAAAAAAACTGAAAATCATAAGCCTCCTTTTTTATTTCCCTGCCAAAGATGGTTCCTGAAAAGTAAAAACGCTCCCTTTTTTTTATTTTATAAAAATAAGCTTCAGAGATAATTATACAATAAACAAGGCAAAAGTCATAGCACCTTTTTTTTCCCTAAAGATATCGATTTACTAAGTTAATCTAGATTATTTTCTTGTTTCCTTTGGTTTTATTTATATTCTCGTTACAGAGTAATTATAAAAGGAAAAGATTGTCACTCTATACACGTTCTTTTTACATGGAATTTCTTTTTGGGGGGAGGGAAAACTGGAGATGAATTTTAGCCTGTCTTTCTATTTTTATTCGATCAGCCATTTGGGCCAAAAAAAGCAAGAAAAAAAAAACACAAGCATGTATTGAATAGCATTGGAACACAAACATACGCACAAACAGTTAATATTATCTGATCGTAACTTTCTATTTTTCTATTTTTCTTTTTTGTGACAATGTTTGTATTACCCATACGTATTGCATGAAATGACAGATGGGGTTATGAAAAACGAGTAACTGATATGCTCAATCACCTAAAAGAAAATCTTTGAAATTGCTTTGTAGCTTGAATAAAAGCAGATTTTGCATTTCAATACTGTTTTTTCCCCTCATGTACCCTCGTCACCACCTTCATCATTACCTAGGTAGTTGTGCTATATTTTTGTAATGTTACATTATATTTGTTAAGATATTAGCCGGACTATCTGTATTTTTCTTTTTTTAACCATTAAGAATAGTGTGCAAACTGCTATTTAGCTTCATCACCTTTCTTGTTTTCTAAAAAAAAAAAAGACTAAACTGTACATTGGCTTACCGCATGCAGATTTTATTGTGGTTGTGCCTGATCTTCTTATTTTAAACTATAAACACAAGAAGGTATTGGGTCATCTACTTCTCCATCTAGTCAAACCATGTAACCTAACATGACTTGAATCATTTGGTTGTTTTTCACACTGTTATTTCTTTTTGAAATTGTACAGCTAAATAAAAAGTGTGGAAGTGTGTATGTTTTGTGAACTTCTAGTCATAAAAAAGAAAACACTTTGGCTTGTTTTAAAATATCCATTGTTCTTTTTTTGTATCTTGGCAGATCAAGCAATATGCTGTGCAGATAAGCATTTATTTTGGATGCATTTAAAATAAAATATGCACAGAATATTAAAAAAAACTTCCAGATTATTTTGATATATGGGCAGCTCATTTATTTACTGCTTTGCATTAACCTTAAAGCTTTTATAAAAATATAAAAACAGATAGAATTTGCTTATATATTAACCTTAATATACCTGTTTTTTTCGACGATTATATAAAAAAGAAAAATGTTGGCGGATGGTGTTTTGATACCTAATAAACCTCAAACGATCGTTTATAAAAGGAAGGATGCTATTGATCGCGTCTATAGTCAAGACTCAATAAGTGATATACTCTTTACAGATACATATCGCACATTGTCTGACGATGAAGTAATTTATGTTGACGCGGATGACAATAGTGTGCAATTGACTTTTGGAGAACTAAAAAAGCAAGCACTCACTGTCGCTGCTAGTTTCAAAAATGATTATAATTTGAAACCAAAAGATGTTGTTGCTATTTGTTCTCCAGATAATATTCAATATCCTATATTGTTTTTAGCAGCACTGGCATTAGATAAGATATTTTTCTTTTTCAACATGT
>JAIXMR010000132.1:0-65915 GCA_025677835.1 Sporodiniella umbellata | reverse complement strand
TTTGAAGTAAAAATCTCCTGTTTATTTTAGTTATATTTTTTTCATTTAATGTTTAATGTGGTGGTTTTCGCAAGTTTTCCTTCTTGAGGTCATTTTCGCAAGTTTTCCTTCTTGAGGTCATTTTCGCAAGTTTCCTTCTTGGGGTTTTCGCAAGTTTGCCTCTTGATGTTTTTACAAGTTTGCATCTTGGAATAAGTACAAAGAAACAAAATAAACCACCAAATCTGCCTCCTTTTTATACTTTTTTTTCTGGTTATCTAAACCGTCACATTCATCACATTCCTATCTCTCCCTGATAGGCGATTTTGTAAAAAGCCGTCACTCAAGGACGAGTATAAGAGCATGTGACGCACACTGTATATCAACAACGTACAGCATAAAGAAAGAGAGAGAAAAAAAAGCAGAGGTCATTCTTCATTTGTGCAATTTGGTACTAGACATACTAGTATTGGCCTTGTATATCTTTTGCTTAGAGGAACGCTTGTAGCTCATGAGTCTTTCTCCTTAGAGACTATACCCACCTGATATGTACGATCGACTTTTGTAAACCAGTTGTGGCTTTAAACAAAATAGCGGTTTCCTATCACCACTTTTTAGTTTTGACGCTGCTCTAAGCCGTTTAGACTATTTTGTTTTATCACGAAGGATAGCGTTTGTTGTGTTTATGTTGGAAGCGCTAGCTTGGAATAACGATATTTAATTTTCTTCTGGTGTTGGGGTTCAACGTCTTTAAAAACGCTTTTCGAAAAAAAAAAATTGGTCTTTCAATAATGAAATCCTTATTCAAATGTCGTAGCCCCGACTTCAATGAGTTTTTCGAAAGTCAAAAGCCATCCTAGACAAA
Source organism: Sporodiniella umbellata (assembly GCA_025677835.1). Taxonomy (NCBI): domain Eukaryota; kingdom Fungi; phylum Mucoromycota; class Mucoromycetes; order Mucorales; family Rhizopodaceae; genus Sporodiniella; species Sporodiniella umbellata. Next base: position 65,071 of record JAIXMR010000132.1, on the reverse strand, counting down.
ACACTCATATTTGGTACGAGATATGTATTACATGTACCAAATATTAGCTTTATGAATTTTTCCTTGATTCATAACTATCTAACTATATAATACCATCATCTATAATTTTTCAGGTACGAAAGAATTAAATACTATGATAGACATAGCGAAAGTTTTGCTAGATCTCAAAGCAGTTCAAGCCCTATCGTCGCAGTCTGTCTTTATCACTTTTAAATACTGTTTAACAAAAACCATACAATAGGGAGTAATACACTTTCAAGAAAAGGACCGATATTTGAAAGAATAAAAAAGGCGGCACTCTCATGTACTCTTCCAAGGCCTTTGTAGGGGTGGCTTTTGTTCCAAATGAATTGCTGCACATAGTTTTTATGAGCTATAAATCGCTAGGAGCAAGTCAGTATACAAAGACATAGAAAGCAAACTGACCTTAGAAGTCGCAAAATTGACTTGACGAGGTGATTACACACACACACATATATATATATATAATCTTCTTGTGATAATCGTGTCATTTGATAGGGTATATAGAACACATTTTGCTTTGTGTTTGATCTATAGGTTGTTGTTTACTGCCAGGCCTCAAGAAACGGAAAGTGATGGATGGAGGGAGTGTTACCTCTACAGTTGAAAATGTATTCCAATTTAAAAAACAGTCTTTGAAAGTAAACAAAAGGAGGGGAGTTATGCTTTCCCCGTGCTAGCTATTTTTTATGAGCACAAAAAAAAAACGTATGCAGATGATGAATAAATAAACTGCTACTGTTATAGAGCTAGGTTTCATGGACCTTTGAGCGGTCTGCAGTACATACAAGAGGCTGAGTTCCGGTACTGGTGTAATGCATACTTTAGCAAGTCCTGTATCAGGATTGTATGATGTGAGTGAGTAGGGCAGCCTAGTACACGTCTTGCTTTACACTTCCTTCCAGTCAAACACCGGCTAACGTTTCATAGCGATACACAAGATTTTCAAGCGGGCGATTACATGTATTACTTTTTTGTTTATTTAGAGAAAATAAATCGATAGACTGAATCGTGCATGTTTACATTACAATAGTCATTGTTGAATTGATATTTCTCACGAGCTGAGATGGAAACAACAGAATGAAAAGACAGGGTCAGATTTGAAGCTGTTTAAAGGGGTTTGTTTTAATTTATAAAGTACAAAGCTGATCCACAGAAAAGCCAAAAAAAAAAAAAAAAAAAAAAGCCGCATAGAGCACATTCAAGCATTTTATGGCTTTGTTTGGGCTTTTCACTTTTATTTTTATTTTTGGAGGAAATATTAACAGGGAGGTGTGTGTATATGTACAAGATGCTAGAATACGGTTTGTGTACCTTTTTGTATTACCAATGCATGTTACACCTTTAAACTATGGCTGTTGTTTGTTTATACAGAAAGTGCGTCAAAGGTTCTATTTGAAAAAGAAGTGATGTTGGGTCTGGCTTTTTTTTTTTTTTGGATGTTATTAAGAAAAAACACGCGGGTGGGGCTCTAAATACAGTTTACAAGATTCAGGTTACTGAAAAAAAAAAGGGGGAATCTTTAATTTACAAGTCACAGGAAAAAAGAGAATACAAGAGGGAGATTTTGTTTTTAGGCTGTGTTGGGCAAAGAAAGCTTCTTCCACAGCTTCCAAGGCTTTTTAGTTTTCTTTTCTTCTACAACTTTGATTGAGGAAAGCTTATCGAGAATCTAAGAGACATTAGCTTTGAACGAAGTAAATAGATAAAAAGAAAGACAAACCTTTTCCGATTTTTTCTTAAACATGCGATAAAAGACGTTTTTCTTTTTTGAGGGCTTCAAGGTTTCGCCTGAGAGAAAGGGCAGGTCATGGTTGTAGACCGACTGGGTTTTGGGGTGGACAATTTCTGATTTTTGCTCGACTACAGAAAGAGTAGAGACAGAAGAAGAGACGATGCTGGGTACAATCTCTTTAATTAGGTCTTTGACGTTCTCTTTGATTGGATCTTCTTCGCTGAGTGACAAAAATGTACACTGGTTTTGGTCTTCGGAACCGTCGCAGCCGACACCCGATTCAGCAGCCCGTTTTTCGCTCTGGGTTCCCCCTTCCTCTTCAGGCCCGGTCAACACCAGCGGCTGGATCGGCTTGAGTTTTCGTCGGCTTTTATGGGAGTGAATGGAGCGGGTGTCTGTGTCCGCTAGAGACAAGCTTTCCTCAATATGAATAACACTAGTGTTTTACAGATTAGTCTCTGTTTCTGGATAGGCTTTCATACTCTATTTTTTTGGGTCCTGCGTCTTCCAAGTCACTTTCGCCTTCTTGCGAGTCATCGTATTCAGGCGCAAGATGGATATATTCCACCGTGAAGGTGTCTGTTGAGTCCGAGATGGGAAACAGCGAGTCTTTGTACTTTCGGTATTCAATCGGTCGATTCGATTTCTTCGAGTTGAATTTATTGCCTTTGTTCAACTTCTTTCCCTCTTTTTTGAGTTGTTTGGCTTCAGCCCTAAGAATCGCTCTTCTCTCACTTCGGTTACGCTGCATTAAGTTGACTTTTTTTTAATATAGAAAGAAAAAGAAAAGCATATAAAACCGTGAATGGCATTATTTATATGTTTTCAAGTGACACATAGTCTCTGAGGGCGCACAAGATTGGGGACGCCTAGAGACCACACATATCCCTGGCTGCCTTTTTTTTTTAAGCTCACACTTGGGAATAAGCCGTAAGAGCATATAAAAAAAAATTTTTTTACTAGTTTAAGCTTACACGAGGCAAAACATGTAAACCTTTTCATTTGTTGATGAGAAACGTTTAACAGGAAAATACTTTTTCCTCCTCTTTTATTTCATTTTGTTTTGGTAATCAATGACTTTTATTAAAAATTAATTGCTTGCCCTTTTTTTTTTTATTATTATAGACAATAGAGTCATCTTTGTTTAGATACACGAGTTCGACATAAAAGAAACCCATTTCTGTAATTTCCTTTTTTTTATTGCCGCCAACGTGGCAAGCAGTATTTCCATTTATGAACCCATGTCATCCAATAAAAAGACAAATAGTAATCAAGGAAATATGGGTGGGGAGAGAAAATATTTTTTTTTCTACATTCTATTAAAGTAGAATCTGTTTGGTTTGAAAAGAGAATCTCAACTTTAAAATGGTCAATCCTTAAATTGAAGAATTTTTTCTTGACGCCTTCATGGTCGGTTGTAATTTGCAAAGAGTCATTGCGCTTATGATACTATTTTTATTTTATCACACACCAGCGTTCAATCCAACAAATAAATAAATAAAAGGGCAAACCATGGCTATTGCCTTTTCATTTAGCATGTCATTACCTTACTCTTTTTGGGTATACTTTGAATCCATTTTGTGGGCCCAACTAGACTCTTAGATTGATCCATTCCATCTTTGCAAGTGTCGCCAATATCTCAGTCGATGACGGACCCCTCTCTTTTCTTGTTATTATTAAACCCTGAGTATCGATTAATGATCTAACTGCCCTTGAAAAATGCACAATTTAAGAACATCTTTTTTCTAAAGTGGAGACATAGAGCAATACGAGTTAATGTCAGATAATAGAGGAGGTAAATTCGACAGAGGAGTTAAATTATCACTTAACAGAAAATCAAAAAGTGCAAGAAAACCAAGTAAACCTCTTAAAGATTACAAGTGTCTTGAGTAGTGGTTACATGATTTTTGTAACTTACAAGCTTTTTTCTTCTTCTTGAAATGCCCTCTGTACACTCTACTGGGTGTTTTATTAAAGAACAAAAGGCTGTCACTCTATTGCGACACGTGAGATTAGATTAAATGTACATTTGCTGTTGCCACGAACTTTGTTTAGATTAACTGTCTCCCTCAAGGATATTCATTTCGTTCTGGTGCTTTAATTACAACGCGTCTGCTTGGTTCCGGCTCTAGATTCTTTTCCCTTTTAAATATATAAAAAAGTACACACTCGGTTTTGACCAGTAAACGCAGATTTACTGTTTAGGAGGTGCACTGCTAGCTGACACAACGCTTTTTATGCACAGCTACAATTTTACAAAAGACTTTCTCATTTTTCTTTAAGATTGAAAGTACCAATACAAAAAACGGGGGCTTTACTTTCCCTCCTTTTTTTTTTCTCAGGGTAGTTAGTGGTATAAAAAAAGCGGCAACAAATTGTCTCGATTTTAATAAAATAGAGCTATTACAAAGAAATAAGATAAATGATTGAACTACGATCCATAGCAACCCCTTTATACTATGGGACTACTTCAAGAGAGGGTTTTTTTTTTCATTTCATATAAAAAGATATAAGCCATCTCGTTGACATATCAAGATGCTTTCATACTTAGTCAGCATTGCTTGTCAATATCTTTTTTTATAACCAATGCAGTATTCATCAAGCTCTTTTAGTTTATAAAGGACAATACAGTTTACAACAAGTATTCTGTCCATATAAATAGTTAAAAGTACCGTTTTTTTTAGTAGATTGCTATCTCATTGTGTTTCTACAAATGTAATCTTCTTTAACAAATCCTTAACAAATTTACGACATATATCCAGATACCAAAAATCAATTACGTTCCCTCTTTGGTTTTAGTGTACTAATAACCAATAAACTAAAGATATTCATAAAGATCTATACGCAAAGGTAGGCCTATTTTTTTCTATTACAGTTCAAAACAAAGCAAGGTAAGCAAAACATTTTTTGTTTTTTACCTTATATACAAAATTTGTTTTGTCTATAAAACTTTGTTGGTACCAGCTTTTTGAGAGTAAAATGTGCCTTTTTTTTTTTGCTATAGGCAGCTTTGACTAGTTTTTTTTTTAAAAAAAAAACAAGGAACTCCTGTTGCTTTTTTGAGATTAAAAAATTAAAATCTCTAGAACTCTACCTCTGATAAAAGAGAGAGTAAGTGAGAGAGAGGAAGGGAGGGGCCCATAGCATGTCGTACATGATGTATTCCTCCTATATGCTAACAACATTGCGACATATTCTATTTGTCTCAGTTTCAATTGGATCTTCAATTCGACCGGCGTTATTATCAGGATTTACTATTTAGCAAAGAGCACCAATGTATGTGACCAATATTGAACATATAACGAACTAAAAACATTTGTATTCTTAGAACTTGGATGTAAATTAAAGTCTGGTATCAAAGGTAATATATGGTTAGAAGCTTGTTTTTTTTTTTTGAAAGTTCATGCTTGAATAGCTGTAAAACAAAAAAAAGCTTGTGATTTGCCTCGTGAGACCATGATGTTCGCCTATATTTTTATTCTGGTGATCTCTTTAAAAGAAACATTAATGAAAAATGCCATATTAAAACTTATGTTTAGGAACAGTGTCTTTTTTATTTTATTTTTCTGTATGAGTGACTGTGCTACTTATTTCAAACTATTAGACTAGAAAGCTTTTTTATCTTCAAGTGTACAAATTCACAGATTAGCTACATTGTAAAATTCAAGTTGCTTTGTTAGGCAAACAAAGTAAAGGTGATAGGCTTCTAACTATTCATCTTTTTTTTTTTTTGTAAACGTGACTGTGCTGGCATAGTTCAAAAACTTTTTAACAACAACTTACTTTGATAAATCTTACTGGGTTCAACATTTTATCTAGCGCACATATTGTATAACTTTGAGATATCAATTAGCATTGAAGTTACCTAGCTTGTAGTGCAACACAACATGTATTTTGCGCCATGTTTGTGATCTATGTTGACGTTGAAAAAAAAAGGTACCTGAAAGCGCTTTCAAAAAAAAAAAAAGATGGTTCAATATGGAAAGTTTTATACAAAGTTGTTTTGGAGTATTGTAGAAATTTCTTTTGTTTTTTTTTAGACTTGCGGCTATAGATAAAGCAATTTAAACAAGTGTAACTATCTTTGTTTACTCTATAATAGACCAACCTCTTTATACCGATACCAGGGGATCAGCGTGTTAATATTAGTTCAGAATCCTCATCGATGCATGCAAAAATATATGCAAAAAAGGGTCTTGAAGGGTATGAAAGTAAATAATGAATATCTGCAGCCCTGTTCTCCTTTAAAAAAAAAAGCACTTGTTCGAGTACAGCCTAAACCCCCTTCTCATTTTGTAGCGGGAAATCAATATGTGTTCCAGGCACAACTACCATAGACTGAGCCAGTCGTGCTGCATAATCTCAAATGCTTGTACCTAAACCTTTCTATATTTGACAGGTATTTTGGCTACTAGGCCTATTTTTTTTTTTTATCTTTGATTCTTTATTAAAAAGATAGCGCTTGTAGGCCTTTTCCGCGTCTGTATTACGTACGTATATGGGTAGTGAAAGAGCGAAAAGACCTTTGTATGACATCAAACATCAGGCAGATATGATGTATTTTATCTAAAGGTACACAAAGCTCTTAAAAAAATCAAGGTTTATGCATATAGTTTCCGAAATCTAGATTTCTCAAAAATTTGGAAACAAACATAAAGTGTTTCCTATATAACGTTTTCGACACTAACTATGAAAATGTAGTGTACTTTTGTTGAAAAAATATACAAGTAGCTTGCTAATGAAAATTCATTTATAGAGAATAAGTAGTTATAACGCCCTCCACTCGTCTCTCTGAAAGCAAACAGGCGGACAAACAAGTTTTGCAACACAAACCTTATTTGGTTGTTACAATATAGCCCATTGTTTGAAATCAAAGCAACATGCAAATATAGTAGATCTTAATCTATTAAAAGATTTGCCTTTTTATATAGCAAGTAGCTTTTGCGCGCTATAGATGGGATTTTTTTTTTCTTTTAAGTTATAGGGATCAGCTACAATAAAAGCTGATGTTACAAAAAAAAACAGACTGATACAACAATTCAGAGCTTTACTAACAGCTCAAAAATAGATCGCTATTTTAAAATGCTGTTTTCTGTCCTTTGAATGGTAAGTCGCGTATCCCCATTGATGGAAGAAATTGAGGCAAATCTGTTGAGTGTCAAAAAAACACGTGGTTAGATTTAACAGTATGGTAAGATTAGGCAAACTGTTTTACTTACTAGGGCCAATAAGAATACTGGACATACTTTAAAAAAAAAGAAAGCTTGAGTTAGCCTTTAATAACCTACCATATTTAGGCTAAGTCTGATATACAAAGCAATGTTCTATCTCAGGGTACTCTGTTGTAACACACCGTATAGGCAGAGAAAGTATGTGGTGTTCGTGGGTAACGGATTTTTTTTAGTTTTTTTTCTATTTTTGTATCCACGCTGTTTATGCACCTTGCTTATCTTTACTCTCTTTTGCCATATAACGCGACAAAACTTGTCATTGACATATAGTACTGAGATTGAAGTTTCTGAATCTCAAGTATGAAAAAAAAAGTATAGTGACACTCGTTGGCAGATGGCTCAAACACTTAAAATAGAATAGATATCTCTATTCCTTCTCTTTTTTTTTCGTTTTCTTTTTTTGTCTTATTAATAACGCTCCCTATAAATAAGTCATTGTTTAATTTGTGCTTTGACACAATAACCTGCAAACTAGAAATCAACCCCTGAAGCTCATTCCCCCACCTGAACTCCCTATAGACTCCTCTTGTACAGAAGCACAACAGCTCACTAGAGAATTGAATTGCGATAGTATTATAACCTTTCCCTTTTTTTTCCTGTTCCTTTTTCTTTTTCTATTTTCCTATTTTATCCACATTTTTCTTTACAACAAGAAAAGCGCAATTTATGTTACTTTAATGACAAACACAATAGTAAACAATAGCAATACGACTGCCGTGCAAGTAGGTAGGTACACTAAACTTTCGCTTGCGACATAACTAAACCATAAACCAAAGCACTGAGGATCAGGCCACTCACACCACAAGACAAATCACTACCACGTTTTTCCCAGTCTACTGATTCTGATATTCTCAAAGCATACGAGAACTCAGTAATTGTTGCTCCGCACCAAAAATCGTTTCAATTTGATCATGTATTTGATTCTTCTAGCACACAAGAGCAAGTGTTTAGCACAGTGGCCTCGAATTTTGTAGATAGATTTGTTGACGGTACAAATAAAAAAATTAATTTTTTTATTTTCTGGTTTTTTATTAACCTGTTTTTTCTTTTTTTTTTGCATTTCCTGCAGGTTATAATGTCACCATTTTGGCATATGTAAGCTTGAGCTATATATTCCTACCAAAAAAGAGAAACGCCTAACATCAATTATAGGGACAAACTTCATCTGGCAAAACTTACACGATGGGCACAGCTATAGATAATCAATCGGGTGCGAACTCGGAACAAGAAGGTACCAAGCATATACATAACAGATGTTGGCTGAGATTAACTTTTTTTTTTTAAAAAAAAAAAAAAAGGAATCATTCCCCGCGCTATGCTAGCGTTATTTGATAAAATCCAAGGCTTTCAAGGAAATACACCTCAAAGAACTGCTTTTCAAAAACGCCCAGCAGGCCAACAATATGGATTGAGGTCCCCAACAAAATCTTTTTCTTCAAACTTAAAGTCAAGACCTGCATCTATAATAACCCCTCCCCGTTGTGGATCCAACCTAACACCTCCTGTATCTACAGACGAAAAATCAACTCGATATACTGTACTTGTATCATTTATTGAAATATATAACGAAGAGCTTATTGACTTACTAAACCCGGCTCCACCATGCGAACGCGCACCTGTTACTATTAGAGAAGACACAAAAGGCCATATTATATGGACTGGGTTAAAAGAAGTAGCCGTATCAAATGCAGAAGATGTTTTAAAGTAAGACCAACTCAAATTTTTCTCACTTTTTTCTTCTTTTTCTTTTTCTTTCGATATACTAAAGTACCAATTACTTTACCCTTATTAATATGCAGGTACTTGCAAATGGGTACAGAAAATCGGGCGACTGGATCGACTGATATGAATGCTAAATCTTCTCGGTCTCACGCTATCTTTTCAGTAACTCTTAAACAAGAGAAATGGGTCAGCGTTAGCTGCAGGAAAGATTCGTCCACAAAATCTCCACAGCACATGAGCCAAAGACATAGTTCAATAAATCTAAGAAGCTCTGCAGGGTTAGCAGACAAACAATCCAAAACAGACTCTTCTGATGAGCACGGAGAGTGGATGATTGTACATTCCAAATTTCACTTTGTTGATCTAGCAGGGTCTGAACGGCTCAAGAGAACAGCAGCAGAAGGGGACCGTCGCAAAGAAGGGATCAATATTAACGCAGGTCTGCTTGCCCTTGGTAATGTCATATCCGCACTATCCGATCCGTCCAAAAAGCCTACACATATCCCATATCGAGACTCTAAACTAACTCGGCTACTACAAGACTCACTTGGAGGAAACTCTACCACCTTAATGATAGCTTGTGTGAGTTCTGCAGAGATCAATTTGACAGAAACAGTAAATACTATCAAATATGCTTATCGAGCGCGAAACATCAGAAACAAGGCCGAGCGCAACGAGACAGAAGAATGGATGACCAATGAAAATACAGATTACCTTCGACAAATCATTTCAAAGCTAAAAACCGAAATCAGAACGCTCAAAAGCAACTCCAGGAATACTCCATCTCCTCTCTCCTCATCCACCTCTGTATCACCCACACGTACTGCTCATTTTCCTAATCATAATGCACTTATTTCCCCTTCCTCCTCAGTAGCTGACACAGACAATCGCTTGTCTACCTACCCTTCCACTTCAGCGACTACCCACTTTACTGTCCCAGACTGTGTAGCATCGTGCGAGTATTTTGATCCGACGTATCAGGGAGACGGTACCCTGATCGTAGCGGATCTTCGTCGACAAATTGAAGAGTTGCAAAACCAAGTCACGGTGACCCGAGAACGAAATGCGTTTGTAGAAAGCGAGCTTATAAAACAGCCTGAGGCTTTGGAGTTTGAGCACCTTGTTGAGCCAGTGATTAAAGAATATGAAACGTCCATATCAAAACTAGAGTCCCAGCTCGCTTTGGCAAGAGCAGCATTAACCCATTCCGATCTGGCCCTTACGGAACAACAGACAAAGATTACAGAATATGAGCTTCTGCAAGCGAGCGAAATTCAATCCTTAAATGACCTTAAAGATAAACTCTCAGCAGCCCTTCAACGGGAAAAAAATTCAGAGAAGTATTGCTTGGAACTAGAGGCCCAACTAGAAAAGCTTCTTGGTAACGAGCAACGAGATCAACACGTTATGGCTGAGCTACGTGAGAAGATAATCAAGTTCAAAGAGACGGAAAGTCAGACAGAGAGTTACATTCACGATCTTGAAAACACTCTATCAGAAGCCGAAAACGAACGAGAAATTTTGAAAGAGGCCAAACAGTCTGATTCTGGTTCATCTTTGAGTCATATAAAATTGCTTGAAGCCCAGCTTGAACAAGCCAATTCAAGATGCCAAACGTTCGAAGAAAAGATTTCACAATGCATGTCTCATTCAAAGCCTTTTAGCGGCCACTCTTCCGAAAAGGCATCAGAGTTGACGGAGCTACTTGCAGAAAAACAGGTGAAAATTGAAATGCTACAGTCCCAACTACAGGATATTGGAGTCTTGAAAAAAGAGCTACATGACTTGCGAGAATCGCACATGAGAGAGATAAGTCTCATGGAGAAAGGCTTAAAGGATCTAAAGGAAGAATGTAAGGCCTATAAAAACGAACTTCTGAAAGAACAAGAACATGGTCAAGTTTTAAGAGATACTATACAAAGACTGTCCAAAAAATCAGATGTACATTCAACGGATATAGAGAAGAGACAAGAGGAGTACAAGCAACTTGAGCAGAAAATGCTGGAACAAAAACGAAGCTCACACTTTGCTTTAAAACAACGTGTTGAGGAACTTGAACAGCTCAATTTGGATATTCAGGCACTTCAGTCCATTGAAGAAAAACAGGACGCTATTATACAAGGCTTGGAATCTAAGCTTGAGCAGATGGATCGTCTGGTGGATTCACTCCGTACACAGCTGGATAAAAGTAATACTTCTGTTGAAAGGCTCCAAAACGAAAATGCAGAAAAGTCGAAAATCGCCACCGACATGCAACAGCAGCTTGATGTTATGTTGAAAGATGTCTATGGTATGGGCATGGAGAAAAACCAATTAAAAAGCGTCATGTGTTTTATGGAAGGTACTCTGAAACTACAGGAAGAGAAATCAGAAGATTCCATGAGAAAGTTGGAGGAAATCAAAAAACAGTACACAGATCGTGAAGAAGAAATCGAAGAAAAGAGGCGTACACTAAGCATGTTATCAATTGAAAAGGAGGCACTTGCACAAAACCTTAAACAAGCAACCCATCGTGCTTCAAGAGGTGATGAGATGATGAAAGAATTGATGAAAGAGCTCGAGAGTGCGAAAATTAGTTTGGATGAACAAAAGAAACTGAATCAATCATTGCAAGAGAAACTGATACAAAGAGATGTAGAGCTACAGCATATTCAAGCGCTCCAGGACCGCATATGTGAGCTGGAACAAGAAATGGAAACTCAGAAATGCTCGGAAACAAAGCGTGTTGAATCTCAGGTCCAAGGTACAATGAACTTGGCTACAAACTCAAAAGCGATCCAGAAACCTGAAAGTGCTAGCATCGATACTTCTGATAAATGCAGCACTGCAATTCAGAAAGAGCTTGTGCCGCAAAACTGTTACAAGACAGCAGAAAAAGAAAATGCAGTATGGGAAAAACAGCTCGAGCAATTAAGAGAGGAGCTCCGTTTGACTTCGGAAGATAACCAGCAAAAGCAGTCCACAATTGACTCACTGGATGTATCTTTGAACGAAACACGCGAACAGCTCTTTAAACTCTGGGGAAATCAAAAAGAGACAGCACAGAGCCAGAGTAAACATCAGGCCCAGGTAGAAAGCTTGGAAATAAACAAAAAGCCAAATACTGCTAAAGACCCATTACTTGCGGATGATGCCCAAGAAAAACTTTACCAGAAAATAAGTCAACTTCAAGAAGACAATCTACAGTTAGTAAAGCTAAATGACAGCCTTGAATCACAGCTTGTTTTGCAGCGAAGCCAGTTTACGCTCGAGACTAAGAACCTAGAGCTGGAGCTAATGAAGTTTACAGCGGCTAACGACCGTCTTGAAAAAGAAGTCGAGCAGACCATTCCCAGAAGCAATGCCAGCAATGGCTGTTTGACTCCCCGAAACCGAGAGTCAGCACAGTTTAGCTCGCCACCTCAAACGCCTCGTGTGTCATCCCCACCACCCTCGACCAACAACGGTCACAGTCCATCTCTTTACAAGCTACCTCGAGACCTTTCCGCTCTGAGTATAGCCAAAATGTCAAAATCAGGCTCCTATCGGTCAGTAGCTAACGTGCTGGCCGATAATGCAAGTGAAGACGAATCCAGGGGAACTACCAACGGTTCATATAGGTCTGAAATGGGCTCGCCACATCTTTCGTCTTCCCTTCGAGGCAGCCGCTCTGCCGCATCTTCCAATAGTTTGCCCCCTCCAACTGCACCTCCAACAAACCCGCTTCCTCCTGTTCCTACTCCCTTGCCACAACTACCAGTGTCCTCTTTCTCCTCGCCTTTGTTTAGCGTTTCTAGACCCAACGATCCAATCTCCCCTCTGATCAAGCCTCGCTCGATGACTGAGAGTACTACCTCACTCAATAGAAGAATCTCAGTTGCTTCTTCTAGTTTTAGTGATATTCTCAATGTTACAGACTCTTCTGGTCTCACAGTGAAACAGTACGATAAAGTGGTCGAGTCCTTGGAGCGTAAGGTCCAGTCTAAGGAAAACGATGTTAAAGCACACCAAGAAGTGATTAGTAAACTTGAGTCTCAGCTCAACCGCTCCGAATCGTCCGTCAAAGACCTCAAAAAGCAACATGACGCGCTTTATCACGAAAAACAAGTATGCGATATCGAAATTCAAAGTCTTCATATGGAAATAAAACAAATTCAGCTAGAGAAAAAGGCGCTTTCTGACCTGTCTCACAAGGGCCACAAGCAGCTAGAAAAAGAACTAGAAGAAACCAAACAAAAGAAAGAAGCAGCCGAAAAGGCAAGAAAGATTCTTGAAGACCGTCTGCATAATTTTCTGAACAAAAAAAGCAAATTTATGTGCTTTTAATTACCCAATTAGCTTTCAAAAAAAAAAAAAAAAAAAAAAAAAAAAAAACTCCCCACCCCTTTGTACAGAAAATTTCATTAATGTTTTAATACACTTTTTTATTTATAAAATGGCTATAAAAGCTATACCAAATGCAAACAATAAATATTATTCAATATAAAAAAGGTCTTCATTTTTCGTTTTTTTTTTTTTTTTTTTTTTTTTTTACCTATGATAGCAGTTTCAATTCAAGTGTTATACTATCCACAAGGGCAGTTGAAGCTTTAATTAATAAAAAAAAAAAAAAAAAAACAAAGGGAAGGGAGGCTTTTAATTTTCAAAACTTTAAAATAGAACAAAAAGGCATCAAGTTTCAGTATTAATAGATACCAAGGGTACAGTAATATTACAAAACTTTTACTGTAATATCGCGTAGTGACACAGATCATCTTTTTCTAATCCAGTCTTGCCTGTAAAAACGATTTTTTTTTTTTTTTTTTTTGGGTGAAGATCTGTAATACATCTGTGCGGAAAGATCTAGATTTAGTAAATAGAGAAAGAAAAATTCTCCAATTTTGGTATTTAAACGTGTGGTTTGATGTGTTAAACAAACCTCTTTTGTCCTTGGCACATCTGTGTAACTTTGTACCGTTTTTTTTTTTTTTTTTTTTTTTTTTTTACAATAAATTCATAGTTTAACAAGTTCAATGAACCTTTACCCTTTTCCTTTCCTTTTTTTTTTTTTTATATATATATATATCTAATTGTTTTATAGAATGCATATTTCTAATTCAATTATTCTATTTTCAGTGTTCGCGCAAGCGTTCGCTGCTACCGGCACTAGCAATAATTACTTGCCTCAAGTGTCTCCTGTCTTTCCTTCAAATATCCCCGTTCCTTCTGGTGCTGCTACTTCCTATAATGACGGTCCTTATAAAGCTTCTAATACGTTGGACACGACTCCTCTTTCAGGTTTCCCTGCAGTCTGGAAGATCCCTTCCACCACCAGCTCTGAGGTCAAAGCAGTCTATAACTCTATTGATTGGACCAAGGTCCCTAACGCTCCTGTGAGAAAGATCAAATCGGATGGCACGTTCAGCCCCCGATCGGATGGTAGCAACGATCCTTATTGTTACTGGTCTAGTACCAATTGTGTTCAACCCAAGGCCTCTTATTTACCTCCCGATCTGTACGAATGTCCCACCAAAGGTTATTGGGGTTTGACTTACGATGATGGACCTTTCAATAAGGTTTCTACCTCTGAAGATTATGCTGCTGCTGAAAACAGATACGCAGAGCCTGCCCTTTACGATTTCTTGGGTCAACGTAATCTCCATGCCTCCCTTTTCGTAAGAAAAAAAAAAAAAAAAAAAAAAAAAAAAACCTCATGTTTTCTTTACTAACTTGTTTAATGATGTAGTACATTGGTTCAAATGTTGCTACCTATCCTGCTGCTGCCAAACTTGCTTTGAACAACGGCAACACGCTTTGTGTTCATACTTGGTCTCATAACCCTATGACGACCTTGACAAACGCTGAAATTGTTGCTGAGCTCTATTGGAGTATCAAGGCCATCAAGGCTGCTACGGGCGTGACCTCCAAATGTTGGCGCCCTCCTCAAGGAGATGTAGATGATCGTGTCCGTTCTATTGCTTGGCAAATGGGCTTAAGAAACGTGCTTTGGAATGAAGACACCAACGATTGGAACATGCCTGATCCTATGAATGGCGGTAACCTTGCACCCAAGATTGTCGATGGCTATTTCCAAAGCTGGATCAATGCTCAAAAGGCAGGCAAGCTCGACAAGGGCATCCTGGTTCTTGAACACGAATTAAATCGTATGACAGTCAATATGACCATGCACTGGCTACCTATCATCCAAAAGGATTTCACCGTTGTTTCTGCCTTGAGTTGTAATGGTATCCGTCAGCCCTATTGGGAAAGTGGATTTGTCTATCCTGTAGTAGGAGATGATCCTATTACTACTACCAAAACCGTTACCAAGACTGTGACTATTTCAACCACAACCACCACAGTGACCGCCACGTCTACTGCTGTTCCCACCTGCATCTCGGGTGCTTATGGTTTGGGCAATGGCGATGGATACAACGGTTATTGTTGTAAGACACAAGCTGATTGTGTTGATGACTGTGTGTCCGGAAAATGCAACGGCCCTTCAAACACCAAGACTACCACAGCCACCAAAACTCAAACAACAGCTACTACCAAAACCACAACCACCAAGACCAGTACGCCTACTACCAACCCTAACTGTACTTCAGGTTCCTTTGGATTAGGTAACGGTGATGGATACAACGGTTATTGTTGTAAAGATCAGTCTGACTGTGTAGATGACTGTGTAAGTGGAAAGTGCAATGGTCCATCCAAAAAAACTTCTAAAAAGGTCAAAAGAAGAAGAGTTTAAGACCCAAGAGAATTCTTGTCTGTAAAAGTATATTTATCAACGAAATCTTTTAAAGAATAAACCCTATAGAAATAACTATAAAAAGCTTCCCCCCTCCCCTCCCCCTCCCTTTTTTGTTTTTTCTTTTTTTTTTGGCTCTATAAACTATTGTATTCATACTTGAAAAGTAATCCTTTTTCTTTTACCCATCTATTAACTTGCTTTTATGTATGCACAACGAGAGCCTCACTACGTCCAATGATATACCGCAACATCGATCAATAGCTATGACAAACTAAAAAACAATCTCGGGCTAACCTTGGTACAAAAAAAAAAAGTGTAAAGGTTTACTTGGAGATAAAAACAAAAAGTAAACCCAAAGAGATTTTTGTACAAGTGGTATTTTTTTTTTTTTTTTTTTGGTAAAGAAGCTCTTGAACGAAAGGTTCTATCGACAGTATTGATAAGAAGCGAATGGCTATGAAACAAGTAAGCTATTGGTCAATCGACTTTAAAACATCTCTCAAATCGCTGAGATTTAAATACGGTGTTTGGCTCTGTTCTATCAATAGGTAGCAACCTTTTGTTTTTTTAAAACCCAATCCTCGCGCCTTCTCTTTTTCCCTTGGACTTTTTGTCCCCGTACTAAATCGAGTTTGCGCCCACGTCCATTGCCTTGTTTTAGTATGTGTGAACTTAAAACGCTAAATATACGTTGGTTCCTTTGATAATCAGCTTGTGTATAGGGTGCATGTTCTGTACCTGTTGTGTATCAGTTTGATTTACAGAAAAACCTTTGAAAGAGGTCATGTAAGGATGGAAAACAAATGCATGGTTGATAAACTGTCCCAGCATGGCTTGTTGGTTTTAGTACCTTTTTTTTTTTTTTTTTTTTTGTTGCGATTATTAGTCAATTTCAAAAGCGGCAATTTGCAAGATCCATTGCTTTCTTAAAAACGAATCGAGTATACCAGCCGCAGTGTACTGCAATTTTTTTTTTTTTTTCAAGTTTGATGCCATAATTTGAAAATAGTTGATAAACAAAAGGTGGTTCTGTTGATGAAACGATAAGAAAGTTTTTTGTTTTTCTGGTGAACACATTGTGTTCAAAACATTTGTTTTTATTGCTGAGTCTTTTCCAGTTAAATCTATAAGATTTAGCTCTACGTTACTTTAACCCTTTCCTTACAAAAAGTTTAATCTGACAGATAAGCAATTCTTTTTAATGGCCGAGAGTTTCTTTTTTAACCTGGGGAAAAAGGATCGTCTTTTAAATAATGATACCAGAATAATAGTAAAAAGAGTACATTTGGAAAACGGGAAATAAACCGGATAAACGATTGTTGAGGTATATCTATGCTATCTTTTTAGCTGGCTGTCATAGTGCATTTCGTAAGTACGCGAAACCCAAAATAAATATCATTTGATTTTAATTATTATTTTAGTGTTTGTGTGTGTGTGCGTGTGCGTGTGCGTGCGTGTTTTTAGTTAATTGCCTCAGAAAAATAAGGATCTGTTTGCCAAAACATAAAAGGCTAAACGTTTTTCTGAGTCTGAATTTGGATTACAACAAGATTACGATAAACAATATGACGTTCTGCCTACTGATTAAATAAGGAAAGAGAATACAATGGCAAAGAAAAAAAAAAAAAAAAAAGGCATTTTGAGAAGAAAAAGAAGAGCAAAGAAAACTGCAAACCAATTACTGAAAGAGTAATAAAGGATGAATAAAAGCTTATTATTTTCTTTTCTTTTTTTTTCTTCAAGAAACATATCTAATGAAGTTGGCCAGTGTTCAATTGATTGCTGCATAACGAGTCTTGATTTTTTATTGGTACCATTGCCCTATCATGGCTAACGTCCGGTTGGTGCGGTGAATAAGAAAAAAAAAAAAAAAAAAAAAAAAAAGGGAAGCAAAAACCTATATCCTTCACGTTTTCCTTTTCTTTTCAATTGTATTCTTTTAATTCATTCTTCTTTACTGTCATAATTTTATAAACCACTATCCAAACACACGATGCCAGCCACAATCAGTAAAATCATTGACAAGGCCAAACCTAGGTTCTCCTTTCATCGTCATCGAAATGAGGATAAAGCAGAAGAGCCGCACCATAACAAACTGCTTGAGCTGGCCAGCAATCTACCAACACACATTTTTGGATACAAGGACGGAAAGAAGGATAATTACGTAGAGCCACCACCAAGTAAGAGGAGAGAGTAACCCACAGATCTTGAAGAGGTTCTGTACGAATCTGACCCAAGGTATCTTTTTATAGTGGCGCCCACAGAAACGCAGCCAAGAGAAATAGTCCAAGCTGTACTCCCTCCACCTACACCGATCAAAGAAGACTGTCTTACACCTGGAAAAGGTAAATAAAACAAGCTTGAGAGGACGATAGACTGGATCGGTTTATTTATTTTGGACTCCCTAGGCACCATCAAGCCGGAAGATATCCCTACCACGCCACCTGCTACGCCAGGAAACTCTTTTCTTGCAGCCGATGAAAGCGCTAAACGAGATTCGCATCCAGCGTCCGAAAGCTCCAAGCTTTCTTCTCAACATCACCCACAAGAAACCGAGAGCGATACTAAGGAAGAGAAATCGTGTCAGTTGAAACTATCCGATTTCAAAGTCGATCGAACCTTAGGTACTGGTTCTTTCGGAAGAGTCCTCTTGATTCAATCCAAAGTCAACCATCGATTCTATGCGCTCAAAGTGCTCAAAAAGAAAGAGATTGTAAAGCTTAAACAAGTAGAACATACAAACAACGAACGCTCCATCCTGGCCGAGCTTCAACATCCGTTTATTGTCAATCTCTGGGGTAGTTTTCAAGACAATGCGAATCTTTACATGGTCATGGATTTTGTACCTGGCGGTGAACTCTTTTCTCTTTTAAGAAAATCCAAGGTAAAAAAAAAAATATACTTTTTTTTTTTTTTTCTAAAGTGTTTTGGACTCACTTTTGATTTTAGAAATTCTCACCCGAAATTGCACGTTTTTACGCTGGTGAGGTACTTCTAGGATTAGCTTATTTGCATAGTAAAGAGATTATCTATCGAGACCTGAAGCCAGAAAACATCTTACTTGACGCACATGGTCATATCAAGATCACCGATTTTGGTTTTGCCAAGAATGTGCCTGATATTACATGGACACTCTGTGGAACACCCGATTATTTAGCACCGGAGATTATTCAGACAAAAGGGTACGGAAAAGCCGCTGATTTTTGGGCTTTTGGTATTTTGATTTATGAAATGTTGGCAGGGTAAGAAAAAAAAAAAAAAAAATAAGAAGGGAAAAAAAAAAAAAAAAGATGCCTAAACTTATCTTGGTTCTGTCAAAAAAGATGTCCACCTTATTACGATGATAATCAATTCAAACTCTATGAAAAGATCTTGACCGTACCACCCAGCTATCCCAGCCATATGGACTCTGCCGCCAAAGATTTACTCAGTCATTTGCTGACTACCGATCTAAGTAGACGTTACGGTAATCTGAAGCGAGGCTATAAAGATATCATGGAACATAAATGGTTTGAGCCCTTGGATTTCAAACGACTGGTTCAACGCAAGATCAAACCACCTCATATTCCTCATCTCAAAGGTCTTGGGGATGCTGCAAACTATGATAGATATCCTGAAGAGCTTTTACAAAACGGTGATAACAACCCAAATGAGACTTATCAAGATCAGTTTCCTGATTTCTAACAACACACACATATATATATATATATATATGTACATACACTTATGCACCCACACCTCTTTTATTTTTCTTTGATGATTTATCTATATAACCAGTCTCAATAAAGCTTTCTTTGTACATTATTATTCCTCTTTGGGGGCGGGAAAAGAAATTTTTTTTTTATTTATTATTGTTTCTATTTTTTTTTTTTTTTTTTTTTTTTTTTTTTTTTTTTTTTGGTACCAGAAACAGTATGCGAGACGTTTTTATCATCAGTACGTTTATTAAACTACTGCTTATACCTGCCTAGTAAGCAAACCGACCTTTTCATCATTTTTCTTTTTTTTTTTTTTTTAAAAAAAAAAGAGCCATTATTGACATTTCTCTGACAAGTCGATCGACCGATTTCGAAGTGCATCGCAACTGGTTAGCCATTACTCATAGTTTACCTATTCATCAATGGTATTTGGAGGTAAAGAACATTGTTTTATTTTAATTCTTTTTAAACATGGCATGCTTCCTTTTTTTTTTTTTTTTTTGTAAAAAAAAAAAAAAAAAAAAAAAAAAAAAAAAAGAAAACTTCAGAATGGACCTTAGACTATCCACCTTTTTTTGCTTGGTTTGAAAAAACGTTGAGTTTTTTTGCTGCTTTTGTAGATAAGGAAATGTTGGTGATTGAACATCTTGAGTATGCCAGTCAAGAAACTGTGATTTTTCAAAGGATATCAGTGATTGTGAGTGAGATTGTATTGTATTGGGCATTAGTGAGGTAAGGTTTCATTCTTGCGGGGCAGTATTTATTAACAAGCACAAGATTTGTACGTTATTTTGGAAACCAGAGTGTTCATTGGGTAGTAGCTGGATCGATTCTGATGCATCCTGGAATTATTATAGTAGATCATATTCACTTTCAATATAATGGTCTGTTGTATGGCATCTTGCTTATGTCGATAGTGGAAGCCAAAAGAGTAAGTCAGACGGATAGAATCAAGGCTTTATCAACCTCTGTTTATTTATTTTTTTTGTATGTGATATAGAATCATTTGCTCTTCTCTGGTATTCTCTTTGCTATCCTGTTAAACTTTAAACACATCTATCTCTATATGGCTCCTGCTTATTTCGTTTACTTGCTTAAAACGTATTGCTTTGTAAAGAACAATCAAGAAGGTCAGAAAGAAACCTTTTTGGATTCTGTTTTCTAACCTCCTCCCCATAGTCTCTCAATTTTCGTTTCAACGTCTCTTGGTGCTTGGGGGCTCTGTGATGGCTGTTTTCCTGGTCTCGCTAGGTCCTTTCATCTCTCTTGGACAGTTGCCTGCTTTGGCAAGCAGGCTCTTTCCTTTCACACGAGGTTTATGTCATGCGTATTGGGCACCTAACTTTTGGGCACTTTATGCAGGGGCTGATAGAGTGTTGATTGTTGGTATATAGATAAATAGATAGATCTATCGCAGGTACTGACTTTTAGGTATAAAGTCGGAAAGAGATTGGGTTGGGGATTAAATGAAGAAGCTCTGGGTTCCATGACAAGAGGTTATGTTGGCGATACTCAATTTGCTGTTTTGCCAAAGATAGAAGCGATTCATACTTTGATCGCTACTGTGATCACTCAATTGGTATGTATATATATATATATATATATATATGTCCATCAAAGAACGGTTTCGAGCTCATGTACTCTATACAGGTTGTTTTACAAAAACTGTGGAGGAAGGTTACCTTTAATAACTTTGTATCGTCACTGGTTCTATGTGCCTTTTCCTCTTTTTTGTTGGGTTGGCATGTTCATGAAAAGGCCATTATGATTGTTTTGATTCCCTATGGGTAAAGAAAAAAAGTAGCTTTATAGGTTAGACGTATTGACTGTTTTTTTTTTTTTTTGTATGTGCCTAAAGATTGATTGCTGCTGAAAACACGGTGAATCTAAGAGCGTTTGTGATTCTAAGTGCATCAGGTATTTTCTCGCTTTATCCTCTCTTGTTTCATCCGACAGAAACACCTATAAAGATCACGTATAGTCTCCTATGGTTTTTCTTGGTCGTTCCTAGTCTATCCTATAGTAATCATGTGTAAGATTTAGAGATGTATCGATAGGCATGGCTAACATGATGTTTAGTGAGGTAAAGGCCTTGTTGTCTAAAGTAGAAAAATACTATTTAGTTGGCTTCTTGTTTCTACAATTCTACACCAGTATGGGTCATGACATGATCTTCAAATCTGAACAGCTTCCCTTTTTACCCCTGATGATCACCAGTTTGTACTGTAGCCTAGGTATTGTCTATGGTTGGGGTTTGTTTGTCACCCACTATCTGATTTCCTAGACAGGATTGAATCTCCTACTGGCACCCTAATAAAAATAAGTGCATTCCAAAAGTTTCTTTTTCTTTTCAAAAAAAAAAAAAAAAAAAAAAAAAAAATTTAAAAGTAGATGAGTAAGGTGTATACGATTGGTATAGGGTAATGACCAGCCTTTTTTTTTTTTTTTTTTTTTTGTATATAAAAGAGGAGGGAGTACTTTAGTAAACAACTCACAGAGATAGATAGAGGACCTTCTTGTTCAGGAAAGACGGTAAGGATAGACAAGGCACACTCTCTTTATTGATTTTGTCATTGTAGACTGTCACTCGTATATTGAAAAAAGTGTTAAAACATGTAACGATTATCTATCAAGACGATTTCTACAAAGTAAAAAAAAAAGAGAGAGAGAGAGAGAGAGAGGAAATGCTAAAGTAGGGTGTTAGAAAGAAGAAGATATCCCGATTGATGAAAGCACCCAACTTGCCAATTGGGATTGTCCTGAATCCATCGATTTTGAAAAGTTTTTGAGGATGATTGTAGAGACGCAAAAGAACGGGGGGCGATTACCTGTAGGATTTAAATCCAAAGAGGCGCTTAACTTACACGATGGATCGAGCCAACTGACAGATACGAGCTATCTTGAGTCAGATAAGCTGAATGACTATCGATTTGTGATTGTGGATGGCTTTAGGTTGTATGAGGACAGACGAATCTACAACCGACTGGATTTCCGTCTCTCGCTCACTGCGTCTTACCAAACGCTGAAAGAACGAAGAGAGGCCAGGGAAGGTTATCATACCACAGGGTGTTATTGGGTCGATCCACCGGGTTATTTTGATAGTATCGTCTGGCCTGAATACCAACGCTTATGCCAACAGGAGGGTTCACTCCTCGATCTCCTTACGTTGGATACCGATCAACATACAATAGAATCCATGATGTCGGTGGTCTTACAAGGCATCTTGAGCCAATTAGAATAATTAAAATGGATCGATAAAGGGCTTTATTTTTTTTTTTTAATAATCAATGTTCTACCCCAGAGTGGTTTAGTTTTTCAGTTGTTTTTAAAGAGAGACTTACGTTTGCTTCACAATGTGCTTTGACTTGATCAAATACTTTGAGTAGTTTACAACGAGCACCCAAGGCAGCGACACCTTTGGCAAGTAAGGCTTGATCATCCAGTTTCAACATGTCTTGCCATTTCATGTTTTCAAAGATAGAATTATACTTGTGTAAACGCAAACTTCTGAGCCAAAGAGGCACATCTGTTTTTGAAAGGGCGGGGGAGGGGAAAATCAGAAAGGGAGGGGATATATATAAGGTGAGTTTTGGTGTTTACCTTCAAGGATGTGCATATCCAATAGATCGTTTGTATTCTTCTTTTCTTTCCCAGCACGATGACTGTTGGAAGACTTTCGGGTGTTTTGTTTTTGAGTGACAGGATCGTGAAGTTCCTCCTGTTCGGAAGGCAAGAAGGTACTGAAGGGGGGTTGTTTTGCACCAGGCACAGAGAGACGGTAGGGGGACGAGAAAGTGTCCGGGGGCGTAAAGAGAGGGGTGGTTTCGTCCAACATTGACATCAGAAGGCTGGGTTTTTTTTCTTCTTCGGATACCGTACTGGGCACACTGGGCCGGGTGGGATGAGGGCGTCTAAGAAGGGAGGTTAGTTTTTTATTTTTCTTTAAAAAAAAAAAGAGGTACCTCCAATGGGTAAAAGGGGGTTCGACAGGGTCAGCAGGTTGGGTTTCGTTGACAAAAGAGGGCCAAGGATCACGGCTGGGGGTGGTTTCGCTGGGTAACTGAAAAGACCACTGAGAGACATCGGCGGATTTGGGTCGCTCGAGACCGGCGGTGTAAGGCCAGGATTGATTGAAGATAGAGGCAAGTTCGTTATCGAGCAAGACAGATTTGGGCCGAGCGGAGGATTCAAACAGCTTAGGGTAGTTTTGGTTGGCAAGAAAGTTAGGCTGGGTCAGCATCCGATCGTATTCTTCCGTATCGCCAATAGCAAACGAATGACGGTCCATCGCACGTCGGTTGGGCACAGGCGGACGATGCACGCCTGTCTGATAAGGTAAGATCGACATCAGTTTTTGACTGGCTTCCAGCTCTGCTTTGGCCATGGCCCCAGCCAGCTGAGTATCCACTAAAAGGGGGGGGTTATTTAGTACTCCATGAGAAAGGCTTACCTTTTTCAGGAGGTGATAACAAAGCACCCAGAGGATCCCTTTGACTCATCTGTTGTAACAAGTTGACAAAGAAACGGATCTGTACTTGAGAAGAATGCTGTAAGAGTGTGTAAATGGTAGCAGTCCGTTCAGCCGGGTTCAGATATTTGAACCATTGATCCACATGCTGTACTTCCTCTTTAAACTTGGGATCCACACTGGCCGAAGCCATACCCTCCAGGTTTCTTTCGTACTGCTGTAAATCTTCATACCACTTATCCAACGTTTCAGCTAATAACAAGTAAAAAAAAAACAGAGACGGGATCATTTCGCTGCACTTTTCCTATACTACTTACTTTCAGGAGAAACCACCGTCTCGGTCTTGAGTACTTCAGAATACGGTCTTGTAGGCCGCTGTCTTTGTTCAGGTGAGAGTGAATATTCGGGTGTAAGCGTGTTGCCAGCTTCGGCATTCAAAAGCGTTGAAAACAAATCGTTGATATGTGCTCTTTGATAACTAGATTGTGTAGACATGGCGAATCGTTTTACTGAGCCCAAAAAAGAAAAAAAAAAAAAAAAAAAAAAAAAAAAAAAAAAACAAACAAAAGAAAAAAAACAAGCGTTTTCTTGGTTTTTCTTTGTTCTGGATGCTTTTCTTTTTTCTTTTTCTTTTTTTTGGTGGTGGTGGTGGTGGCAACTAACCAAGAAAAAGCAAAATACGTAAAAGAAGAAGAATAAATAAAAAACAAATAAAAAACAAAAAAACAAAAAAAAAACAAAAAAAAAACAGTAGTGAATGGAGCTTTAAAAAAGTACTACGTAAGAGGGGTAAATAAAGGGTGTTAAATTCAGGCTGACGTTATCAATGGTAGGTTTGGGCCAATGGCTGAAATGTAACCGAGAGCGGAGGAGGTTTAGGCCTCCGTCAAGTCATTCATGACGGTATGATGAAAGGCGATTTCTGATTTGTCAACTCTACAGCGGCGAGGCGATCGATTGAGATTGACCGTGTGTAGGCCTGTTCTTGATTTCGTCATCCAAAGACAAGAATGTAGTCCGTGACCGAGTTGAACCCCAGCCATCTGCTCGAGACCTCTTTGACAAAGCGCATTGTACCCAACTGGGTTACACGTTATCTTCAGACAACACCTTGGGCCTTTTTATATCGTTCTAGGTTCAAGCCTGTTGGATGGGGTCCTGTCAGTTGAAGCAGACGATAGCTTTCCACTGTTTATTCTACTCAACAGCCCAAAACCAAGCGGTACAGGGCCATCCGTTGCCCTCTGTACAGTAAGGGTGCGTTTCCAAGAAAAAAAAAAAAAAAAAAAAAAAAAAAAAAAAAAAATTGACAAGTGTAACTGCAACAGTACAGGGTACTGTAGGACAAGATAAGTGCAATAAGAATCAGCCGTTGGGCTATAATACGATGGTTAGGATGAGTTACTATACTGCTTTACTATACTCATCGACATCTTTTCATTCCCCTTTCCTCCCTTCTCAATTTTTCAATTTTTCTTTCTTCAATTTTTTTTTTTTTTTTTTTTTTTTTTTTTTTTAAAAAGGATTGGTTAGAATGACAGCAAAGAGTGTCTATATGGAAAAAAGCAAGAATAGGGAAGATCCAGCCATGTATCGACCCACGGCGCAAGGGATTCATTTAGAGATGATTCTACAGCAAGCGAGCTGTACAGGCTGGCTAACGAAATACCGACCGCCGACATTTGCGTTTCTCAAGTCGAGCAAGAAGCGATATGTGGTACTTGTGGACCGTTTGCTCTATACGTTCAAAAGCGATACACCGGACATGTACCGCGACTTTTTCGAAATCACGCCAGAAACCCATGCGTATGTGACGGATGGGATGGGCGTGCCTTACTGCATCGAGGTTCGGAAATACCCTGACACGCTCTGGATCCTTCAAGCGGGGGACGTGGATACCATGAAGCGATGGTTGGGAACTATCAAACGGGTGATTGCCTGGCTCAGACTGGAAAATCAATCGCTCTTTCTCTCCAAAAAACGTCTAGACTCTATTCAAATCGAACCCGAATACAAACTCTCCAGAAGTAGCCTCAGTCTGAAACCTGTACCTCCCCAATTACCACCGCCCACTTGCCTACCACCGCCCATCCCATCCGCTCTCCTCTGAAAACCTCATTTCCAGCATCAATCTATATTCATCCGCATCCACATTCTAATAATAATAATAATAAAAAGTCGTTCATAAGCCTCTTTCTCTCTCTCTCTCTCTATATATATATATATATGTGTGTGTGTGTATATAGATGGGTCATCCTTTTACCTTGCCTTCTCACTGTGACTGCGCGGTCGATCTGTGCCAGCCAACACGAGGCTGTTTACGAAAAATCGTTAGACACAAGAAGGTCTGAGAATAGAAATCCGTTTGGCGGCTGCATTCAATAAGCGAAAGGCTTGTGCTCAGTTTTCTTGACAAAAGCCGATATCTCTGAATAAACTCTTCCCACACAACCGGGAACACATACACAGGGGGGGGGGCGCCTTAGAGAAAGAGAGCCACATGACAAAAAGGTGTTGAAACTTTCCATTGAAGGAAATCAGACAATGTGCAAAGAGGCAATAAAAAGCGATCTCTTAATGAGCTGGTTGCCTTATTTTGCTCCACTGCGCTCTGTGAGAAAGTCAGATGGCTGCCGTTCAGTGCGTTGGGTTGAGTTTGGAAAGCGGTAAGACTCCACTTGGTTTAAAAAGACGCACTGCTTTTGCTTTTCTTACTTTTCTTTACCTAGTCTACTCCTTTATATATTCTTTCCTTTTGATGATAATGACTGCCTTGGTTACCCAGCACGTTTTGCCTCAAAAAGAACAGGAAACGTCCTTGCCTGTACGCAAACGAACCCGGGCTACGGCCGATCAGCTCACGGTACTGGAAGATACCTTTGCAATCAACACAAGTCCAAACGCGAAGCTTCGAAAGCAATTGGCTGAACAGCTGGAGATGAGCGAACGTTCGATTCAGATCTGGTTTCAGAACAGAAGAGCCAAGGTGAAGCATATGCAGAAACGTGCTCAAATCCAGATCCATCAAGCGTCCGTACGTGCCCAACTCTATGGTCAATACAATCCCTACTATCAGACGCCAGAGTTTGCCCCCGTGCCGTCTTACCTACTTCACACCCAACACAGCCCATCGCCGTCGTCGTCCGGAGGCGTGCCTTCTCTTTCGCCTAGCCCCATGATCGATCCCTCGCTGATCTTGGCTCTAGAAGAAGACCGATGGCCAGTGGCCTCGCCTGGGCCCACCACTCCGCTCAACCGTACCATCGATCCTTCCCATCTCTCCAAACTACCCAAAGAGCTCTACCTCAGCACTACCGCCCTCACCATCGGCTCCTGGCATCGACTGCAGATGACCGGCTCAGATCTCGTCTGTGTCTTCTGCCCTGATACCCTCACCTTTGCCTGGCATATCGTCGACGGTGGCTGCCATTTCAAAATCACCCTCGCCCTGGACTCCCTCAGCAGCATCGAGTACGAAGCAACAGCCGGTCAGATCCATTTCGATATCAGTGAACCCCCCCTGTTCTCAATGGAACAGGACAACCGTTGGATTCAATGCTCCGATTTCACCCAAGGCAAACAAGCCTCACGTTTCTTTCGACATACCCTTCAAGGCAACCCTCATCATCTCCAACAGGAACTCTTCACTCTCATCCAAACCTATCCCCACACTCGCCGTCTCGTACACTTTCTCGATCCTAGCCACAACCCTAATGCCCTTAACACCTTCTGGCCTCCCTTTTCTTGTCTTGCCATCTATTAATTCTTTTGTATCATTCTCACTTTCTCTATACCTCTGTACATTCCCCCATCAGAAATAAACTCTTTTTTTTTTTTTTTTATATTTATTTAAAAGCCTGCCTTGTCAAAGTGTATATATATGTATATATATGTATATATATATATACATATATAAAAGAAAGACCTGTAAACTACAGAGGATCACCGTCGGTTTTATTGTAAAAGTTTAAACGTGCATGATGGGCGATTTGGCTTCCAGCTGCTTGATATCGTAAAGTGTATGATAGTTGACTTGATCGGATTCGGTCCAGAACTCGATACAGTTATTCCAACAGCCGTGATCAAACACGTTGCCCACCTTGGTCTTCTTTCGAGCCTGATGTACCGCACGCGCACCGGCCACAAGCTGTAGACAGGGACAGAACCCAGAGCCATGATTGGCATGGGATACCACCGAAGGTCCTTCAGACCCCGCAATGCTCCCGCCTAAACCTTCCACATTCATATAACTATATCGGTTCATGTTGGCACTCTCGTTGGTTGTGATACCCACCGCGACCTGATAGAGCTGGACCCCCAAAAGGAACACAGACCAGGTAAGCTGGAAAAGTGTCCAGAGCGTGATGCTTAAGGTCCAGGTATCAAAGTTGAAATAACCGCAGAGCGTGTTACCCAAGAAACAGGTGCTTTCAGGTACATGTTCATAGATAGGTGAGGTGCTCGAAAGGTCTTTAACAAATCATTAATCGAATCCTGTCCCGGTTGACTTACATTCAAAAGCAATACATGCAAACGTAATAATACCAACCGTCATGTTCACCAAATACATCAAAAACGCTGCATGGTTTTTGGCTCCAATACAGTTGAATATCCAAGGACAGTGACTTTTGCATAAAAAACAAACATCAATCGTTACACCCCCCCCTTTCAAACAAGAATACACTTACTGATCAAATTTGGCCACGCATCGGTTGCAGATCTTGCAATGTTTGGATCTCAAAGGTTTCTTGATCAAACACGTCAGGCAAAAGTGTCGGACATCCAGTCGATTGTCGTTGGCCAATTCTTCTACTGCCATACGCTGTTGCTCTCGGGAAACCTCTTTCTTGATAAACCCTGGATCGGAACCGATCGCTTTGAAGAAAGAAAACATGGCGGTGAAAAAGGTGATGAGAAAGAGAAGATGGGTCAAGAGTAAATAGGAAGTGGCTTTTTGAAATAACAGAGTAAGTACCTATTGACACTATGATTTTTTTTTTTTTTTTTTTTTTTTACATGGCAAGAGAATAAAGACCCAGGTAATCAAAACCCAGAAAGCAGAGGCTTGAAAGATGCTAGAGAAATAAGGGGTTTTCCATAAAGAGCTTGGGGTAGGTATCGGTACCACGTAACGGACAATCGACATGTGCATAGCAGCAAAAACAAACATCGCCAACGGAAGACCGCCAAACCAAGGAAAAGAAGCCAGACATTTCAATGCCAGGCCAATGGTAAAGAAAGGCAAGACGTAGGTAATCGTATTGACTGTACGCTGATCGGATAGGGTTAGATGATTTCATCAAAAACACAAGAGTACACATACCTTGGACAAGGGCTTACCGTTCGAACCTGGATATTTCCCAACCAAGGCAGCTTGGTCTGGTTTCTCTTGCAACGCCACGTCTAATTCCAGTACAGCCCTGACCCATTCTCTTGCATAGCCCTTCTCTTTAATGTAATCCATCACTGACTTGCCAGACCCATCGCGCGCCTCTACATCGGCGCCGTACTCTAATAGTTTTCGAATACACAGCTTATTGCCTCGTACCGCGGCCCAATGCAACGGCGTAAGTTGAGCACTGTCTTTGATCGTCGTGCTCGCTCCAAACCTTAGTAACACATCTACCGATTGGGCATGGCCTTGATAAGCGGCCCACATCAGCGCCGTATGTCCTCCAATCGCATCGGTCACATCGACATCCATATCCAAATAGAGCAGGTAGAGTACAAGCATCTCATGAGAGGAATGAACTGCAAGATGAAGCGCATTGAACCCTTGTGAATCTTTTAAGGAAGGATCGGCTCCTTCTCGAATCAACCGATGGACCGAGGCAATACGTCCTTGTCTTGGTGCCAACATTAGCCACTGTTACATCCATATACACATCTATATACCTGCTTGCCCAATGCAAAGGTGTGGCTTTTAATTCTCCCCCGGCGGCATCCACCACTGCTCCTCGATCGATAAGATACTTTAAACAAATATCATTATTGGCCAAAGTAGCATGGTGAAGCGCAGTCGCTCCTTGTTCATCCACATCATCTACCGTAGCCAACTTGTTGTCTAATAAGTAACGTACGGTCTGAAACGATCCTTTCTGAGCTGCTTCAAACAGAGTCGTGCCATCTATCCAATAATTTTTCTTCTTTTAAAAAAAAAAAAAAAAAATAAGAGGGAAGGACAGCAAAGGTCCCAGGAGATTTACTTTGTTCAGTCAAAGTGACATTGGCTGTTGCTTGTTCATTCGAAACCGAAAGGGTGGCAGTAGGCGTAATACCACTTTGGATAACAAAGGATTTTTTATCTTCTGACATCACGCTTGATCAACAATCAAAAAAAAAAAAAGAAAATAGAAACACACACAGACATTGAAAAAGCTCAGCCAAAATGGTTTTTTTTTTTTTTTTTTTTTTTTTTCAATGTGCAACCCGAGATGGTTTATTTAAAAATGAAACGAAAGAAGAGAACCCAACTGAGGATGACTAAAGCAACATAGAGTGTTGCATAAACATAGTTTGCTTTTAGACGAGTTGTCATTGTGTTTTGTTTTTGTGTGGTGGGCTCATCCAGCATATGGTCATAAACAAAGCGATCCATGATGGTTAGGGTGATGCCTGAGAGGACAGCCAAGGCACCGAGAACGATAAAGAAAGAGATGACGTTGCTGTAGCCTTTGTGTGCTTCTAGGTCTTGTAAGATGCCGGTAAAGATATCGAAAAGAGAGGCGCCGATGTTGGTACCTGATTTGATCAAGCCCATACCGGTGCCCACCAAAGACAAGGGTAACAGAATAGGTACCGAGGAAACCAGGGCGACAGGCCCTAAGGCCAGACTCATACTGAAGCTGATCATACCCAGAATCGGATGCCAGGAGGTATACTGCAAGAGAAGCATGGCAAGCAAGAAGGTCGCTCCGCTGGCAATCACTACAAAAGAAAATCAGTTTCTTGTTTTCCTCTCTATCGTGTCTTTACTCATCCAAGTCCGTCTGCCATAACGGTCAGCAAAGACGCCCAAGAAAGGCATCACGAAAATAGGCAACACCTGAGCAACGCTGGCAATGCCCGCAGCCACACTGTCGGGATAACCAAAACGGTATTTTACAAACTCACTGTTGATATGTAAAAAGCAGCCCCAGCCTCCGCCCAGCAAGAACTCCATCGAGGCAATCAGCCAAAACGAATGGGGAAGATACATGAGTTTGGACCAGCTGAACGCCTTTCTGGACCGAATGACATTCTGCTGTACCCGACAGTCCTCCTGATTCGGCAATACTTTTTGCAGCAGCAGGATATAGACTGAGTTGACTACCAACGAAAACAAACAGAGGGCCGCAGAAAACTAGAAACAAGGTATTAGCTTGCGATCATCAGGCGAAAGAGAAAACCTACCCAGAAGCCATAGCCATACCAGCCAAACCAATTTGCAATTGGCACGACCGTGGCTTGAGCTAGGAAAGAAGACTAACAGAAAACGTGAGCTCTTTGTTTTTTTTTTTTAAGAAAGTCGCCTGCTTACCAGTCGGCTGACGGTCAGCATCAAGGCAATCACCGCAGCCAAGCTCCGACCTTTAAACCATTGGCTTAGAATGGTTTCTTGCACAATCACCACCGTTCCGCTACCGATGCCGTACAAGACACGTCCAATGATCATCATCGAAAGGTTGGCGGAGTGTGTAGACCAGGCCACAAGCACGTTACCCAGAGCCACCAGCACCGTGGTGATGATAGAGCCTGGAATGGTGCCAAAGGCATCGATAAAGATACCACCAATCAAGGGAAGTACCGTGTTCACCACAGAAACGCTGGATTGAATCGCTCCGTATTGTGAGTTGGATATATCAAATTCCTGAATAACACAAACAAACATGAATCAACACAAACATAAACAAACACACCTTACTTTCTTAATCGTCGATTTCATCGCTCCCAACGTATGCGCTGCAAAATGACTACCCACTATACAACAGAGAGCGTTGAGATCCAACATGGTTTTTTTCTACACTTTTTTTTTTTTTTTTTTCTACCAGCTAAAAGCATCGCGCACAACAAAGCCACCACTTTGTATTTCCAGGGTTGATCTGATAATTGACAATCGTTTTCTTCCACTTTGTTGATAGACAAAAGGGTATCCGAAGGTATCCCATGGCTTGTACTTGACCGATTACAACAACCTTGTTCAGAACAACATCTGCCTTTTTTAATCAAAGGTGTCTTTTCTTCCTTATTCATCGAACAAATAAATAAATTAAATAAAAGAGAGAGAAAAGCCCTTTTTTTTTTTTTTTTTTTTCTCTCAAGTTCTCACACTTCACGTCTCTCTCCATGTTTATATAGAAAAAAGGGGGGGTGTACAGAAAGATCTGATAAATCTACTAAAAGCGATCACGCTCCATCTGATAATTTTCTTCACGTGTTTTCAAACTCATCCCTTTATCCCCAAAGTGGGTCATTCTGAAAATAGTAAATTTTGCCATTTTCTTTTGCAGATTCTCAAACTTTGGAAAGCAACAGGCCGTGACTTTTTTTTTTTTTTTTTTTTTTTTTTATATAAAAAAAAATGCAACAGTCATACCTTCGATTGTTTCAAGGTATACTCTATTGATGTATACTTGCTCATCATACTGCAGAAAGTATTTGAATAAGCCTTTCTTTTTTTTTTTTTGGGTTGGGTTGGGTTGGGAGTGACGCCTTCTTTTGGGGGATGAAAATAAGAGAGATAAATGGAGTTTTAAAAAAAAATCCAAACTGTTTTTTTCCTTTCTTTGAATTAAGCATGGGTAAGGAAACAAACCAAGATTCGAACGCATCCACTAAACAAAAGACACTAGCCAAAGCAAACGAGAAAAGAACAACCACGATGACTGGACCCAAGAGTTTTGTGGATTGGTACCTTTTGTCTTACAATCAGGTTTCGTTCATGGGCTGGTTCTGGATCTTGGTATTAACCGTCCATACATTATACGAAACCCAAGGGGACTATACTCAAGTATTTGAACGTGTCTGGCCTGCACTGAGCTATGTACAGACTGCCGCTCTATTTGAAGTAAAAAGAAACAAACACCAATACAAAGCATGACGCTTAAAATGTAGTTGTAGGTTCTACATAGCTTGGTCGGTTTCGTACGCGCCCCGTTCATGACCACTTTGATGCAGGTAGCTTCACGATTGTTCCTTGTCTGGGGTGTGAATTACTTTGTGCCCGAGATTCATAGTCATTGGTCCTTTTCTTCCATGACCATTGCTTGGTCGATTGCCGAATGCACTCGTTATATCTTTTACATCTTTCACCTCTTGGGTGGCGGTGTACCTGCCTTGGTCTCCTGGGCCAGATATAACTTTTTCTTTATACTCTATCCTTTGGGTGTAGGCTCTGAAATGACGATGGTCTATCAAGCCTTGCCTTATGCTAAGCTTATCAGTCCTTGGTACTATTTTGCTTTGATTGCTGTAGCCCTTATTTATATTCCAGGTAGACCTTCAAAAAATATATATATATATAGATAGATAGCTTTCTAAGGCTTTCTTAGGTTTCCCCGTCTTGTTCTCCCACATGTTGGTCCAGCGTAAAAAGTACAATCGAGGGGATATGAAAAAGAAACAATAAAAAGAGAGAGAGTGTTTTTATGTTAAAAAAGAACATCTGTAATACCGCCTGTTTGAATACAGTAGCTGGCTTCACTTTCTGGCATGTCTGGCGAATCAAATAATTTGGCAACTCTTTCTTCACCTTTTCCTTTTCTCAAGTAAAGACGTGTAGAAGATCTAGTAGACCAAACCCATCAATATGTAGCGGAGGGATTATTATTATTATTATGGAGGGTTTTTTTTTTTTTTTTTTTTTTTGGTTTACGCATGAGCCTAAATCAAGGATCAGAAAAACAAGTGTTAGACTATGGACTTTACCAAGACATGTCCACCCACTGGCTTTTTTGGATCAGCCACAAACGTCATGCCACCTATGCAATCAACTGTAAGCCATAGGGTATAACAGTGATTCCTTTAGGATTACCTCCTGGATCCGCCGAGACCTGGTTTGTAAGATAGACCGCCAGATTGTATTCCTCAGAGATTTTGGTCAAACGATTCAACATCTGATTCAGCTTCTGTTGCCTGTCTGCCAATTCCCCTCGGCCTGAATAATCGCAACGAAAGAGAGCAATGATCGAATCGATAACCAAAAGACGGTAGGCACCTCTTTGCTCTGCAAAATGGGCTGCGAGCTCAGACACGAGGTCCATCTGTTGATCGCTGTTCCAAGCACGCGCCACCACGATATTATCCAAGACGCGTTCTGGATCAGCCCCGAAACGATCTGCTATCGCTTGAATACGATCTGGGCGAAAGGTACCTTCCGTATCAATATAAGCTATAGACTGTCGATTGAGAAAAAAAGATTTTCTTTTGTTTAAAAAGAGGACCTGCTTTTCCATTGGCTCCACCTTCTTCGGGTGTTAACTGAACTTGAACACAAAGCGTATGACCCAATTGGGTCTTGCCTGTTCGATACTCACCAAACGCTTCAGTCAATGACATTGTCTGAATACCACCGCCCAAAAGACAGTCCAGCTGTTGGCTGCCCGTAGAAATCTTGACTACTTTCTCTCTTTGTACCGCAATTTCTTTGGCTGTAACAAAGCCAGGTCCCTTTTTTTTTTTTTTATATTTAAAAAGTTTTTTTTTTTTTTTTTTTTTTACTTGTATCTTTAAAGCAGCTTCTTTGATTTTATCTACTTTGGTTTCTGATAAACCTTTTATTTTTAGCAAAGCACGCTTTGTCATCATTTGAACTCCCTTTAAATCCTTATTTAGAAGAAACTACGCATGCGTTAACTACCTTGACTGTACACAGACCGGATGTTTTCAATTTCATGATATCAGCCACACCAATCCCCTGTGCTTGCAATGCGTCGATTTCCACATAGAATAAAGCCTATGGGTTTAAATTAAAAAAAGCGTTTCTTTTCTTTTGGTACTTCTTCTTCTATCCCTTCTTGCGATTCATTACGAGCCGGCATGCTTTTTCCAATCGCAACAACAACAAAAAAAAAAAAAAAGAAATTGATTTGTAGTTCAAAAAGATCATCTTTCTAGCTTAAAAAGTTGTTACACCCAAAAGAAAAGGTGATTTCTAAACGGAATTACTTTTTTCCCCCTTCACGTAAATGAGCTGACAAAAAGAAAAAAAAAAAAAGAGTGGATAAATTCTCTTTGGGTCATTTTCACCTTTCTTCTCTCTTTTTCATTCACCACCCCAAAAAAAAAAAAAACAAGAAATGATATCCAGGTTATTCAACTCACTGCGCCATACGAATTTGAACCCAAAGCCTTACACTACGTTACTTGAAGAAAAAGAAATGATAGTCAAAGCACAAGTGCTTTCCAGAAAAGGAGTGTATGGTTTATCTCGAAATGCAGCAGCCGATGATTTCATCCAACGTGACCTTGTCTTTCTTTCCCTCTGCTGAAATCGATGTTCATCTTGCCCTATATACCCTCATCTTATACGTACCATGATATCACCCCCCTTTCTCTCTCTCTCTCTCTCTCTTTTAAAAAAAGAATAAAATTTGATTTTCTATAGTTTTATTAAAACAACCAAGGAAAGGGGTATATGGACGCTAAGGGGTGGTGGTGGTGGGGAATCGATAGAGAATAGACAAAAAAGTAGATTTAAACAAGCTGTAAGGGTTGAGTAGAGTGTTGAAAGAGAGCGTATTGGATAAAGATGGTCAGATCAAAGATAAGAGTACCTGCACTTCCAATCAAGAAAGGAACTGCTTCTAGCATAGAAGCCCGAGTGGCATGCGGATTGGTACAGATACTGAGAACATAGGTAAGGTTACCCATGGCAGCACAGAAAAAGAGGGCCATGGAGAGACCTTGACAGGATCGACGGCGAAAGTTTTGATAGATCTGAGGCAGTCGAGAAGACAGGTAGAGAAAGGTACAGAGCCAGGCAAAGAAGCGGCCGACCCAGAGCGTGGATTCCACCGTATCTTTCAGATGGCTGGAGGTGTTGAACAAGAAGCCAGAGACAACCAACATCGTCACGTAGTTCTTTCCACCTTGTTTGGATGTTAAGGGTGTTCGTTCGTTGGCTTCTTTCTTTCGGGCGACGACAGAGTCTACACTGTAGGTGGTATAGATCGGCTCCTCTTCCGTCACAGGCTTGGGCTCTTCCTGAGCTTGATCGAACCAGCGCCGTAGTCGGTTGTCCGTATAGCGTACATAATAAAGCCATTGGCCGCATAAAATGGTGTCAATGATCGTATAGTACACCGACAGATAGCATTGGAAAGGTAACTGGCCAGTAATCACACAGCCAATGAAATTAGCAATATCACCTTTAGCATCAACTTGTCAGCCCTCTTATTTTTCCTTATTATTATTATTTACCAATGGTCCAGACTACGAGAAAACTAAAACTTAAAGAATCTGCGTTTCTCAATCGATAGTTCTTGATGACTTGGCTGTGGAATGGATGGGTGAGTTTAGATCAAAAAGGACAACAAGAACACTTACGGCATTTGTGCATTCAACCAAAAAAAGATGGAAAGATAACCGAACAAGAGGCTGATACATTCTTGCTTGCTGTAGACACAACCACCCAACACATTCTATTTCCGTCATGTTTAGTATTCTGGTTTTGTGCAACAAGCTATTTACATGAATCCAAGCAATAGGCTCTATACCTTCTGGCGAAATAGGACAAAGAGACATGTTTGTTGTTGTTTTTTTTTTTTAAAAAAAAAAATTAAGAATAAAGAAAAAGAATAGGTAAGTTTCTTTCTCTTTATAATAAAGATACTTCGCTCTTTTAAATCGTTCAAGGAGAATCCCATCTGATCTTTTTAACTATAAAGGGCAATTGAGGTTTGATGGGACTGGCTGATAATAGTCGCTAGAGACACCCTAAGGAGGAGGGGGGTGACAAAGCTGCATGACGCGAATTGTCCATAGTCATTTCTGTATGACCCATTTTTATTTATTTCTGTAAAACGATGGGGTAGGTCGCACAGAAAAGACAATAAAACCTTTCGTTCAGTCGGTCCGCGCTGTCCGAAAGAAGTAAAGGGAAGCCTAAAAAAGGCAAACAATGTATTCAAGCACGTTTTCTAATTGGACTTTGACGACCTTCCCTATGGATAGCAAGCGTACAAAGTGAGCCACACGTGTTTCGATTAGATAATAGAAATTAAAAAAAAAAACGAGCCATAAAAATAATACTTATAAAAACCCTTAAAAATCAAGAACCCCTTTTTTTCTCTTTCTTTTCATAAAAAAAAAGAGAGAGAGAGAGAGAGATGGACTTCAACCCTTTTCCGCCACCTCCTATTTCCTGGTCAGACAGTGAACTAGAATCCGACCAAGAAGACTTACAAGAGAAACCCATCTGTGCCTGTGGCCAATTACTCTCTGCTGGCTGGGTCTGCCCCAGCTGCCGAAAGACCTGTCTTGGCTGTCGTCGTGCACTGGCGCCAAAAGAAGAATGTAGCCGGTGTGTCTGACAGTTTTACAGACCATAGCTCTTATACCCCCCCCTCTCCCCTTCTCCTCTCCTACAAAATACCCAAAAAGCAGAAATAAAAGAGCACACGCTTTGTTTATTGTCAAGTAGCAGCAGCAGCCGTCGTCTTTTGTTTTTTGGACCATCGCAATCCACAGGCGTTACATAAACTAAGAAAAAGAAAACTTTAGCATCCGCAAGTAAACGCACCTACCTTACGTCTTGGGTCCATTGGGGCCTTTTCTCCATTCGGGGGCTTCTACCGTGCCACAATGATCGCAGATCTTTTTGTTCTCGCTTGTTTCATGAGCACGCTACAATAAATAAATCGAGAACGATCCAAAAAATAATAATAAAAAAAAAAAAAGAAAAAAAAAACAAAATCCAGGCTGTTTAATATTTTTTTTATTATTTCGGATGCGCTTTTTTGTCCCCCATCCGATTCTAGTGATCACCTTTTTTGGGTTGTCTTCCATCGTTTTCAACTCGCTTGTTAAGAGACCCTCTGAACGCTCGCCTTGATCAAAGTGCAGCCCTGTGAACAGTGACAGGCTTTCGGCTACACCGTAAGAGGCTTCTACGCCTTGGGTATACACCACAGAAGGGCTACTTGGGTCTTGTACACGGCTCTCGGTGGATTTGTCTTTTAATAATTCCAGCTGCCGTTTCAATAGCTCGTTTTCCATCTTCAGATCCAACAGCGTATCAATCGATTTGCTCGCTTCCGTAGGCATGCGTCGTGCATTCCCAAAGAAAAACGACTGGTGGAATTGACCTCGCGTCTCTAGCGTGGCGTATTTACCATCCTTGCGTAAAAATCGAAAACAGGTGCGTAATGTCTGATATCCATTCTGTCCCTGTCGAAACTCGCGTACAAACACATCCACATCGTCCACATGAATAAACTCTGTCATTGGATGGCCCACTAGCTCACTCGCCTTGTAACCAAGTATCTCACTCGACGCATCCGAACTATACACAATCTGAAGATCCTTTGAAAGCACATGAAGTACATCTCGAACCGAATCTAATACACTCTGTGACCAGTTCTTACGTCGCGTAAATTCTCCTAAAGGCGCTTTGCTTCCATTCAAACTATTGCTACTCTCTGTCAACTCTTGTATCTGCTCTTGCATTCTTGCCAAAAATGTAAAAATCGATAAAAAAAAAAAAAAAGGAAAAAAAATAAAAAAAGAAAAAAATAATAATAAATAAACGCTGACAAAAATCAAGTCGTGGTTTTTGAACTGGATGTCGTGCAAAAAAAAATTCTTGTTCACCAGTCATGATGTCACTTGACCTGAAAATTAAATCGTGAATTGGCCCTCCTTTGCTTTTTCTACATCTTTTGGATTGTCCAAAGTGAAAAAAAGAGAACTATCAACGCTATACCCTCCCCCCTCTCTCTCTCTCTCTCTCCCTCAAAAAAAAAATCTTGGTAATCCTTTGGATCCACTCTATTGTACACGTAAGCTTGTTTGAAAAGAATAACATTGACAATCAGTCCAAAAGAAGACTTTAGCGAAATTTATGACGGAGATCTGTGTCCCAATCATTTTGCAAATGACTAATTTTCTTTTTTTTTTTTTTGCCAACCCAATTTCGTTGATTGTACCTAAAGAATGAAATAGACAGACCAAAAAAAAAAAAAAAAAAAAAGTGGTCTACTTTTATTAAATAATTCCTTGCTTTTTTTTTTTTTTTTTTTTTTTTTTTCAATCTGATAGTTAAATATCTACACTAGAAATAGTTACAAATATGCCTTTCACTTGGCTCTTGTTACTTTTTTTCTTTTTCCAAGTCAATAGAACCAACGGTTACATTACTGACATTCAACTCACTTTATGTCACGAGAACTATGCTTGTGCTGATCTATCAGGCTACCGTAAACTGCCCATGAATCTCAATCAGGATGTACCTGACAGTCCTCTTCTTTATCTTCACCTTCGTCAGGATGTTCAACAAAGTCCGTTAACAGGTCTTCAGCTGGCTCAGAACAACAATAGCATCCCGGGTTGGCAGAGATTGGATGTCAACCTGAACCAACGTCTCTCCGGTTCAGGCAGCCCTCTGTACTTATTTTATACCCGCAATACAACCTTATCCCCCATCACCTCTATTTTGATCAAACCAGGAGAGAGCCCGATCGTTGCACCTGAATACACTCGTCTGCCTTTCGATCTAAACCCGGACGGTGCCTCTTTTTTTTTGTTTTATAGTCAAGACGGGCCTCAAGGTAAACCAGAAAATGAAAACAC
Source organism: Sporodiniella umbellata (assembly GCA_025677835.1). Lineage (NCBI taxonomy): Eukaryota > Fungi > Mucoromycota > Mucoromycetes > Mucorales > Rhizopodaceae > Sporodiniella > Sporodiniella umbellata. Next base: position 25,716 of record JAIXMR010000132.1, on the reverse strand, counting down.
AATCATAACATTTGTTTTTATGTGGGGCTAGATCCTATTACAGCTATTACGGCCAAAGAATGTTTCACTTCTCACTGTTATCTTGAAGGTTGGGAACGTGTAGAAAAAGATTTAAATAAAGGGGTGATGATCGGTATGAGTGTCTATCTTTTCTATCAACGTGAGAAGAACCAACCATCCGTGACAGAGTAAGCGTCTGCCCTTTCTATACACAGTGACTGATTTATGGATAGCGTGGTGATCATCTTGAATGATCAAACAACCCCTGAGGGGTATCAAAAAGTAGACGTCAATCTAAATTCAGTCACTTTGCGTGGCGATGTCATCTATCTTTGGTACAAAACAGGGAAAACTGAGGAACAACCTATCACACAGCTGGCAATTGAATTTGGTGAACATCCAATCACTCCTTTTGGTTGGCAAAAAATACCCACGAATCTGAATAGTGCAAACGAAGGTCAAGATGGGTTTGGTGAACCTACCTTTTTATATTTCTATAGATCCTATCAAGGTTTGATATCCTCTACCTTCTCAAATCGTTCAATTAACCTTGACTCTAGAATTGCCTACCGCACATCGACTTCAGTTCGATCAACAGGGTCAGTTCAAGATATTACAATTGGCTGATTTACACATCACAAACGAACAGGGTGAATGCCGTGACGTACTTTCTGAGGTATCTTGTAAAGGCGATCAAACCACTTTGGATTACGTTCAACGTGTATTAGAAAAAGAGAAACCAGACCTTGTCATCTTTTCCGGTGACAATATTAACGCAGAAGGTACACACTTCATAATATAGATTGAATGGCGCTTATTTGGCATCATCATCATAATATAGGTGTAACAGATGCTAGAGCTGCTACTTTTAAGTTTGCCAACCCTGTCATTCAAAAAAAAATTCCTTGGGTAGATATAAACTACATCTTTTTTTTTTTTTAAATGGCACTAACCGTTCATACCTTCTTTAAAAGGCTGTCATTTTTGGTGAAGAAGACGATACCAACGATCTTTGCCGGGAAGAACTTTTGCAGGTGATGAGAAGAATGCCTTATTCTTTAATAGAGCGTGGGCCTATGCGTTTGCCTGGTGTAGGCAATTATGTGTTGAATATTTATTCAAATGCAACCCGTACTGCGTAAAGTTTTTTTTTTTTTTTTTTTTTTTTTTTTTTACGTGTCTATCTATCTATATACATTTTTTTTTATTTATCCTTGTTTATAGTAATCAAGCCTTTTCCCTTTATCTGTTGGATTCTCATTCAAGAAGTGAACAGGCTCAGGAAAAGTATGATACCCTTCAACCCTCACAGCTTGATTGGATCGCTCAAACTCAAAAAGAAATGGCACTTGCTAATCCTCAACATCGCGCCGCTCTTTTTTCTCATGCACCTATCTGGTATAGTTGAAGTTTATACGCTTTGTAAACAAAAAAGAGGCTTATGTGTATGTGTATACTCTCTCTTTCTCTCTCTCTCTCTCTCTCTCTCTCTCTCTCTCTCTCTTAGGGAATATGCAAGTAATGAGCCTAAATTAGGTGATGCGCGTGAATCCGTCTCTACACCCAAAAGCGATCTGTCTGCTTTGAATACATTTAAAAAAGGTACCTATAGCTATAGAGAGAAAAGTGTATTAGGTTTACATTCTCACTTTTTTTTTTTTCAACCCCCCCTCCATACTTGAAGCAAATCTTCAATTCGCTTCTTGTGGACGAGATCATGTAAACGATTTTTGTAAAGAAGTTTTCAAAGTGCCACTTTGCTATGCAGGTGGTGCAGGTGTAGGTGGTTATGGTGCTGCACACATGGGCTGGCCCAGACGCTCAAGAATCTTTCAATTGAATAGACAAGGAAAGTCTATATTGACATGGAAAAGATTGGATAACAAACAACTTTCTTTGCTGGATTTCCAAACGATTCGTCTCTACTAGTAATAAAAAGTTACGATTCCTTTTTTTTTTCTATTGATGTGATGTGGTATTTATTATATAAAAGAAAAAAAAATAAAAAGAGGGCTTATATATATATATATATATATATATATGTTTAATAGTGTTCTTCTTCATAGTATTGCTTGACTTGCTCTTCAGCATGTCTCTTGGCCTTCTGTTCATCAATGAAATCAAGACCCTTGGTTTCGATCAATTTATCTAAAGCAGCACCGGCAAAACCAGCAAGGAGGGCCTTGGCAGTAGCGTGGTCAGAAGGCTTGCCTTGCTCTTCACAGTGCTTTTGATAAGCCTTGACAGCTTCATAGGAGGCAGCACCAGCAATGAGTTCGTGACTGAGCTTACCCTTGTGTTCATGGGCAGTTTCGTGAACTTCGCCGTGTTGTTGATTGAACATATCAAAGAGACCCCTTTTTTAATAAAAAAAAAAAATAGCATCAGTTCCCATTCCATTTCTTTTTGAAACGCGTTCTTTTGAAGAAACTTACATTTTTATGAAATTGTATTAAATACTAACAAAAAAAATAACGTACCAACCAGACCCGAGTGTTTTTATATACATTTTTTTTTTTTACTCCACTGTAATACAAACCTTCAAATGCAAGTTCCGAAAAAAAGCTTATTTTGTACATCTTGGCGTACATGATATCATATTGCCATTGGTTAAAAAAAACTTGCCATTTTACCTTTTTAGTCATATAAGCCGTGTGGCTGAAATTACAGATGAAGAAAAAAATACTGGAAGAACAGTAGTTTTACGCGTCTCGCTGGTTTCTCTCTTTTTTTCAGAGCCCTCACGCGCGTAGACACATTTATAAAACAAAAACAAAAAAAATATACACGCTTACCCTTTTTTTAAAGAGAAAAAAAAAGGTAATTTGTTTTAGAAATTAATAAGCGGGATATCAACAAGTGGCGCAATGCCTATGTTTCTTCTTTTGAAATTCGCGTTTACTTTTCTTACAAAGCTAGAGTCAAAGCATATAAGAGAGAGAAAGGAATGCAAGATGTGTGGAGTGAGTCCTTTGGCTTCTACAGCTTTTTATCAACATCCATCGTTGGTGAAACGACGCGTACTAATAAGTTATAGGCTGGTTGCATCAACAGAGACGTTCTTTCCGACTCTCATTCGCTCTTTTTTTTTTGATAATAAACTCTAAACCATACACTCTTTATTTTAAAGCTAAAGGATCTTTAAAAATGTTTTATTAGTTGAGCTAAAAATTAAGAGTTAGTTCTACCGCATTAAGTTTAGTCTTTCTAAATAAGGTTTTTCTTGGGGGCAAGACCAGAAAAAAAAACTGGAACCTACAGAAATGCAAAATATTTGCCAGTATAGCCAATAAAAGGGCTTTTCGAGCTAAAATACGCTTATACATACACTAATTTAGATAAAAACTGTATGCCCTTATATTTTGAATTATCAACACCGAAAATTACCCTTATTTTTACGACTTTTCTTTTATAAAAATAACCACCCAGTTTCCGTTTTGAGCGGCTATTGACCAAAGAAAAAGAAAGGAGATAAATCCAATAGAACATAGTCCTTTTGACGCTTACAAAACTATTGTATTTTATCCGTTCTGTTCCAGAGACAGACTGAGAAAAGAAAGTAAACTAAAATGAAGCTGAGGTTGAATAGAAATAAAGCGCGTCGCACTTTATTTAACTGGAGAGCAGTGCTTTAGAAACATAGTCAATAGCACAAATACTCTAATTAAACAACAAGTAATTTAATGCAAACATATTAAAATAAAAACCAAAAAAAAAAAAAAAAAAAAAGCGAGGAACGCTAATCTTAACAATAGATAAAATCGAAACAACCTTAGACAGCCACTTGTGCAGTACTTGAGTTTTTCTTTTTAAAAAACGAAAAACGAGAAACATTTATATCATTAATATGCTCCCTCCTCTTTTGTGTTATTCTTTGTAGCTAGAAACTCAGTCCAAGAACATCATCAATGCAACATACATGGTCTTCAATAAGTAATATGTAAAAAAAGGGGTTTGTATGTTTGTTTTTATTTCTATTCAAGAAAAAATTTCTATATGCCAACTATCTTCTTTCAGTGGCTTTGTATTTGATGAACGCAACCAGATTCATCAAAGCTTCATCACATCTATGTCTCAAGTCGTGTTCTTTTCTCTTGTCAATCGATTTGACCTATTGTCCAAGTTTTATTAAAATCAATCCGCTCTTTTTTTTTCTTTTCTTACCATCACTTTGACACTAGGCACGAGCTTCTTCAACTGGTTGTTGAAGTCGCCTTGAACATAGACAGGTAAGTCGTAGTCAAAGGCACAATCGTTGTAAACATCAAAAATGAAATTCAAAGCTTCAGCAGACACTTCGTTGGGTGTACTACGATTTTCAATACCCTTTAATAGTTCCATAACAAAAACACCAATTTCCTATTATCAAAGTGTTATACGATGCTTTTCATATACAAAACAATTACCTTGTTAGTATTCACGTCTCCTTGTCTTGAAGCAATGGTACTTAAACAACCAACAGTCTTGACTTGCATAGATACACTCTGTGTATTTCTATAAGCACCTAACAAAGAGGGCACGTCGCTAGACTCTAAAGGCTGTTTTTTTTTTATCAAGAGAAAATTAGTTACATGTTTCCTAAAAAAAAAAAAAAAAAAAAAAAAAGCACTTTACAATATTTTGACCTAATCCACGTCCAAGACACCATAAGCATCCAACTACAGCTTCTATAGACTCATTACGATTTTCAGATTCGGGCTTGGATGCTATTATGTTGGCCGTGTTAAATAACCAACGCCAAGTTTGGGTAGCATCCGGACTAGATTCCTTGAACCAGAACTTAGAAGGGACTTCGTTCATAGCTAATAAAAAGTTATTGAGGCACTCCATAGCACGTTGATGAGTCAAGGCCAGACCGTGAACCACTGTGGGTACGGCTAATTCATCAGAGAAAGAAAGATCGGTGGGTGTAGCAAGACGAATCAAATGAGGGAACACTTCTCGGATAAATGACTTTACAATAGGACTGGATCGGACCACTTCTTCATCAACAGCTAACGAACCCTGACTTAACTTTTGTGCTTCCTGAAGATGTTCATCTACATTGTCTTCATTTAAGTTATCTGTCAAATCTTCTGCAAAACCATCTTCATCCATATCTTCGCCACCGTCCTCCCATCCATCTAATAAGAAGGAACAATCGAGACTTAGTTGCTTGGTTTACGTTGGGTTTCTTTTTCTTTTACCTTCAGTGTCGTCTTGAGAACAAATATTTGCAAGTAATTCCAAAGAAAGTTGTAATGTAGCCAAACGCTCAGCCACGTTTTGTACATAGGTCTATATACATAAAGTGTTATTTCGTTTTAAGAGATAGGCACCCATTTTACTTCTTCTTTTGTCACGGGTTGGTTTGGCTTGGAAAAGATGTCAATAGTTTGATCGCTTTTGTTTAGGTTCTAAGAAACCCGTTGGTGTTCGTGTTGTTCTCCTATCTGTATACTTACACCACTTTGAATAGCAGTAATAGTCTCCCTGGCAGCGTTCTGTATGTCAAAATCTAAAGATGAAATTAAAATCGGGAGAACGCTCTTGTTGAGTCCTTCTTTGCCGTCTTCAGACCCGAGTGTTTCATGAATATTCATCAAGATTGCTATTTTTTTTCAAGTGTATACATGCAAAGTAAGTACAGAATCCTCAATAGCTCCTTTTTCTTTTTACCGCAAGAAAGTACGCAAATAAGTAGTTTGCTGCTGTCGTTGGCGTTTTGTACAACAGAGTATAATGTTTGAGTATATTCAGGATGGTGTTGGAATTGGTTACAAATGCCCTTGTTGTTATCCGTAAGAGTGGCCAAGCATTGACCTATCGCACATATGAAAAAAGTTTGAAACTTTTTCCTTAGAATCCAATGTACAACAACTTACCAGCAGCAATAACAACACGGCTTGGGCATTGGTTGCTAGGTGTTAAAAAGGAAATCAAGAAACTAACGATGTTGAGTTGATCCAATGTCTTGACAGATTCATCCGAAAACTCGCTAAAAGCGTGGTTGTGAGTAACGATTATCTCGATAACAATAATACAAACCTCAAAGTCCAAACAATGTAAATAAAGTTCTCAGTGACATCCCAAATCGAAGTTCGTTTGTCTTGATCTGCATGGTCTGAGACAGGAGTATTTTTCAAGGTGTTGTCAATAACACAAATAATCTACAAAATGTTTTTTCTTCTGTAAGAAAAACTTTTCAAAATCCCATAATAATAACCTACATCGGGCAGCAATTTGGCGAGAGAGCCGATAATATCTTTCTGAAAATATTCTTGACACACGTCAGGCTCAACTGTACACATATTTCTGTTGAAAGAAGCAGGTTAGGAAATTTATCTCAAGGGACATTGAAACTTTGGTCTACTAACCTCAGCGTGCCTAAAGCTTCTTCAATCACTTCGCGCTTCTCATCGCTCAGGAGCTTAATCAAGCCTCCAACACCGCCATTGGATAATACCAATTTAAGATTAGCATTGCTAGAGAGAACCAGGTTAGAAATGCTTGCTGCAGCCCAACCTCTTTCTGTTGCATCGGGAGAGGAAAGCTATAAAGTGAGATAGTATAGCACAACTTTTTAATGACTAATTCGATTCATTTTTGTTATTATATATTCGGACCTTGCCGATGACAGGTAAAACCTGATCGGGGTTAAGTGTTGTAGGCTGTTGAGAAGCCATGCCTTGTTGAACAGCGCTACTGGCTCGAGCACCAAGAGGATCTGTTCGAGATCTAAAAGCCTTTCTAGTTTGTTTTCCCATTTTAAACTTGTAAAAAAAAACTTGATTGGAATGAATCTAGAGATCTATAAAAATAATACTGAGACTGCTTCTATTTTGACAAGTCACACAGGCCAAGAATTTATAGCGGAACTGTCTGTTACAAGTCTGCTTTTTTTTTAGTTTTAACACCAATTTTTTTTTTGAAACACATTTTCACCAAAAATAGATATGCATTTATTTAAATCCTGTTTGACGAGAAGCGCATAAAGTAAAAACTATAGAGAGCCCGCTGAGTGCGATTCAAAAAGCCGCCCTCACTTAATTGAGAATCCGCAATATATTTGGAAGGCCGTCTTTGACGTTATTTTGTTGCAAAGAATCAACAGCTGATGGCTTGCTTTAACAGCTAGTATAAAACACGCTGATTGAGCTTTATAGTTCTTTCCTTTTTTTTTCTTAAAAAAAACACTTGCCCCTTTTTTTTCAAAAAAAAAAACAAATTACTCTCAATTTCTTTGAGGAGGCTTTCATAAAATTGATAGGTAGTGTCTGATATGAGTATCAATACTATAAGAATAGACATTTATGCAAATCATCGTCAGCCCGTGTATATGGTTGTGTATTAAAGCACTTTTACTATAGTCTTATTGACGGGTATAATTTTTGTTTTAAATATATATCAATAGGGGGAACAAGACGATAATTTGAAAGAGTTTCTAAGTTTTATTGGTGCAAATGAAGACCTTAAACTCTTTCAGCAGAGCTCAGCTTCGATGGTAGACCCTGATGACTATGATCTTGTATCTATTGTAAATAAAACAAATAGAAAATGTAAAGTCGAGACCTTTTCTTTTTAATCTATACTTTTTTATTGACATATTAGAAACAGCACCTAGACTATTTCAGAGACGTCCAAGAATCTTACAATCTATTTGTAATCAGCCCTCACCATGGATCACAAGATTCCCCTAAACGTCACGCCTCCTACTCTCAGTTAACGCCTTTCCTTTTTGAGATGCACTGTCACTCCCAGAAGACTGAATATAGTCCAAAAGAGTCACGCATGTGCCAGTCTGTTGATAGAGATAATTTCTTTATGATGAAAAAGGACATCCATCGAGACCCTCTTTATACACCCTCTTTCTTTGGCGTCAAGGACAATCCGATGCGAAGTGACGATGACTCTCTTTTGTTCAACATGAGTGAAACTGAAGAAGATTCAACAGAGCAAACAGACAGTACTCTTTGATGGCAATAAACAAAAAAAACACTATGATTGTCATTAGCGTTGTCTCCTCTTTTGTTGAAATCCTCTGGTATTCATCAGATATTTGACTGGCTCAGCTATATTACACATTAGCCTGATTCATCTTTAAAAAAGGTCACACCAATTTCCAAAAAAAAAAGCAAAAAAAAGCGCTTATATACGTGCACTAGCATATGCGCGTGTGTTCCTTTCTAGGAGATAGTGAATTTTTAAAGGCTACTCAATGTAAGCAATAATCAAAAGATAGCTTGGTTATAAAACAAAGAGTGTCGTTTAAAAACTTTTTTACTAAGTTTTGACCACAGTACAAATATTAAGAAGTTGCTTTACAGCTTTGAATGTCGAATTCTTATTAACAACAACAGAAATGCATGACAGTAGAAAAAATTAAGTGATAGATAAGAAACCTAAACCGATTTATGTGTTTAAGTTCAAGGTGATCAAGTAGAGTACCCTATTAGGTAATAATTAAAGAAAAAAGCAACAATGCCACAAAGTATTGCTGATACTTCTTAAAGAAGCAATGGCAATGTCAGTTGAATAAATAACCCCAATTTTAATTTTATAAGCATATATTCATATACAAGAATATTTTAAGTTTCTTTTTAATTATTTATGGATGTACAGCACGCCTAAAATGTTGGGAGCTTAGTAATACAGAAGAAATAGAAGATACAAAGCACTTACATCCATATACGGGTTCTATAAATCTTGAAAAGGTCTCGGATAAGTTCTCTGAAATCAATTCGCTTGCGAGAAGTATAATAAAATGTCAATTTCTTTCGGTCCCTTTTTTTATGTATAAGTACATGAGGGACACAGTTTGTAAGATTACCACTGATATTCTGCATCAATTATTTCCATTGGCAAATTTCTATTTTTAGTTTTTTGTATGCAGACATTGAGCGCCCTCCTTTCATCTTTCCATTTGATGTACATCAATTCTGCTTCTTCTTCATGCGCTAAACCATATATTTCTTTGGAGCCATTAATGTTCTCGTTTGATGCACATTTTTGAAGCAGATTCATTTGATCAAAGGTAAGTGCCTCGCTAACAATCTTTCCTAAATCTTTTCCTCTATCTGCCTCAACCATTACCAAATCCCCTAGCTTGTACTGTAAAAAAGTGTCTGCAGAATAGTAAAAGTCTGTTCTGCCAGACTTAAATTCAACCATGTATATAGGTTCAGTAAGCTTCTGACTATTCGAAAGTTGACTGGGAACACCATGTTAAGAAAGAGTGTGTGAATAGAACGTTGTTCCTTTTTTTTTTAAAAAAATGTTTACCTATCCGATTCATCTGAAAATATCTCATCGTTCATTTCTTCGCTGACCCCAAGAAAATCCTTAGATACATCTCGTACCTGATTGTATAGTGAGTAGCTCCAAATAGAACCTATCGTTGGTGTGAATTCAAAGACATGCTTTATAGAGTTCTCTTCAAGGATTCCAGAGCTCCTGAGTGTAGAGATGTTTGATACTGGCTGAGATTCCAATAAATGTGAAATAGAATAGGGTACTTCTGATGATACCATATCATCTTGAAGAAGAAGAGATGGAAGATGAAAATAAGGTTCCAGCGTTGGCTTTTTTTGGACCAAAAGGCTTTTTTTGTTCACATCATAGTCTATCTCAAAATTCTTTGCTACAGTTGTTATTCACTAGTTCTATTTGATTTTTATTCAAAATAAAGCACCTTCTCTAAACTGACCATTTTTCTTGTTTGTGTTTACAAGTTTTATATAGCGTATATATAGTCTTTTTCTTTTTAGTTGAGCAATAAAATCAAGAACAAAAAGAGAGGTAAACGATGGGGAAAAAAGGGAATTTTAGGTTTGCAAAGTAACAGATCAATCACTGGGATTGAATTTTGCATAAACTTTTTCCTTTGTTTTTTTTTTTTTTAAAAAATATTTTGTTTAATTTATCACACAACAACTTCATTCGATTTTCTTGGTTAAGTTCGCTGCTTAATTAAGTACGGATGGCGGGACTTTTTTACCTTTTACTTGGCTCTGGATTGTTTTTTATAGCCCATTCAGGCACCTTATATATTGTCAGGGTCTAATTGAGATACCCGCTTTATCGCTCTTTGAACCAAATAAACAACATTTCCTTTAATACTGATCATATGACTAAAACCTTCCTCAATAGACAAAAGTTCCTTTTTTGGTCCAAAAGGAATTACAGCCAAGGCTCGCTTTTTTGATTGGTCGAAGTCCACTTCCACTATAAAGATGGGAAAAGACAAAAAAGACCCATGGACAAGAGAATGAAGCGATGAATTATAAATAAGAGTTCGATTTCTACATGGTCAGTTAATTGATGACAGCATTGCAGTATTGAAATCACTAAGGCTTTAGAAGAGCTTGAAGCTAACTTGTAAGAATTCTCAGATGTATTTCTTTTTTTAAAAATAAACAAAAATAAAGATGGGGATTTTAGTATCATTTGTTTAGTACTATCGAAGCTGCATTTCCAGTTTCGGTGCTGGCCTCGGATATGATCACTATCTGCTATTTCTTTGTAAAACAATCATTGTTAAATAGCTGTCTTTTAAACTTAATACAAGAAAAAGTTATAGAAGTATACAATACTTGCAATCCCAATCGACAGATTTTGAAAAGCCAATCAACGCACTAATAAAATCCGATTGGTATCAACAGATCTGAATAGTATTTGTTTTCATTTATAATTAAAGCTCAAAAGAAAGAAGTATGTGTGTTCAGATCAGTTGCCTATAAGTAAATATAAAATCTAATTGTTTTATATGTTTATGAAACTGTGAGTATAGCTGGCTAAAATTAACGAAAGAACGTTGGATTTTCCGTGCTTGAACTATATAGATAACAAAAAGGTATTCGAGTTTAATAATCCGGCGACATCATATTTTATGTCTTATAAGATTAACGACTCTTAGTGAGTCTCAAACTCTTGCGTATTCTTTTTTAAGTTTTAAAAGGTTTCCGATCAAGTCTAGCGAAATTTTGAAGCTTCCCTGTGTGTCGGGACAAAATTTAGAGTAATTGGTAGAATATCTACTAATAGATTTGGCTATCTTGTAAATATTCAGCGGATAATAGACCTTTGTAACGATAATCAGATTCTAGACAATTCAAATTATAAAAGCTAAATAAAAAGGCGTATAGGGAAGAACAATAAAACCAAGTAAAAAGTGAAGTAAAATTAGTTCAAAAACAAAGTGACAAAACTCACTCAAAATTAATAAAATTGTTTTGTGAGGGCCAAGTAAATAATAGAACAAAGATGATAGGTTATTTATTTGAATATATACAAATGAGATATATATTAATCTTTTTAAGTAGCTTTTTTTTTTTTCAACTACTAAAACAAAGCTAAACATTTTTTTTCTTGAAATCTTTGAATTTACTTTGTAACTCAAAAGCTTTTTGTTCACTATTTTTAACCGTATTTGACAATGTTTACCTCATACTTTGAATATGGTTAATCGATTTAGAACAACAAAAAAAAGCCTCATCAAAATACTACTTAATTGAAGACAAAGAAAAGCTGTTTTGGTTTTTTTTTACAATGTTCAACTAGAACAATATACATATTCGTTTTTTCTTCATTAGCTATACGGTATGTCCATAATGACATTTCTTTTATAGCTTATAGAATTAAGGAGTCCAAAAAAGAAAAAGAAAAAGAAAGATACGTTTGTCATAGAATATAATATGATTTTTATTTATACCCTGTATAAAATAATCAATTTACAAAGTTTTTATCTCGTCTACTCACCAGGCTATTATGGGGACTAGCTGGTATTGATTTGACTTGCTGAGTCTTCATTTCAAGTGTCTTTGGCGCCCGGCCAATGACATTAAAACTTTTACTTTGTACAATTTTAAAATATTGGCTTTCGTTGAAGAACTTCAGCGCTTCCCAAGTATGGTTAATGAACGAAAGTCGTCTTTCAAACACATTAAGGTCCTCTTTTTTTTTTTTTTTTAAAAAAAAAGTCAGTTTTTTTTTTTTTTTTTTTTTTTTTTTTGCGATAATTACTTTTACCAATACCACCTTGGGCAGATATACCGTGAAGAGGTTTACAAGGAGGGGCTATTAGACCTTTTGTCCCCTGAGCTACCGGGTTTTTTCCTTTTTCAAGTCGGCAAATATTTCTTGCTATGCACACACCAGAAACAGTAGCTGCATATGCTGTCTTTTCTTCCTTCACACTGGTTATATCTCCGCCTGCAAATATATGACTGTATTTCCAATGTTCTACTTGGAGTGTTTTTTTAACACGAACGTATCCTTGATTGTTTAGACATGTGTCAAGAGAAGGCGTATTTGAGCTATGAAAAAATATATCTGTATTGACTTTGACCCCAGTAGCCATTAACACAACATATTCTTTACAAGAGTAAATACGGCCGCTGGATCCATAGTATCTTTCGTAATTCTCTTCAAAACCAAAAGAGGTTAACCTTTCATTTAAAACGATTTCAACACCGAGATTTTTAAGAAAACTGTAGGCTTTTTGTCTTTGCTTTTTTGGGAGTCTGTGAAGTACTTCAGGTAAAGAGTCTACTAGAACTACCTTTTCATTCTTACTCGACACACTAGATGCTCTTTTTCTAATGGCTGCAGCAAGTTCACACCCAACAAGCCCTGCTCCAATAATAAGAACGTTTTTGGCATGCAGTATACGTTGGGAAAGTTGTCCTAAATTAGCTGCTCGATAAATAGAGGAAGAGTCTGTAGATTTGAGCTGGTTTGCATAGGAAGTTCCGGTACATAACACCAAGTAATTGAAGAATATCTAGATTGCAAAATAATAATAATAATAGCAAGCTTTAGCCAATAAGAAAAGGCTAAATGTCTATTCATATTTACTGACTTTTTCCCCATTCACTTTAACGTAGTGTGCATCGTCTGTTATATCTTCAGCATATCCAATTATAACCTTTCCGTTTTTAACATAAGATTCGTGTGTGAACCTTAAAGAGCTAGTGGCATCAGGGTTTGTGATCATACTAACTATACCAGGAGTGTATTCAAACGAGTCTATTAGCAGTTATTGTTAACAAAAAAATGCGCGTTAGCTTTTGGTTTGCAGTTTTTTTTTTTTTTTTTTTTTTTTTTTTTTTTTGAAAAAAAGGAAAAAGCTGCTACCTTTGGTATCTATTAACGTTACATGAAATCTTGACATAGGATCTAAAATAGAGGCCACAGTAAAACCCTAAATACAAAAATAAGCATCAGGCTGTTGTACAATATTTTCTTTTGGTGTTCTACATTACAGTGAATCCGCCGCCCACTATTACCACTCGTTTTTGGTTTTCATTTGGGTTTTTGTAAATTTTACTTTGTTCTGAGCTTATATTTTAAATATTTAAAAATCAATGTAAATACGAGTTAGTAGTATAGCAAATTTTGTACCTAGAAATCGCTAGTGGTGTATTTAAAAAGTTTAAAAATTTCGCTTCCTATTAGGAGATACAAAAAAGCTTTAGTAATATATTCAATTGAACCCTTTTTTGTGCTACATACCAAATAGTTTAAAACTTCTTTCTCTGTATCCCTCAGCACACTAATAGCATCCTCAAGGCTGACAATTGCCCATTGAAGAGAACGTATATTATCTTGAACTTCTTCTTTAGTTGAGACTTTCAACTCCATTGGTGACCTTTCTTCTATAAAGTTTCGATATATTCTACATGTATATATATAACAATAAGAATTGTTTTTTTTTTCGTAGAGATAATAAAAATGTAAACCTAAGCATTGTATCTTCTATATCTTTAGATTGACGGGATTTATGTCGCAGCTGATTCATTGCCTCTACAAACAACAAGTAATTCTGAGATGAGCTTTCACTTAAATAATTTTCAAATGAGTGTAGTAGTGTAGGGTCTCTGAGTACATCGTGAAAAGTAATTGTATGAGGCGCATCGAGTGGCTTTATGTTTTCATAGCTTTTATTTGTGTCACTACTGTTGCAGTCTTGTAAATGATCGTACATTGCTTTCTTCTCGCTTATTTTTTCTATTGTCTTTGGACTATATATATAAAAGAGGGTTTTATTATTGAATTTATATAAGTTGAACTGTTTATACGGAGTTTTTTTGTCAATAAATAGCACATTTTTTAAAAAAAAAATGGGCTAAAAGACGTATGTTTTTTTTTTTTTAGAAAAAGAAATAATATGAAATCAAAAACACTAAGAAGCACATCAACAAAAGACCATCAAGTGATTTAGACGTTGAAAAAGTATCTGTAGTTAGAGTATGTAATAAACGGTATTGTTCAAAGCTTTTCTGAACCAAGCATAAAGTTTATTTGTGTATTAACATTAGCACAGAAGTCTAGCGTGATTAATTTTCAAAAAAAAAAAAAAACCAATCATCTCATTTGAAGATTTTCTATTTTTTTAATCAGCTTGACCACCGTGTCACTAGATATGAATACTCTAAAGTTTAAAAGTACTACTTGAAAGTGTGGTGTTCTTGTCATGTAATTTACATGTGATACTTTTGCCAATATATTTTGAACAAAAAAATTTTTTGTCTTTGGGATTGTAAAACTTGAAAGTTAGACAAACTATTTATAAAGAAAATGTTGCTCGTCAAATCGCGCAAATGGATCCGATCATGGGAGTCATTCATAGAACGGTATTGCAGTGTATCCATATATAGTTGAGATTTTTTTATTTTTATTTTTAGTCGGAAATGGTGTTTGGTTTCTTTGGGCTTTATTTGATTGCAAATCAGAAGTAGTTTTCAGTTTTCTATAGTTTTCAAGAGCTGCATAGCCGTTTCAAATCACTTATCAAACTTTTTAGTGGAGAAGAGATGGACTTTAAAAGAATTCAGCGGGTGTATATATATATATATATATATTGCAGTAAAGAAAATTACTACCACTCTTAACGCGACCCAAAGCTACTCCATTAGGAGTATTTCGAATAATTAATAGACAAAAATACTAGCTATAACTAATACAGCAGGATGTAACTTTTAGTTCCTAAATGGTGTCTTAGAGTATTTTCCTACAACCAAAGAATATTCTATTACCATAACTTATGTTGCAATATATACCAATAAAATAGTCGACCCCATTGACATGAGGAAAGATATAATTTGTTACTATACAGCTTCTAACTGGGTTTTAGCCTTTTTTTTTTTTTTTTTTTTGCTTAGTGAGACTATACAAATTCAACTTTTTTAAATACTTGTTTGAAGTAACAGTTGTCCTTCGAGGGACATAGAACTAAAAAAAAAAAAAAAAAGAAAGAAAGAGAAAATCAATTATATCTTGCGATGTAGAGAGAACTAACGCATTTAGGATTGCAAAAAAAAAAAAAAAAAAAAAAAGGAGAGTTAACTGACCACCAAAGCAGTATTATTGGGACTGACCCCATCTTTTGTGCGTTGCTTCAAATCAAATTTTCATTGGTTTGTGCGGAAAGCCGCTTTACTTAAAACCCCAGTTACTATCTTGATATACTATATTAGGTATACTGAAGTTACTTTTACTTTTTAAAAAGTAATCGTTTTAGTGTGTGCGGTAAAATTTTGATTTTGTGTAATATAAACTGTTGATGAAACCATCGCCCTATAAAGAACACAGAGTTCGCACGCCAATGCTTTGTAAAATAAGTCAGAAACCACCTCAGTTATAAGAATAACATGATCTTTTTAGGGTGCCAGCGCCATATGCTTGGCTGCGTTTTAAAATAACAGAATGTTCTTCTGTACTTGAAGTGTTTTTGATTTTAACGTTAATTTTTAACATCCTTTTTTTTTTTTTTTTTTTAGAAAAGTTCCGCAGTTCCCAGACCAAATCAAGAGTATACAGACAACATTGGTTCTTTTGTATAGGTACAGCCATTTCAGAAAGTAAAGTCGCTGATTTTGAGTTTGATGTCGTGCGTGTTCAACAATGTTGTCGACTGATCCAAAAATAAAGTCGTGCTCACGTGTTATGAACTTCATTTATTTTTAATAATTGCCCAATAAAATTTCTTTGTTATAAAAAAGGGGGCGATTTTCTGTGTCCATTTTACTTATTTACAATTAATTTTACAGTGTTTCCAAAATCGATGTTGCATTTTACAATACACATTATACAAAAATATACGATATTGATTTTGGAAACACTGTACAGACAGTGAAAATGAGTATGCAATTTTTTATGAAGATGGACAAGGCCATGCTGATGAGAATGGAGTTGAGCCCATGGATCTTGCTGTTGACGAAGAGTTATTCGCTATCAAAACAATAAGTTCTCGTACTCTATTCCTAGCGAATAAACCTCCTGAGAGACCTCATAATCTTCTAATGCGTACCGTTGTGGATGAGAGGAGCAATGCAACAAGTGCTAAAAAGGCATCTCCATTACTGAATTCAATAACCTCTGCATTCTAAAAGGTGTGGCGCTTTCAAGATACATGATAAATCTTAGAAGCTACAATGTTCTGAAAGACTTGAAATGGCTTGCCAATTATAAAATTTGAAAGGAAAAACACTACATGCATATAAAACATCTTCGCTATGAACTAGGACGTCTATCATTATGTAGACGTAAAAGAATTGAAAGACCATCTTTATATTTGTCGTCGTCATTCATTAGTTCTTTATATTCGTCGTCGTCATTCATTAGTCGACCAACACCAGCTTACAAAATCACAGTCGACAGCACAACAGCATTAGAATAACGGCCAGAATCAAGAGCCGTCGTCAACACGACAGCGACAGGAAAGCAACCATGATCAAGAACAATCATCGCCGCAGCAGTATCTGAATGACGTCCATTGTGTTATATCTCGTACAAAGCGGCACAGGACCTGAGGATCGCTATCTGCAGATAGAGCTGTTGGATCCAAAAGATTTGTCTTTTCCGCCTGTGGACCGTATCAATCATTTTGTCGCTCAGCTGTTTAATGTGACAAACGCGATGTACGACTTCCAGTGTTCGATTTTACGACAAAAATGGAAGCTCTCTATTGAAGATCATATAAACCATGCTATGGCAATCAGTTTAATTTTACTGTTATCACCAAAAAAACATCCAGACAACTTATTACCGCATTTCTGCAAAGCCAGTCTCAGAACGACCATCAACAAAATTAAATCCATTTATGGCTTGAGTTTGCCTCATATGCAAATTAAAACGGTAACCGATATGATCAGCATTATACAGGAACTCGACATCGAAGCAACCAGCCGCAATCAAGCGATTATAAAACTTATGCAGCTTGATCTTTTGCTACATGAACGCAAATTACCAACGGCCTGGCCGAGTTAGTTAAAAAGTTACCTCGTGTGTCAATTGAAGAGGGTGTGAACGAATCCGAACTTATTACCCGATTCGTTGATCCGTTTTTATGTGGCCTGTTTGATGATCCTGACGAAGGGGTATTTATTCGATGGACAAACGACATAACAGTCGAAGCAAGAAAAAATGAAACCTTGTGGACACGTCGTCCCGATCTTACTGTAACAAGCTTGAAAGGTGTGAAATGGTTGACTAGCCATGGATACGGTGAAGTAAAACCAGTAAGCCATGAAGCAAACAACTTTTTGTTGTCGAACGATCTGATCCGAGTCGCGATATTTTGCAAGAATGCCCTCAACGCACAAAACTTGGAGGGTATTCTAGGTTTGCAAATCATTGGACGGTCCATTGCCTTTTATCTCTTGGTGTTGCCATCCGAAGGCCTTTATGTCATGTATGAATTAGGGACTCTCCAGCTCCCGAATAACTTATATGAGTTACACAAACTGCTGATGGATATGCCACTTTGTTTGCTTGTCCTTGATGTCTTCCATCGACTCTGCATCCGTTCTGTCAATCCCTTTCAACCCTCGCGACACCGTCCAACTGTCACTGAGTCCAATTTCGATGGCATCTTTTCAACTTCACAGGATCGCAAGCGGTCTTGCCACTTGAAGAAATACAACTAGGAGTTAACGAACCCAATAAAATAAAGTAAGGTTGATGAATATCGTAAAAAAAACAAGGTATCTTTAGATAGATGTCTTAAACTATATAAATCTATAGATTTCATGTGGATTCTTATATTTTAACAGAAAAAGACCTTTCAAATATATAGGAAATTTTAATTATTAACGAGATTCCCTAAAATATCTGAATGTAGCAGATACAAATACTCTAAGAAGAAACAAGACACTGAAAAGAATCTGAGCGATCTTAGTATCTCTGTGAAACTGAAACATCTCTCTTAGGTTGCCACTGTTTTTGGAATACAAGAACGGACGTCTGCTCCCTATTCTTTTATTACAATGTCAAAAAAAGTGTGTAGGATTTTGACTTTATGAATCGATTGTTAATTGCAAATTAGGCGGTTAAGCGAAATGAGTCTCCTTTAATCTTTTATTGAAAGTGAGAGAAGATTCACAAGTCAAAGTAATTTTGTTATGTAGATACGAATTATATGAAGTATTGAAAACATTACACGAGAGCAGAGGATCTTTGTTGTTATCATTCTTTTTATTGTTTTATCGAACTTGTACTACGTATAAATATATATAAACTAAACATTTTTGACTATAATATTGACTCCATCTTCTTTGTGAGAACATAATAATAATAATACAAGGGAAGAGGAGGGTGGGAACAACAAAAATCCTCTGCTCTCGTGTAATGTTTTCAATGCTTAATGTAATTCGTATCTACATAACATTGCACTTCGAGCTATCGGATCTTTGTTGTGAATTCAGAGTAAGAACCTTCGTAAAATCAGTAGAAGTTGTAATAGAAATCCTGTAAAATTGTTCAAAAAGATCTTTTGAGGACCAATTTCCTTGTACCACGATATCGTCTACTGAAATTCCTGACTGAGCTGCTAGTGTAGCTCCCAAGGCTCTAGCTTTTGGTATAGGCGTACCCGGCTGTCTGGTCACCTTCCTCATGATTAGCTGTACGTGCTTTGATATTCTTTCTCGTCCCATCGCTTCTAAATATTTGTTGATCTTTCTGAATAGAGCGTTGATCTTTATATCTGGAAAAACGGGGTGCGGTACCATAGCATTTTCGTGAGCTACTCTATTTTTATAAGCTTGAAATGCTTTTACAGGGCATAGTAGCGAGTTTTCGTGAGAATGTATAGTGATTGCTTTTGTAATACGACTTCCTGATCGTTTTTCTTTTGGTGCTAACAAAACAAGTGGTAAAATACCACTGATAGAAATTGTGCATTGATTGAGATCTATTCTTTGCGCATCCGACGGCCTTAAGAACCCAACCATAGATAGTAGCCAAATTGTTTTGGTAGTTAAATTTGCTATTTTCATATCGTCGTTGCTGCCTAGCGTCGTAATACATTTAAGAGCAGGAGAAATATCGAAGTCCCACGATTTTAAAGGTAAAATAGTTTTGGCACGTAACTCTTTACAGAATTTTATATATTCAGTTGATTGTTTTATGCTATCTTGTTCGGTGGGAGAGTATAATTGAATAATAGTAGATGCATAAGTGAGAGTTGTAGAGGTCTTCCATCCTTTCTTGACCTTCTGCTCCTTCAAAAACGTGATAATCTGATCGGTATCAGGAATCAGAGGGTTGACTTCTTTTTCATTACACCATGCCATAAATGCGATTTGAGAATGATGTAGAGATTGTTTATGTGGTGTGCCTGACATTTGATTGTCAGTCGATCTTATTCGTTTTATTGAAGATTCCAAGCCAAAAGAGTCCATTTCTTGTTCTTCTGTAAAAGATGATCTAATCCTTTTTCTTCTTGTGATTATATCTTCATGACGATCGGTTTCGATGCCGCTAATTGCATTGCTATCGGGAACCATGGTGCTGTTGGCCAGTCCGGGGTAATCAATGTTGCTGTCTGGCGACGTTAAAGAAGAATGCGTAAAGATGGCATTATCAAATTCCATGGGGGGCTAGATAAAGTCTTCCTGGTATTTTGTGCCATGCTTTGCTGAATGTGTTCGCCCATAGGGATTCTGGATGATAGTTCCATGTCACGTATTGAGATAGATGGTGTTTCGAGGGAGAGGCAAATAGGTCCATTTGGTGTGGACCCCACTTCCGATCTATCTTGCGAAAGCATTGATCCGGTAATGACCATTCTATCTGTTTCTTCAATGCTCGGGACGGTGCATCCGCTGGATTCATTTTGGATGGAACATGTAGCGTTGACAGATATATTGAGTTGCAAAAACAGTAACTCCATATATCTAGAGCTATCTTGTTCAGAACTATAGACTTTGTCCCTCCGAACTTTTTGATATATGCTATCGCCGAAGTATTGTCGATACATAGTTATAAATGGTGATGAGATGGAACTTATATATATCGGAAGAGTTTCTGTACAACTAGTAGCTCCTTTTGGTTGATATGCATGAGTATCTCTTGCTCTGACCATGTACCTTGGATAGACTTGTGTTCTGTCACTATCCCATAACCCTGACCCGAAGCGTCTGTGAATACTTGAGTGATCGGTAATGTGTTGAGGAGATGTCGTCCATTCCATTTCTTCAACTCTGTTACCCACCATAGTAATTCTTTCTGCATCTGAGCGTTGATGTGAGATATTTGTCGATAGCGTGAGATGTTCAATTGAGTCAACAAGTGTCTCGTTCTAAATCTGGCTTGGACATTGCCCAACTACGTTGCCATAGTGGAGCCTATGAATCGGGCTAGCTGTGTCCAGTTGACTTGTTTCTTCTTGAGCAGCGAGTAGGCCATGCGACGTAGAGAGCGTATTTTCTTGCCCGGAACCAAAATGACCATAGTTTTGGTATCTATGTTCATGCCTAGGTGCATTATGGACTAGGAAGGAGTCAGAGATGATTTCTTCAAATTCAGTAACCATCCCAGTTCTGTCATTTTTTGGCATACTCTCTGTGTGAACTTCTGTGTTTGTGAAAATGATTTTCCCATTATTAGCAGGTCATCCAAGTATGCTGTGATTCTGATGCCTTGTCGGCGAGCCCATTTTAGAACTGGGTTCAATACCTTCGTAAATACTAACGGGGACAGACTTAGTCCGAAAGGAAGAACTCGATATTGGTATGTTTGCTTTTTCCATTGGAACCGCAGAAGATGACGATACTTTGGATGTGTCAGAATGTGGTGGAAGGCGTCTTGTAAGTCTATTGATGTCAAAAAGTCGCCTGGTTGTAGCAAGTTGGTTATAGTTTGCATTGTTTCCATCTTGAAATGTTGGACCGGCAGGTGCTGACTCAACGGTTTGAGGTTGAGGACTGGACGTATCCCCCATCCTTTTTGGGAATAACAAAAAGGTTTGAATGGAAGCCTTTGGGCTGATGTTGATGACTCACCAGCTCTATTGCTTGTTTTTGAATTAACGTTTGAATTTCTTGGTCTATAACCTGTTCAGTGAGTGCGGAGTTAGTTGTTGTACATAACGAGTGAAGAGAAGAGCGAAGTGGTGGAGTAGAAAGGAGAGGAAGACGATATCCATAAGATATGACATTTAGTAGCCATGGATGGACTACGAAACCTAGTGATGGGGACCATCGTGTAGCGTAAGAGGCTCATCTGCCTCCTACGTAATTTAGAACCGTTTTGATTGGTTCTGGCTCTTTGTTAAGAGTCGGTTGTTCAAGCAGACAGGAAGAGGAGGAACCGGAAAGGAACAGAAGCTTGGATAGACACGACTGGAGAGAAAGAGGTGTGGCATTAATGACTTATTGTTTATTTCAGGACATTAGGACTTGCAAATGAAGCTGTAAGCAAGAACGAGACGAATTATCATTATAAAGGGAAAAAGGAAGAATACACGGACAGTCTAAGAGGAATATACTTGGTTAATAATTGACTGATGTTTATTGAATAAAAAGGTTGTTACTACTAAAATCAAAGTCAACATTTTATATATGCGAAGTTAGGGATTTGTTGTTAGGTTGAAGTAATTTAAGTATCCCTAACTTTGGAAAGAGGACGATCAGGAAATATTATGACAGTTTAGTTGAGCGTTGAGTTGCGTTGAGTTGAGCGTTGAGTTGCGTTGAGTTGAGCGTTTAGTTGAGCGTTTAGTTGAGCGTTTAGTTGAGCGTTTAGTTGAGCGTTTAGTTGAGCGTTTAGTTGAGCGTTTAGTTGAGCGTTTAGTTGAGCGTTTAGTTGAGCGTTTAGTTGAGCGTTTAGTTGAGCGTTTAGTTGAGCGTTTTTTTTTTTTTGCATTGGATATTTTATAGTGTCTCTTTGTTGAGACACTTGTCAAAGCATTTAGCAGAATGAGAAACAAAGCCTTGAAAATCACTAAAATATAAGCTGTTACATGCTTCACTAATTCTTGTCATGAGCGATTCTTTTTCCAAAAACTTATTTTGCTTAACTTTACTCTTGACGACTGACCAAAACTGCTCAATTGGATTTAGTTCGGGGGAATACGGAGGAAGATATACGTACCTATATCACTTGAGCTGTGGATAGGAGCGTTATCCGTGACAAGGTAATGTCCCTTCATTTCTGGATATCTGTCCATTTCATCAAGAGTAGCCTTTAAAAAGCTCAGATAATGCCCTGTCACTGTTCCTATGCTATAACCATCAGTTGAACGACCAATCTTTCTCTTTTTAATGCGTTTTGGAACTCTCAAACTGACATTGATTAAACCAGTTGCAAATATTGCACCTAAAATCGATGTTGCTTTTGCTTTAGTCATAGGCACTGTAACTATTAGATCCCTTTTTTGACCAAGCCATACCTCGTTTCAAATTGATATGAAAGGCTGACTCATCAAGAAAGATGCAATTTGTTGTGAAATCCAAGTCAGTTTGCTGCCACTTTTGTACCCAACGGTACCTTTGTTGAATCTTTTCTTTGCTGTTTTTTTTTACAGGCTGGAATTGTGCCTGCTTAATAGATAGATTGCACTCAGTTGTCATAAAGTTATAAATAGTGCTACGAGAAGCATCAAGATCCGCAAAATTTTGTGTTAAACTTTCTGCCACTTGATTTACAAAAGCACAAGAATTTTTATCAATGTAATCTAAAGGAAACCGCTTATGATCTTCTTGAAGAATACGACGCCGACCTGGCTTTCTCTTTTTTTGAAGGTGCTTTCAAGGTCTTTGTAACAACGTTTAACTCATCTCTGTGATACTCGAACATAAATACCAAATTGTCTCGTAGCTGCAGAGGCATTCGAGCATTTGCTGAAAACAAATGAAAAAATCGAAACTTATCGTCATCAGAATAAACTATATAGCAGCGCTTATTACATTGCTCCATACAAACATCCTCATTGCTCCTCTCATCCACAACGGCACGCATTAGAAGATTATGAGGTCTCTCAGGAGGTTTATTCGCTAGGAATTGAGTACGAGAACTTATTTTTTTGATAGCGAATAGCTCCCTTTTTTATAACAACAATCCATACCAAGAAATTTTATTAGGCAATTACTAAGCGACAAGTAAAATAAATGAAGTTGATGACACGTCAACATCATTGTTGAACACGCAATTTTTTTGCACGACATCAAACTTAAAATCAGCGACTTTACTTTCTGAAATGGCTGTATATATAGATATCAGAGTCAATTACTTTGTTGAGAAACGTCTTATATTTTATAGGATTAGATATTTTGTTAGATAGCTTAATTTCAGAATTTATGTTATTTCCAAAAATTAGGGAGAATCCTGAAATATAACATTTTGTTCTAGCCTAAAAATCTTTAAAAAGAGCAAGATTTCAAAGAAATTAAATTTACTTGCCTAGGCCATATATTTAAGAAAAAAAAAGGATCAAAACCTATACAATATTGATTGAAAGTGAGACGCTTCTCGTTATTTGGAAATGTAACTTTTAATAGCCCAACGAATAAAGTATATGGCCTGGGAACTCCGCTATTTAATGTTGACTTTAAAAAGGCTAACATTTGCTCAACTGTAGGCCTGCTCAAAAAGCTCAACAACTCAGAAAGCTTTTTTTTTTTAGAGAAACAGAAAATGAAGTTCCTTTTACTACAACCGAGCTCACTTTATAAACGGCTTTCCCTCTATAAAACTTTTGTTTGCTTAGATAGGCTGTTCTAGCTCAAGGTGTTAGACCCTTTTTTTTCTTACCTTTGGTTTGAAACAAAACTTAGTTGACTCACAAGTTGTTACACTACGATTTAGCAGATCAGCTTTTCAATTGGCCAATGAGCTATTTTTGCTATTTAGAAAAAAAAAAAGTGGATAAAATGTGTTAATAGAGTAAAAAAGCCGATAGTATAGTGGCTATTCTTTGAAAAACACTAAAATGCTCAAAGTGTTTATTTATGTACTTTTGAAAAGCAAGGAATAAACAGAGGATGATCATTGTACTGCTAGCGCTGAAGCAACAGGTGTTTTCGGTGTCTGATGAGAGATTTTTGCTATCCAGACACTGAAAGCCAAAACAAAATAAAAGAAAAACCTATAAAAGCGTATAGGGCACTAAATCAAATTCGTTTTAAACTCTCTAGTCTCTTTTCAATTAACAAAGATATGGATCATTCAAGTCACGGTGCAGACCACTCTGGTCACGATATGAGTAGTATGCCTACAGGAAGTGGTGAAGGCCATAGCATGAGTCATATGATGATGGGTGCAATGGGAACATTTCACTGGGGAACTAGTGGCGATGGCCTTTGGATAGATACATGGGTGCCTCAATCAAAAGGTGCTTATGCTGGAGCTCTTATTGGAATACTTATAATGTCTGCTCTTTCTCGAGGGATCCCTGTATTGGAGGTGTATCTTCTATCTAAAGGCAAGCTTCAAGCTGGTAAACCATACAGTGACTATATAAACGAATCAGTGGTATTGTATAGCCAAAACAAAACTTTTTGAAAACCACTCGGTACTAATTTATTCAATTGTGTAGCCCCCTGCAAAATCAGACATAGAAACAACGTCTAAATTTACTCCTCTACGGTTGCCAATGGTTCCTGCCTTCTCATGGAAAAGTGGTATTGTTAGAAGCACTCTTTCAGCATTTTCTACATTTATAAGCTATTTACTGATGATGGCGGTTATGACTGGTAACGGCGGCTACTTTTTTATTCTTGTTGCTGGTGTCTTTGTTGGTGAAATGGTTTTTGGGCGCTACAAACAAATTCAAGGAGTTTACGATGGCCACGAGCACTAAATATTTTCTTTTGCTCTTTTCTTACATGCGTAATATACCTCATTTAATTATATATTTTTTAATACATAAAAAGGACTTCTGTTTTAAAATTTTTCTCAGTAAAAATCACTGTCAGTAAATTCGCTGCTAGCGTACATTTATACCTCTGTAAACTGAAGTTGCTCTTGGATAGGAAGTACCTTATTAATGCACCAATAATCAGATGATGTTAACGACTCCGCTTTTAATTTGCGACTTATCAGATATATCAACCGATGTACTATGAAAGGTTTATTTAACCCGCTTCAATTCACTACGAGCGACTGAAAAACTTATTTTGTAGTAATTAGTACTGGAATAAATGACCCTAAATAGGGTTCTTGAAAAGAGATTTTATCACTAACATATCTACTAGCGATGAGAAGTAATACTATTGCCCTCCAAATGTCAGGAGAGTTTACTATATCCCAACTATCATTATTTTGGTTAAGCGCAATAATAGTACTATATAAGAAGTTAGCGATGAATTTGACACTGCTACTTATCTTCATGAAGCTCACCGTCTGAATATATGAAAGAAATATGTTATGAGATACACATCCTAAATTTTAACCTACTTTTTGTACTTCGGTTGAACTAGAGCACTCTGAAAAACGAAAAGCTAGTTTCTTTAAATC
>JAIXMR010000131.1:0-66490 GCA_025677835.1 Sporodiniella umbellata | reverse complement strand
TTCGTTTCTACAAACTGTGTTTTAAACACAAAGACCGCATTTGGTCTGAGTTTCATTCTGAATAAACTCAAATGTTTTTTTTTGTTTATAGGTGTTTACACAAATGTTTTGTTTGTAGGGGTGTTTACACAAATGTTGGTATATTTTGGTTGTAAAGGGAAAGCGGAGTTTTTAAGTGTTGGCTGCAAGCAGATACTTGTTTTTGGAACCCTAGACTTTAAAAGTACAACCGGTTTGAGCATTTTAATTTAAAATGTATTGAGTTTAAGTTAGCAAACAATGTAACACATTTGTCTCTATTTTTTTTTTTTTTTTGAAAAATGGTGTTTGATTTTGGAAGAAATAGCGAGCATTTATAGACAATGATTCTAAAATATCTCGCATTGAGTTGGTGCTGATAAAAGTTCTTTCTATATCTCCAGACGGTTCGTAAGTGAAAAACTACTTTAATTAACTTTGTAGTCTTCAGCAAATGTCAATTGTAAGCTTATCCAAAGATCATAAACTAACATATACATTGTGAATGATTTTTTATATTGATAGCAGAATTCAAAATGTGCACGTGAATATACATATTTAGCAGGGCGAATTGGCTTTGGTGTAAATACATATTAAAGTTAATAAAACAAAGCGACGCAAGAGTTTCTAAATAGTTTGTTAAAATGCGCCACTCGAAATTTTTTTTTAATACTGTTTTATTATGCCAAAAGAACCTGTAGAAAAAAAATCCAAAACCAAGACCAATCAGCCATTAGAGATCCCTCCAGTGCCTGACAAGCCTCAGCAATGTAAATACGATTACACTTTATTAAAGCCGCTAATGCTCTATAGGTCACTTTTTTGTTGCTAGAAAAAGAAGGTACTGTCACTTACCTGCTAAGAAAACCCAAAAGTATTGTGGTGAACACATGACACATGACGGGAACAATGAAACTTCGAGCTCTAAAAGAATACCTTGTCCTTATGATAAGTCACAGTAAGATTGCTTGCTTTTTTTTTGTATATGTATGAAGCTGATTAAGGAAATAGCACCATCTTCGAAAAAGATCTGCAGATGCATTTGGAAAAACGTTGTAATTCGCGACCTAGGGGATTAGCTATTTGTCATTCTCTCAACATCAACTGTACATTGCCTCTTTCATTAGAAGAGTTAGAATTCCAAAAAAACATTTACTCTCATCAAAAAATGCATGTTCAGCCTTGGTTGGCTCGTGTTCAGCTCAAATCTTTGACTCAAGAACAATTGAAATCGATGTACGAAAAAATCAATGCTGTCAAGATTGATGACATTCCTATTAAAGTTTCTAAACATGTAGCTGTAGAACAAAAAAGGTAACACAGCTGTGCCTACACTGCATGCTTAACATATATATACTTAGACCTGAAGTTCAGTGGACAAAGCATTTAGATCAGCAATCTTCACTTATAGGGCACATGGAAAGCAATGGAATGTTGCAGGACAAATCCTCCATATTTGTTGAGTTTGGAGCTGGCAAAGGCGATCTGTCTGGGTGGGTCAAAAAGGCAGTGAATGAAGAAAACGGAGAGGCCAGCTATGTACTGATTGACAGAAAAAACGTTAGAAGCAAGGTAGACCCTAGCTTAGTCGGGCATTCTCAAAACAAGTCCGTTGTTCAAAGACTATTGATGGACATCAAAGACATACAGCTTGCAAAAGTGGAGTCCATTGCTGATAATGAAAAAAAAGTAGTTGCTTTTTCTAAGCATCTCTGTGGTTGCGCTACTGATATCACTTTGAAATGTTTAATGAATTATGTTGAGCACGAAAGATCTTTAGGGCGAAGGTAACGTGAATTTTTTTTTGAAAATGTCACTGTTTAAAACAGCTATTAGTGATCCTATTACTGGGATTGTGATTGCTGTTTGCTGTCATCAGCTTTGTCGCTACGAAATGTACCCTAATGTGGAGTTTCTGGAATCTATCAAGATGGACAAGGCTGAATTTGAAATAATGTGCAAGATGAGTAGCTGGGGAATTAGTGGCGAAAGAGAAGAGCAATCCGAAAACTCTGAAGAAAACGAACATGTTGAATCGCTAGAAGAAGAGGAGGATAATGACCAAACATCGTAAGAGGAAAAATAGAGTAGATTTTTTTCTTATTCTGTTTAGAAACCATTTTACTGGCTTGGACCGAGATCAACGCGAAAAAATCGGCTACCACTGTAAAAGAATTTTAGATACTGGAAGGGTGAAATATTTAGAAAAATATGGATTTGGCGCAAAACTGGTTTATTATGTGGATCCATCGACCAGTTTAGAGAATTGTGCATTGATTGCCACGCCAAAAAAGGATTAAAGCAAAGCAATGCAAAAATGGTTTTTAGTAAACCTGATTAAATAGCTTTATTTACTTTATGCCTTTTAAAAACACCAACTAAAACAAACTGTTGTATGACAAAAGCGCAAAGACTGTATGAATGTAGTGCATAATATTTTGGGCTTTTCTCATTTTTATTTTATTACGAGGATTTTTTTTTGGGTGGCTATATACAGATATTTTTAAAGATAGACTTTTTTTGAACAAAAGTGTACTGTTTGCAGTGGTACCTATTTGTTTTTCTACCACTTCATGCCTTCGTATCTTCTACTGTTTCTTTTGAAGTTTCCCTGGTTTGTATTGGAAGGATCATTGAGTTTGTCCAGTCCCATATTTTCCAGCCAATCCGGTATCGCTTGTTTGGCTTCCTTTAGTAATTTACACATACTCTTAGCAAGAAAGCGATTGTGGTGCGTAAAGAACGAGGTAGCATATCCTGTATTTCCTGCACGGCCTGTGCGACCTACGCGGTGTACAAAGTCATCGATATCGCTAGGAAGGTCGTAAGATATAACATGGGTCACGTTGGGAATGTCTAGGCCTCGAGCAGCTACAGCTGTGGCAACCATTATGGGTGTTCTACCAGTTCTAAAGGAGGCCAAGGCGGCTTCACGCTCACTTTGAATACGGTCACCATGTATAGCAGTTGCGGCTAGTTGATTTTCCAGTAAGAATTCACAAACAGAGTCAGCCATACGCTTGGTTTCAGTAAATATCAGTGTAAGTCCCTCTTTACTATTGTGATCTTTTAAAGTTTTTAGAAGTAAAGAACGTTTTTCTTCGTCTCTGACAAACTCAATCTTTTGGGTGATGTTTTCAGTTGTAGCGCCTACACGACCAACAGTCAAAAATATACTGTTTTTCAAAAAATCTTTAGCTAACAGCTGAATATTTTCGGGAAAAGTGGCAGAAAATAAAAGAGTTTGCCGTTGTCCAGCAGGAGGCATATCTTCTCCATTAACAATTCGGCGGATCTGAGGCTCAAAACCCATATCCAGCATGCGATCAGCCTCATCTAAGACTAAATACTGTATACTTTGGAAAGAAAGACGACGGCGTTCCAATATGTCAACGAGTCGCCCAGGGGTTGCCACAAGCAAGTGACACCCACGATCAATCAAACGAAGTTGCTGCTGAATATCAGCACCTCCATAGGCTACGCAAGGTCTAACATAAGACCGATAGCAAAATTTTTTGGCCTCTTCATAGATCTGACTAGCAAGCTCTCTAGTAGGAGCCAGAATCAGTGCCTGAGGGAATGCTTTTTTGTAGTTTCTGTATCCTTGTTTTATATTCGAGTTGCTTGGTTCAGGAAGCGGCCCCTTGTTAAACATGGATGAAAGAATTGGGAATAGGAAGCCAGCTGTTTTTCCTGAGCCAGTTTGAGCGCAAGCCATAAGATCACGACCAGTGATAACGATAGGCACAGAGTATTTTTGAACAGGTGTAGGTACAGAGTAACGAGCCAACTTTATGTTTGTAAGCAAATGCGCATTTAATTTGGACTGATTAAACTAATCTCAGTTTATGAGTGAGTAAAGCGCTCATAAAAATCACTAATATTTACCTCATATATTGGCTCTGGTACACTATCGCCTGTCGTTTTTACAGGAATATTCTCGTAGTTTGCAAAGTTGATTCCAGAGTGTTGAACTTGTTTATCTTCAGCAGTACCAAACAGTTTGAGCTTCATAGCCTCATTTTCTTCACCAAGTTCGTGAACGCCATCTTTCCAAATACCTTTGCCAGGCTGCTTTTCGTCTTTAAGACGCTTTGCATTGTCGCTCCAACCGAGTGCATCCATGGTCATCTCACCCCATCCATTGTCAGTAGCTTTTTTGGGTTTTTCGTCATCCCATCCACTTTGTTGAGGTGGTATTGATGTGTTATTGTTCCAAGAAGATGTCGCGGACGTTTCTTTTTTGGTTACTGTAGACCATCCGGAGGGCACTATATTTACTGTTTCTTGTTGATCGCTCCATCCTAACGATTCGAGCTTGGTATTACTAGCAGATCCCCAGTCATTGTTTAAAGATTTAAATGTAGAGGTCTTTTCGCTTTCAGTGGCCGAACTCCAACCTTGATTGACTTGTGCAGTATTGCTAGAAGATCCCCAATTGCTATTCGAAGACGCAGGTGCAGAGGCTTTTGCACTGGTTGTAGTAGATCCCCAGCCTCGATTTCTTGGTACTTCGCTGGTAGTAGACCCCCAGCTATTGTTTTTAAGTGCAGAGTGGGGGGCTTTTATGCCACTATGGGTGATACTCCAGTCTTGTTCAGTAGGTGCTGTCTCACTAAGATCTCTTTTGTCAGAAACATTATCCCACCCTTGTTTAGAGTTATCTAATGGATTGTTCCAAGCAGACTGAGAAGAATTGGGCCATGCGCTTTTGTTGTCAGAGAATGTTGCGGCGACATGACCGTTGGCTTTCAGGCTGGAATTTCCTTTATTTCTTGGTAGTTGCTGGTGTGGATTCCTAGATCTTTGCTGGTATCCACCACGGCTCCCGCGATTGCTTTGTCTTTCCTTGATTTGAGCCCAGCTAATAGCCCAATATCTAGTTACTGACTGCTTATCATATAAAAAGAAAAAAAAAATAAAGGGTATACCCTGAGCTTGCAGTATCGCCCCACTGGCCAGAGGAAATTTTGAAGTTATCTATAGCCGCACCAGTTGAACGAGGTCAGAATTTCTTTGAGCTGACCAGCATCGTATTATGTAATTTCGTTTTTTTTTCCTACCAAAATCTTCTTCGAGATTACTACTCATTTTGAAAACAAAAGCATTAAAACTCGGAGTGACAAAAACGATGATTTTCTTTGGTATTTGTTATTTATCATTTACGACATATTGAACACCTGCATATCCTCTTTTCTGATAGATAAGATGTAAAAAGAGGATAATTTCTGGAAAGTGCTCAGTAGATAGTTATGAATAAAAACACACGGTTTTTAGAAAGATTTTTGACAGAAAACTCGAATTAGGGTAAGCCTCTTTACGGTAGCTGGGAAACTTCCGGCACAACACACCTGTTATTGAGGTACGAATGAGACTCGCTACAAGTCTTTAATTTATACTTGGACCAAAAAATTCCTATAGCTTAGTGGCTTCATTCATAGACTAAAAGGTGTTCATAACCAACTACACACGTGATACTTGACATTTCGCTGTTTAAAGTTGCAAGGTAGTTGCATTTTACCTTTTTCCACCTTCTTTTTCGAAAGCTAATTACAAACAAAATGTCTTGGCAAAGCTATGTCGATACAAATCTTGTTGGTACCGGGAGTGTATCGCAGGCCTCCATCTATGGTTTGACTGGTGACGTGTGGGCTACTTCTCCTGGATTCCAAGTAAATAAATTTCGCTAACGAGTGTTGACATGCAGGACTTTTTTTAATGGCATATCTTGAACAGTTACGACCTTCTGAAGTTCAAGAAATTCTATCTGGCTTTCAGAACCCTGAAAAAATTCGTGCTAATGGTGTTCATGTTGCTGGCGAAAAATATTTTGTAATCTTGACGAATGAGCGATCTATTTATGGCAAAAAGGTAGATTGTTACAACTTAAAAAACTCGTCAAGTATACTAATCAAAGTATTTGAACAAAGCAAGAGGAAGGTATCTGTATAGTCAAGACCGACCAAACATTTCTGGTGGGCACCTATAAGGATGGTATTCAGCCTGGTAACTGTGCCAAGGTAGTTGAAGCGTTGGCTGATTACTTAATATCTGTGAACTTTGTAAGTCAAGAGGCGGGTAGAGAGAGAAATAAACAAAGCAAAGACTGATTTTTTTTTTTTTGATAGTAAGTCATGTTCAAGTTCAACAAATAAAAAAAAAATGACGGCTATTTAAACAGCTATAGTGCACCCCTCTCTCCTTCGCTCTTTGCTATTTAAGTGGCAATTTGTTAATGCAGCAAACAGTCTGGTTTTTTCTCTATAGGAACACGCGATTACTGTATATAGATCTTCAAAGCCAAAAAGCGGCCATCCGTCATGTCACGCATGTCAAGCTAGTCAAAAAAGGATTTTTAGCCCGTTCTTGTTACTATCGATGTTTATAGCTTTGCTTTTGATTCCCCCTATACATGAAAGAGAGCATTTTTATGCAAACAATGGGAGCCAATGAACTCCCTGTTTTATTGAAATATACTGAAGAAGTCAATCTACACATATACAGTTTAGTTAGATAGTGCCATCAAGGATGAGTACACATCCGAATATACTCAAGAGTTCTTGCCAATGATCTGCACCATTCATAAAGTTAGTGATTGTGGCCTGAAGCCGACAATTGGGTATCCTTGTATACTTTGTGCCCGTACTTTTTTTTCAAACAGATATAAGTTGTGCTTGTTTTTCTCTTTAGTCATCGTTTCAAGGGCTAGTAAATATTGGTTGGTAAGCTGTGACGCAAATACATCGTTGTTTTTGAAAAACAAAAAACGGACATTTATTTATGACTTAGAAACCAGCCATTTTACAATTTGTACTAATTGTACGACGTTTCAATCGTTACATTTTTATGCTTACAAACCAGATCGAAACACAAGCTGGGTTATTTCTGATATAGGTTGCAAATTGAAGTCTACCTTTCAATAAAAAAAATTCTAGACGTGCATATTTTGTGTTTTATACTTAAATGAGGTATATTTGTCTCTGTACATTAGATTGACTATCATATTCCTTATTGTTTACGATGCAAGATATGCCTCTACATTAATACAGAAGCTGTCTATATTACAGTGCGTTATAATGAATGCCAATCCATATAGGAAAAAGAAAACCGGTACATTGGTTCTTGAAAATTTAAATATAGAAACGTGTATTACATCAGAAACAAAGCTAAATAGAGTCCAATAACAGAACATAGTAAACAATTGGCTTTTTTCTCTCTTTCTCTATTCTCAATAATATCGAAATAGTAAAGATTATGCGTGTAGGAAAGAACGATTCAATTTAATTCTTTGGATTGTATAGATAAAAGTATGCCAGTCACTACTGAAGCAATCTCTACCTCCAACCATCTTTCTCGATCATATCATACTGAAGAAACATCTTCTTACTGGCTGGCTAAAGACGATGAAGAGCAAGCTCGCCTGGCTGGTGTAAGCTTTTTATTAAAAATCAATGTTTAAATAGAAAAGGCTAACATATAATTAGCAACAAATTATCTACAAAGAGATGTTCAATGGGTAAGTAAAAGCACGACTGCACTGAAATCCTGATTGTATGGTAGAAACACCTTGAAAAGCGTAAAAAAAAACATTGACTTTGAAAGTGGCGCTCGTGTTTTAGATGTAGGATGTAGCGCTGGTGCTTGGGTTGCGGTAATTTCCTTCTTTTTTTTTTTTGGTATTGTCAAGCTTTTTTTTTAAAGAGAAAACTTTTGGATAAACTATAGGATATGGCACAAGAATATCCTAAGTGTGTATTCGATGGGTGCGATATTGTTGATGCTATAGATAAAAAGACAAACCTGGTCAATTTTACTTTCAGTCGTAGTAATGTAGCCCAAGGTTTACCATATCCCGACAATACATTTGACTTTGTTCAAATGCGACTTTTGATCTTTGCTCTTCGTGCAGATGAATGGCCAAAAGCCATTAAAGAAATAATTCGCGTTGTTAAACCAGGGGGAATGTTTCAGCTGATAGAAGCTGGATTTGAGGTAGTTACTGTATCTTATTGATAAGTAATAGAACGCTTACTGTGTATTTTTTTTTTTTTTGTTCTAATAGCTTCCTAAAGATGTCTCCGCTTTTCAAAGATTTGTAACCGCAAGTAGGTCAATTTAGCCACCTGTTCTGCACATGATTTTAAAACCAGAGCCTTTTTTTTTCTACTAAAATAGACTATGCTATAGCCGCTTCTCGGGGACAAGACCCAAAAGCTCAGTACAAGCTTGAGTCGTGGATTTCTGAAAACAAAAATGTTCAAATCAAACAAGTAGAGAAAAAAATGATTGATCTCAGTAAATTGTATATATATTTGGGAACCAACTTTTCTTATTTTTGTCTACGAGTAGGCTTGGACAACTCGGTGTCAAATCGATTTAGATGGAATGTTACAGAGTTTTTAAAGTCTAGCTTTACTAATATTGAACCGTTTTTGAAACTGGACGAGGATATAAGCGCAACGCTATTTATAGAAAACTTTGAACGCTCTTTGAGAAGTCTCGAGTGCTTTGTTGGTATAGTTGCAGTGGCTGCACAAAAACAATAGTTCTTGATCATATATTTATATCACACCAGAGTACACTGCGACCAGGACGAATTTTACATATACCACCTGTAAAATAAATTGGCTGTATCTAAAAAATTGCTACAATAAGGGATTTACTCTATCTGTTGTTGTTTTTTTTTTGGTGTAAATAAGATAAGCTTCAGTTTTCTCGACTGTTTAGCTATAAAAGGACGCGCTCACAAACACCAAAAATTATATACAGCAAATGACGTGCTTGGGCAAAAAAAAAAAGCGCATATTAGCTCGTCTAGTATAACATTTATTTCGATCAATAACATACAAAGTATAATGACAGCTAGCTTCTATGCAAGATGCGCTTTTTGTTTATAAAATATTTTGACATTACCTAATAATAATAAAAAAAAACAATAATAGTGACGTTTTTGGTTAAAAAAAATCTTACTCTAAAAGGGAAAGAATGAGCTGCATAAAACATTTTATTTAAAAAAAGAATGCAGGATATATAAGCAGCCTATCCAGCTATATACACATAGATGCCATAGTGCCTTTTATGCAGGCAAGGTGCATTACAAAATTGACACAATAAATGGATTTAACACATACGCTCCTATGACGAATTTTGCTGCACGTCCTAGACTGTGGGTAACTGTTGAACTAGAAGAAAAGAGTCAACTATACGCTATGGGAGAAGACATTGTATTGCACTTTTCTTTATAAACAAATCAAAAGGGACTACGCCAATCAACTGCTTTTCTGCTGGTGCATGCTTTACGCTTCTACAATATTAAAAAAGCCTGATATTCTTGTTTGCAGATACTTTTGATAAAGTTCAGTAAATAGTAGTCTAGTATAACTTTAGGCAGTTTAAGCTTTTCATTGTCTTGATTCTATAGTTCCAATAGAAACCGCCTCGTTTTTATTTGACCAACTGGATTACACCGGACACACAACGTGTTGGTAGATCTTCAACGTTTTAAGCTCCAAAAGAACAAAAAAAAAGTCTAGAAGGAAGGGAGCCAATGAAAATCTTTGTTTTTTATGCAACACCATTTATTATGTTGATGTTTTACTTTTTTTTTTTAAAAAAAAAAGACTCCCATGCGGCAAAAAATATACGCTTTAAGCACAGCTGTTTTAGAAGAGAAAAAAGAAAGAAGAAACGGTTTTTTCACTTGCTCAAGTGGAGCCTACACACCGCCAGGTTAATTTATCTTTCATTGATCAAAGAACAAAAAGAAGTGCATTGTAGATTGTTGTAGATGTTTCACTCGGCGTTTGAAACGAAACATGAGACACTATTTTTTTTTTTTGGCAACTCCTTTTTTTTTTAGTTGCCTACAACCATGTCCGCCATTCAACTGTCCATTACCAGTACGGACTATAAACGTAAAGACCCTGTATTTTGGATAGAAGCTATAGTAAAGTCATGCGAAAGTTATAGAATGTACACACACAAAAAAGTTATAAGAATATAGTCAATGTATAATATAATAGGGTTTCGCTTTCCCCACCCTTTTTTTTTTTTTTTTTTTTGGGTATCTATAGGCTGGTTTGAATCAACAAAAGCGATTACCAAGATATTACAGTGAATTAGAAAAGCTATATACTCAACTTTCTAGCAATATTCCCCATACTATTATACCTCAATTACCTTTGTTATCCGTACCTCGTTTAGATAAGGAAGGTAATCAAGTGCCTAGACAATGGTGGCTCAATCTTCAAGCACCCATGTCCACAGACTCGGTTGAAGAAAGCAAGATTCAAACTTGGCTGAACCGAATCGTTGAAAATGAGGCAGTTCAACACAGTGGCATTCTAAACGAATTCACAGAGAAAGATATTGGGGTATATACTACATGAACACAAAAAAGTGGTATTGACATCATTCCTTATAGTACACACCTTCCTCCAAAATACTCGGTATTCGGACCTTATCCACTTTTGTACCTGAAAAGGATATAGACCCAGAGTTGAATTTTTGGGTCAATCAGCTCAATTCTTTTTCAAACGAGCTTCAATTATGTTTGATTAAAAGTAACAAACTGATTCAAGAGCATAAAAGTAAAAAAAGAAAAAACCCTTGAACTGTATCTAAAGGAATCTTTCTTTGTTTCTATTTCAGTGATGGCAGATCACTGGTCTTTTCTTGTATCTTTCTTTGTTTCTTACGGTGCTTTAGAAAGAGATTCAGATTTGTTTATGCAAGTAGTTTTACGGAAAAAAACATAGCAAAACGCGCAAATTTTAACAAAAAAGAAAAGTCTTTACAAATCTTTAACCAAAGGATGTCAGCAAATATGTGACTTACATCGCTTTCAGGTAAACCTTTCTCAAGACAATATGTATGTTGCTAACATACAAAACAGGCTTTAAGCACTTTGGAAACTGTAGGAAACGAAATCAGCTATCAAATGAAAAATGTTCGACCTGCGCAAGTAAGGGGAAATGTATATGCATGTCTTTTGATAAATAATCTATCCAGGATGCAATGCAACGCCGATTGGATGCACTGTCTAGTTATCTTTCCAGTAAAAAGAAAACAGAATCCAGCTTGAGATCAGTTGAAAGAATGCGACTTTCTAATAGCATCAGTCGAGAACAAGCCAATGAAGCGATTGTTGTTTTGGAAAATGCAAGAAGGGAAGAGGGGAGACGATTGAAACATTACGAAAAATTGGATGAGAACCTAAGGGAAGATATCGAATATAAATACAAATCGCATGTGGCTCAAGACCTCAAAAAAAGCCTGCACGATTATGCTACAAGTCAGCTCTATTTAGAGAGAAAAAAGTTGTTGATCTGGCAAGATATTTTGGTTGTCAAATAAATGTTTCTATCTCAGTTATATATCACCCAGTAAAGAGGGGAACCCTAATAAGCTCTCAGTACTACCAAAAAGTTAATATAAACATGGGTGCTTTAAGGGAGACGCGTGTGCCGGTCTATAGATATGTCAGTTCTCCTTTGTGTATTTAGCTACGCCACTCTGAATAGCAGTTTGGTCTGGATTGATAATTCTTGTTTTTTAAACAATTGAGGGGGTGTAAAGTATCTTGAAGAAACTACCAGAAAAACATCGTATGTTTTCAAAAGGTAAATGGGGTAGATACATAAACTATACCTATTCAGGGAAAAAAAAGGGTGTGATCCAAAATAAGGGAGAAAAAGAAAAGGGTATACTAAAGCGACAGAGTAGTCTATACTCTCTCCCTTTCTTCTCAAAATACCCGCGCGAAACGTTGTATAAACAAGATCTTCGTCTATTTTCAAAATCGTAATACAAGCAAATATAAAGACCGTTCGGAGAGTGAGATTAGTGTATTATTATTCGTACTACTTTATTTCTTTATTGTTCGTTTTTTGATCGCCTTGCTGGCTAGACGATTTTTTTTTAATTTAGGACAACCTTCGCCTGTCTGAAGATGGCTTTTCCAACCTGATTCATTAGGAGGTTCAATATTTGTAATACATAAAGGACAAACGACTCTATTTCTATCGCTTAAATCTATACCCAGAAAAAAAAAAGCTGGATTAGTCTGGGTTATATACACATTCACAGTCTTGGGCTTACTGGGGCATGTTTGTTTTAATGAATGTTGAAGCCATTGTTCTACAGGAATAGCCTGGTGACATCGAGTACATTCTTTGATTAGGTGAGATTTTTCGCAGTCTTTTAACATGTGTTCATTTAAGGTAGCAATTTCAGTTATCTAATAAAAGAAGAAAGGTTAGTTTGATTGCAACTGTACAAGAATACATTTACCACTTTGCAAGTAGGACAAGTAGTCAATACTGGGCAGGCGTTGTAGTAATGCTTTATTAATGTCTCTTCATTAAAGTCTGGATTGACTTGTTCACAAAAGATACATAGACTAAAATCATTTTGTAAGTAATGTATAGAAGCCCCTTCCGTTCTTTTTCTTACTTGTCTTCCTCTTTTAAAACTAGTTCTTCTTTAGGTTTAGAGCGAGGCGTTCGGGTATTTGTTGTTTTCTTTGCGGTAGTGCTTTTTGCTTCGGTTTTTTTTAATTTAAGTTTTTGTGAGGGAGCTGCCATGGCATTAATTTCAGAAATCGTTTTCTTTGTATCACTTTTGATAGTCTTGTTATTACTTGCAAATTTCTTGACCGTCTATGTAAGTTGATCAATAAACAGGTCTCTTTGTTTTTTGTGAGGCTTACATCAGCTAAGGACACTTTGAGTGAGCTATCTATATAAGAGCTAATACGACTAAATCCAACTTGATCCGAGATGGTAATTACCAATTTGACAGCTGCCTCGCGTACGTCTTCATGACTATGTTTGAGGTAGGCAACGACAAATGCCATCGTATCTTCCAGAGAAACAAAACCATTCTTCTTTTTGTTTCCCTTGACACCCAGCTTGCGTACGGTTGTCTCGACCAATTGTATACGAAACTTTGCTTCTTTATGATTATGCATCAAACGTTCTGGCTTTCCGACATAGAGAGACACAAGTGTATTGGGGGGTTCTGAGTAGGCTTGGACCAAGACCAAGATGAGAGCAGTCGCATCCTGTCGAATTCTCTGATGACTATCACTCGTCCGTTTCAAAAGACCGCCAAAGGCACGTTCAACCCAATCGATGGTAAGTTCAGTGTCCACCACCACTTCCTCACAAAAGTCCAAGAGCTGATGCCAGATACTGATCACCAAGGTAACGATCGCCTCACGTGAATCCATCACCGTCTCCTGAATCAACATGAGCGAGGCAATTACGAAATCCTCTACAGCCTGTTGGGTCTCAAACGAGTCTTGTTCAAACAGATTACAAAGATCCCCGAGGGCATCGTTACGAGCTAATTGATAAACTTCATCCATCTTGGTTTCCATCTGACCTAACCCTCGACCTCGGCATTTCGATTTGATGCTCAGCAAACAGGCCACGGTATCTTCTCCAAACACGTGGATCGCAAGTCGAAATGGTTCTCGTTCTTCATCCAGAATAGGTTCTGGAATGCTTTCGGGATCTACCGCATTTCTTGCCAACATGACAAACTCTTCTTCTTCTTCTTCTAAGGGAGGCGTTGGTTGTTTTCGTGGCTGATCAAGAACAGCCCAGTCTTCAGGTCGAGGACCCATCTCTAATTCATCTTCGTCATCTTTGGGTATTTCGAGAGCTCCTGAAAGTCGTTTTTGAGTTTTGTTGGGCTTTGAAGTGGCTAGTTCTCCTTCAGGCGTTATACATAATTCATGTTTGTTCAGCAACAGTTCTACGTTATGTCGAATATCTTCTATGTCATACTAACAAAAATATAAGAAAAAAAAATCAAATCACGATGTCTGTTACCTTTATCTTTTCTGCCTCGTCATAATCTTTGGTTTCTATTGCATATCTCTTTCCACCTTCCAGTTCAGCAACGATTTTTTTGAATCGCAGCATTTTCGTACTGAGGTAATTGTATACCTTGG
The DNA here is from genome assembly GCA_025677835.1 of Sporodiniella umbellata. Classification (NCBI taxonomy): domain Eukaryota; kingdom Fungi; phylum Mucoromycota; class Mucoromycetes; order Mucorales; family Rhizopodaceae; genus Sporodiniella; species Sporodiniella umbellata. Next base: position 52,512 of record JAIXMR010000131.1, on the reverse strand, counting down.
CTGCCTGATAGCTTTCGCCTAACAAACGAAGTATTACTAATGTGAAAAAAAAAAAAAAAAGAGTGTATTCACATACTCTGTACAGCATCTTCTTCGGCTATGCTTAGGAGATGAGCCCATTGTTCAAGTTCGACCTCAACAGGGTTTGGGGAATAGGGCGAAAGACTACGCTGACTGTTGACGCTTGGGGGACGAGAGCTATCCTGATCCAAACGATAAAGGGGTGGGCTTTTCTATACATATTTAAAATGTCAGGTCAACGGAATAGTAAAGAAAAATATGTATATATTTTACGGATTCATAAGGGATTCTATCTTCTATTGTCTGACCATGAATATTTAAAGCATGAATACCCACCTTTTTTTTTGGAGGGAAAAAAAAAATTAATTTTGACATTAACTCTATTTCTGGTTACTTGATTAAAGACATTAAGGTTATTATTATGACAATTTCTAATCACCAAACGAACATATTCTCCGTCCATATTAGTCTTGATTGATTTCAATTCTCTGGCTCTGAAATGAGCACCAGCATTGTTATCAAAGCGTACAAAACTATAAGGGGGAAATAAGTAAAGCTGTCAATAGGATTTTTCCCCCTCTTTTTTTTTTTTTTTTTTTGGTAAATCTCCTTATATTTTTACCCCAAACGAGTGAATTCAATCATGAGTTCTTCGTCTGTATCCGGTATACTGTCCTCTTTGACTGAACCAATATAAACATCCATTTTAGTTGCAATTTTAAAGTGATGAGATAGAATTTCAATTTTTTGAATTCGAGCTGGACCGGATAATAAATGAAAAATTAAATCTTGAGGGTATTCAGGATATCTAGAACAAAAAAGTTTATTGTCCTGTTTATTAATTATTATTTACTTTGATGTTTGCCAGCCTTTGCACTTTTCAGAAAACAACTCATTACCGAAATTGCTTTTGACCAGCTGCTCAGGACTATAATCCTCATCCCAAGAAGAACAATGAGCAACTTGATAAGGAAGTGAACAATCGCTCATGACTATTGGAATCAAAAAAAAAAAAAAAAAGGAGAAGGGAAAAGAAAAGAGAGAAGAAAAAAGAAAAGCAAAAGCAAAATAAACAAAATAAATAGGAAAAAAAACGCTCTATCCACTAACTGGCTAACCTTTTGTTGCATTCTCTATTCTCTGTCTCTCTCTCACTATATGTGCTCGTGTTCAATAACCTTACTGGAACACAACATTTGCTTTTTTTGCTTATGCAAATGTATGCTTAATTTCTATAAAAAAAATTTTTTTTTTCTTAAAAAAATGCACTACACGAGGATATGAGAATCTTACAACTGATGTTCGATCTCTTGGTCTTTGCTTTAAGAGTAAACTAGGCAATTTTTTGTTTTTTGTCTATCTCCTTACATTTCATGGGGGTTTGCTTTACCCGAAAAGAAAAAGAAGGGGCATGTGCGTGTGTATTCTAAGCAACAAAGATGAACTCTCTTGGAAAAAGCTTATTTCAATGTACAGTTGTTGTTGAGAATTAGTAAAAAAAAACAGAGATTTACTTTAAAGTATTTCCTTAAGGAACCCACTTGTATAATCACAGAAAAATAAAAAAAAACATTTATTTCTTTTTTAGTATGGTTCCAATGATAGATCAAGACGCAATAGGAGAAACGGGTTGAAGATATGTCGCCTATAACAGACTGTTTTTTTCCGTAATTGTTTTCTTGTTAATGAAACATTTGATTAAACGAAACTAGGCTCACAAAAGAGTAAGTCAATATTACTATATGTGTTCACTCATAGTACCTTATTTTTGGGTCTCATAGGGCCTATCGATCCTGCCTCAAAAGAACATAGGTTGCACTAATTTTTCCTCCCTTTGGGTTTGTATATAGAAAAACGTACTCTCCTCCTCAGGAGTAAGACAGCTCTTTTGTGTAAAAAAGGGAGAAAAAGGTCCGTATACAGCTGAGAGTACCCAAAAACTTAATCGTCATTTATCGGTTGAATTTTTGACAAATAAAAAGGTAATTGTCATAAATCAATTATACAAAAAAGGGTCGAGGGTTCTTTTTATTCTATTGGGTATAGACTTTACTAGATTCCAGTCTCCCTTGGCTGTGTTACACCAACATAATTGTGATATTCATATGAACTCTGTTTTTCACTGGACTTTTTGATTTGTTTATTAGTAACAGAAAGAAATATCTATAAATTTTTTTATATAGTTATTAGAATAAAGTAACCTCTCTTCTTGCCTTTTATTGTAGAACAAAGAGCTGTGAAACAACACGTTGCTTATAAATATAAAAACTGTTATTTAAAAGAGCGTCTTAGATATATTCCAAACTCCTTTCTCTATTAATCTTGATGTAACAAACCTGTCATGTTCGGAGCGAATAGAGAAAAGGTCCCCCCCTCCTTTTATTACCGTAGAAGAGTCATGCAAAACCCGAATGACTTTTTCAGATGAAGTATGTAGAGTCCCGTATTGAGAAACTAAGAAAATATTGTTTATTGACAATCCATTTACATTCTGCCAACTATTTCTTTATCTTGATTTTTTTTTAAAAAAAAAAGAGAAAGAAAAACAATAAGTCAACTTATTCTTACTTCCACGATCAATGAAAGAGACTTAGACATAAACAGCTTATGCATCCTTCTTTTATGAAGTAAATATATATGTAAGTCCTTACTTATTTTATTCCAGACTATGCAGTGGATTAGTTTTCTACTTGAAATATATGCTATAATCGTTCAAGCAGGATCTAAAGAGAGTAGGTGATAAACAAAAAGCATGTATAACGTTTTTTTGTCCATAAACTATCCTAGAAATAGCTGTATTTTTTATGCATGCAATAAGTGACAAATGCACCATACCATTAGTTTTTTTTTGAACAAAATTCAATTCTAAAAAAAAAAAATGATCAAAAAATATAGAGTGAGTGACTACGAACAATGAGAAAACTTTTATTTATTTATAAAATAAATTGTACAAGTCCAATGGAGACTGCGTGACGAACAGTTTATATTAGTCCTTTTACTTATTAGATCTTACGTCTATTTATTCTTTTTTTTTTTTTTTTACGCAGATGCTGCATAGCTTTAGAGAAAGTCAGGTTTACGGAATCACAAAAATTATAGAAATACGAACAAACAAAAATAATCGAATTTATTTAAATTCTGCGTAAAGTGGGGGTATTTTAGGGTTGTTCAAGTAAAATATCAGAAGGGGTAAGGGCCACACGCTGGATTTGATGTCTTATTTTGATTTTATGTACAAGTTTGCAATACGTTGGATCCCCTTGTAAATTCACAAGAGAAACAAAAGAGCCCTTTGGTGAATAAAACTTTTCGATATAGTGCTTCAACTTATCGGATATAACTTCAAAGTGTTGACCTAGAGCAATCGTGGGGTCCAGTCTACCTTCTTTTAAAAGGACTGTGTTATCCAGACAACCGGGTAAATCATATGATCTACCAGTGATAAAATCTAACCAAGAAAGATACCAATCTCTTCTGATAATGTTCACTGGTATAAGTCGGGTCTGTAAAGAATAAACTCTTCTTTCAATCGCTCTTCGTCCTTGAACGATCTGTTGGTCAACAGCCTTCTCTTTAGTCAGCGAGCCTAAATCTTTTAGTAGCTTTTCTAATACATAACGCTCGGATCTAACCCCATAAGAGATATTGTCATTTTTGTTTAGACTAATCTATACATACAGGTTAATAACATGTGTTTACAGTAAAAAAAAAAAAGGGTGCACTTACTAATTTAGAACAAGTGTCACACCAAACGTCAAAGATGTGTAAAGGCGATAGTGTTAATGCAACAGGATGCACATGTTTAGCAAATTGTTCGTCTGTGCCTAAAAAGTTTTTTAATAAGGGAAGGAGATCAATCAATTGTACCTAGAAATTCACAGGAAGGATAAAGACAATACATAATGGGACAGGTGGTATCTTGTTGATTGAATAATGGCCAAAACTGTTTCTTTTTATCCTCAAACCCTCTTGGATGAATATGAGGACACATTGTATGGACACTTTCCGATTTGTACAATTCTCGCCATGATATATCAGGACAGCGATATCTAATACCTTTCATCATACAAAGATCTTTCCAAAAGGCTTTTTGATTCGATTTAGCAAACAAGTTTTTGTTACATTGTAAAAAGGGTTGTAAATCTTTATAATGAAGATTAGATACAATATTTAATAGTAGTTCATAAGCTAATAGATGTAAAGCCATTTTTTGTGGCAATAAATAAATGTGTGCTTTTAATCAAGAAAAGTAAAATATAGAAACAAAAAAGATAAAGAGCAATACCACAGGTGCTCATATTTATATAAACATGCTGCATAGACATTACTATTTCAAAGTCCGTTCAACCGACTTTCCTTTACAAAAAAAAAACATCAGTTCTTATTGCAGATTATAGTTTAAAATATATTTCTAAAGCATCTTTTTTCTCTAAAGCTATATATATATATAGATAGATAGATAGATAGATAGATACTATAAGGAGCACTTAAAAAGCGTTTTATTTGGAAATATTATTTCTAAAAAGATACAATGCTGTTGCTTTATTTACGGCTTTAAATAAAAGCAATACCAGAGCCTATCTAATATGTATCTAATGCGATTGACGAAAGATTATAATTGATAAGTAAATGAAATCTCAAAAATAACTCCTAAAAATTTGCCCTGTATTTTGACACATAAATAGTACGTTTGAAACAAACTAATTGTATCTTTAGTATACCCAGCGAATTTCTTTTTTGTATAACCCCCATGCTTGTGGTTCTTCATCAGAAAACAGGGATAAACCATTCAACATAAACTTTTGTACACACTCAGGCTGTCAGCTTTCTTCGATTTTTAACTATACATATTAGGTAATCGGTATCACTGACCTTGTGTTTTAGGAAATAGATACTTTTTTTTTTTTTTGGCTTTATCGTAAACAACTTAACAAAGTACGATAAATTCATACGTATCGAATTTTCTCAGATTGATCTCTACAAACAAATTATAAATAGGCTTGTATATTTATTTTCCAACAACAAAAGAAAGGAATGATTTACTGACGCGATTTTGTACATAATAGAAGAAAGTATTTACATTAGGTAGGCATTAAGTTTGCATTAAAGCATATAGTCAAAATATGAAGAGCTTTGCTATATATATATTACTATGCGTCAGTTTTTTGCATATAAACAAAGTAAAATGTATAACTTCTAATAGTCGCTTGGAGTACTTGAACCTAAAAAAAAGTTAAGATTTGTTTGCTTATACAAAATAAAAAGAGAATTATAGAAAATTGGCTTCCTTTTGAGGAAATATCAACTACCGTATTTTTTCCCCTAAAAGAAAAGCATTGAAGAGGAAACTTCAAACGTAAATATTGAATCAGTTTATATAACAATCTTAAAAGCCCAAGAGTTCACAAAAAGTCTATAAAACAATCGAGTTTGTATAGGTTCATTTTAAATGCCCGACTTGCACCGAAGATGGCATCCAGGTACATTCATCACCTACTATACCTATCTTTTTCTTTAAAACCTCAGGCCTACTTAAGAACGTGGTGTTACCTTGCATAAACTATGGCATCTCATTTCTAATATATCGATGCAAGAAGGATATTGTAGTACTGAATGTATATACACTATTGATGCTAAGCATAATATTGCCGTTTTAAGTCAAACAACTTTAAACATGTTTCAGTAAATACTTAAAGTAAGAATGAAAATCAAGTGATCATGTGGAGATCAAAAAAAAAAAAAGTGAAAATGATCACTTTAAACTAAAGCTATATTACGTATCCTAGTATATCATCGCAATTTGCTTTGACATATACAGCTTCACCCCAAAAAAAAAAGGTCTTGATCATTAATATAAGCTGCATTTAATCACAGAGCCATTGTTTAGTTTTCTATACTGATTTGCTCTCTTAATGCTTCCTATGTATCTATGGTTTACGGGATGTCTACTGGATAGCATACATGCACATAGAAAGAGCCCTCTAGTCAATCTTGATCGACCTGTTATATGATATGTTATTATTAAAAAAACATATGAAGGTGTACAATCAGAAACACTGTAAATAGGGACAGAAAACGTTTGTTTTACGCCCAACAAGGTAATACAATTTTCTCAGACCCAACTTTGCATGAGAATATATATATATATATATATATATAAACAAATTGTTATTGATGTAGCAAGATATAGCCTACGTGCTTAGTTTGCTGAATGTTTCTATTGGTGCCCAAGATCTAAAGAAATAGATTAACCCGCGGCTTTTAACCACCAAAAAAAAAAAAGGACAATTTAGACTTTCATTTATCAACACTTTTTTATTGAGAAAAGAAAAATCGTTCTCTTTTGTTTAGTTTTGAGCTTGCTTCTACACCAAAAGGGAGCCGAATAACGGAAAACACAGAGATAATGAGAAAAAAATAACGAAAGATACTAAATCAGGTTTTTTTTTTTTTTTTTTTTTTTGAAATAAAAGGAAGGAGCGAGTGGTTTAAGACTAAAGGTACGTGTTCGTGTGTCCTCTCTCTGCTCCCACCTTTTGATTTCCGATTTTTTTTTTTGGTAAACTTGAATCTCAGCTTGTCAGTGAAACCTGAATCCCAGCAAATCTAAAGACGCACATTGGGCCACAACAAAAACCAACGTGCCCCGCAGTTTTGAGTTCATTGGTAGAAGAAGTACTTGGTGTCATCCTATGTACAGGTGATAAATCTTGAAGGCTTATTTTCGTCTTTCATGTGGGTACACACAAGTATATTACAAAAAAAAAGCACCCAGAAGAACAGTAAAAATTTACTTGAGTCAAGAAAAAGAAACGGAAATCTAAAGGCATGGTATTGGCCTATGGTTATAGTGCTTATCTGTTTTTTGCTTCTTTAAGTCTGTTTTTTTTTTCTTTAAAGCAAGTTATTTATCTATGTCAATGATCACCAACCGAGAAGGAATGCCCTTTACTAAAAAAAGAAGGTGATTCCTTTTTTTTTTTTTTTTTTTTTTTTGGCTATACCAACTATAGCTATTGTAAAATACTTGGTAAAAACGGTTGGACAAAGCAACGATACTAAAAAACAAACCTTGTTTGTTCTTTAAAACAAACTCAAGTGTTGTATACAAATGCTTAATATAGACAAGGACAAATCAAATGCAAGCTCTGAGGCTCACGTAGGCTTCTGTTATTTTCACTCTTCCTTCTTTAACATATCAGTAAAAAAAAAAAAGAGCCACTAAGGCGTTACCTTAACCTATCAATAAGCACACACTCACACACACACGCGCATATAATCTTTTATGGATTATTCCTTTTGGTTTTCTCTTCAGACCCAACTATTCCCTTGATAAAAAAAAATCATGAGTCAATGCGTGAATGGATAGATTTGGGAAAACCGATGCAGGCCGAAAAAAAAGATCTGGGCTTTTATTTATTTGAATCTCAACAGCCAAAAGCAGTGTAGAGTTGTTAACACGCAGTGGTACCTTTTATTTAAACAGAAATGTAAAGGAAACCAATGGTTTTTCTTTTGAGTGATTATTTTCTTTTTGAGAATAAACCAAAAATAAAAGAGAGAGCAATAAAGATTCTATTGGAGAGATGGAATACTTGGAAAATCTTTTCTTCTTTTGACATTTGAAGCGTGGACTTGAGGACGATAGGTGATTGGGTCTTTTTAGCGTTTTGTAGTACATGAACTTCTTGGTGGTGGTGGCAAAAAAAAAAAAAAAAAAAGAGAGAGGCATTGGGAGTGCTACGAAGTATAAATAGTAAGGCAAAATAAGGTGTTTTCTTTTTTTCTTTACTGTTTATTTAATTCATATTTTTTTGCCTATGTCTCTCAAATCGAGTAGAGCACTAGAAACAGATCAAGAAAGAACACACGATCAACTTGCTTTAGATGCAATTGAAAAAAGACGTCTTGCTTTAGAAGAGGTAAGCTATATACTGCCAGACAAGAACGATCGCTTACCAAAACATCTTTAGATTGACAATGCTGAATTTGGCTGGTTCCATATCCGTGCTTGTATTGTCTCTGGCATCGGTTTCTTTACAGATGCTTATGATATCTTTGCTATCAATCTGGTGTCCACCATGATCGGTTTCGTCTACTTTCAAGAAAACGGCAACAAAACACCTCATAATGTAGATACCGCTATCAAAGTCTCTTGTTCCGTGGGTACAGTGATTGGTCAGCTCTTGTTTGGTTATCTGGCTGATCGTGTAGGTCGTAAGCGTATGTATGGTGTTGAGCTTATGATTATCATTGTCGGAACTGTGGGTCAAACTTTGGTCGGTAATAGCCCTGCTGCCTCTTTCTGGGGTGTGATTACTTTCTGGCGTATTTTGGTGGGTATCGGAATCGGTGGTGATTACCCTCTCTCTTCTGTCATTACTTCTGAATTTGCTACTACCAAACGCCGTGGTGCCATGATGGCTGCAGTCTTTGCTATGCAAGGTATTGGTCAGGTCACTGCCGGTCTCGTCGGCCTATGCGCCACCGCTGCTTTCAAGAGTGCTATCCAAGCTGACCAAACCAAATTGGACTTTGTCTGGCGTATCGTTATCGGTTTGGGTGCTGTACCTGGTCTCTGTGCTCTTTACTATCGTCTTACGATTCCCGAAACCCCTCGCTTTACTATCGATGTCGAGCAAAAGATGGAAAAGGGTATTCAGGATGCCAAGGCCTTTATTCAAAACGGTGCTTCTTCAGGTGACTACACGGACAACATTGCTGTTGCTCGTACTGCCACTGCACCTAAGGCTTCTTGGGGTGATTTCTGTCGTCACTTTGGTCAATGGAAGAACGGTAAGGTTCTCTTTGGTGCTGCCTATTCTTGGTTTGCCTTAGATGTAGCCTGGTACGGTCTCGGTCTGAACAACTCTATTATTCTGTCAAACATCGGTTTCGGTGGTGACAAAGATCCCTATACTGCTGTCTTCCGTGTCTGTGTCGGTAACGTAATCATCAACTTGTTGGGTTCCGTGCCTGGTTACTGGGTCTCTGTCTTTACCATCGACAAGCTCGGTCGTAAGCCTATCCAAATCATGGGTTTCATTGTCTTGACCATCATGTTTATCATTCTTGGCTTCGCTTACGACAAGATCTTGGCTACCTCTAATGTCCTCTTCATCGTTCTCTATACCATCACCCAGCTCTTCTTCAACTTTGGCCCCAATACCACCACATTCATCGTACCTGGTGAATGTTTCCCTACCCGTTATAGATCCACCGCTCACGGTATCTCTGCTGCTTCTGGTAAGGTCGGCTCCATTATCGCCCAGGTTGGTTTTGGCCTCTTGAAAGATATTGGCGGTCCCAACAAATGGATCAATCACTTGCTTCAAATCTTTGCCTTCTTTATGCTTACTGGTATCTTCTCTTCCCTTTTGATCCCCGAAACTAAAGGAAAATCGCTTGAAGAATTGTCCGGTGAACTTCCTCCTAGAGAACCTGTAGATGAACAAATCAAAGAAGCCTACTAATATATTTTTTTCATAAAAAAGAAACAAAAAATACACACACACATTTTTCACTATTATTTTCACTATTATTTAATAAAATATTTTCCCTTTCTCTATTTTCTTTTTCTTTTTCCTTTTTTTTTTTTTTTTGTTATGAATATATCGCCTCAGTCTCGTATAAACAAACCGCCCATAAATACAACACATGAATCAACACAATGGATAAAGACACTCTCAAAACTAATGAATCGTCACGATCTTTATGATTTTGACGTTCAAGATCTTGAGGAATCTTTTGTTCAAAACAGTCTTTTAGAAAAATACAATCACCTCTTAATAAGGTTCGAATATATACACACTCTATACGACACGCTGATCTTTTTTTTTTTTGGGCCAGTAGTCAAAAAGAAATGACAATTGTACCGGACGAAAATAGTATTGTAAATAATGTTCACGACCGATGTAAATGCTTTTTGTCTTTTGCTTTTCTTTTCGTTACAAAGAAATTAACTATTTTTTTATAGTAAAGCAGTCCGCTCATGATCCAGAGAAAGAGATCAGATTCATTCAGTTGTTTAGCAGATTATCTTCTACAGTAAGAAAATACATATACACAAGCATGTATATAATGACATAATCACACCTGGAAAAAGCTCATTCTTTTGAGGAATAATAGCAAAAGCTTCAGAAAAAAGGGTCGGTACTTTATTTATTGTCGCTTTTAAGCAAACTACCTTTAGATCAGCCAAGATCGACACACAATGTAAAAGCCAAAAAAAAAAAAAAAACAGAAAAATAACCCAATTCGGTAGTCTGTACGTTCGGCTAGTCCAATGTCTACTAGTTCCTTAGGCTTGCCTAATATAGAGTCATCCAGGCCACGCTCTTTCGACAATTTGTCAAAATCACCGCCTACTCAGAAAAGACGGTATGAAAAACCGGCACTATCCGAACAAGAAAAGATTAAAGCACAACAAACCCACCGTAAGGCATCGCATATACTTTTTTGTAAGCTCGCTTTTATTGATTTTGGATTCTAGAGATTCTAAGAGATCTGGTCTATGTCTTTCAAGGAATCGATGGACAGTACATACGATTTGATTCAACTACAGATGAATACCTAGTGGATAAACGACTGTCGATCAGTCTATCGACACAACAATTGGTCTATCGACTTACAGAAACCGGTTGGTTATATACGCTCATTCGAAGATTTATCGAACGAGGACCCAAAGGGCTAGTAGGTCAGTCCTTATGTGCTGCCATTCGGAACGAATTAAAAAGTTATTATCAATCAATTGCTGCAATCGAGGCACAAGTCGAGGCTCAAATAGACCATGACCGCTGGGATCAAGATCTGACCTTGAAAGGCCTGTTGGTCTGGATAGATGAAACCAATGAAAAACTACGACTGTTGACTCTTTTGGCCGATGCTTCTCATGGTAAGCAAAGATATATATATATATATAAAGAAATATCACTCAGTTAATCATAGGCTATAAGGGAGGTGCGTTAGTCAACATATTACATAATCATACAAAACATGGAGATCCGTTCATTAAGGAATTTATCACTCAAATTCTGGACACTATCTCTCAGCCTTTCTACGCTATGATACAGAGCTGGGTCTATGAGGGGGAACTAGACGATCCATTTGAAGAGTTTTTTGTGGCATGTAACGTAGATGCGCCTCAACAAGAGATGTGGAAAAACAAATATTCGATACGGGAAGATATGCTACCTTCGTTTATTTCTAAAGAGCTGGCACTCAAAATATTCTCTATTGGCAAGTCCCTAAATTTCATTCGCTACAGCTGTCATCATCGTATCGATGTCTCACAAAACAATACCTTGTTCAAATACGATCAAGTACAAACCTTGGAAAGGTCCATCCTGGTCATCTATAAAGAAACCAGTCAGTTTTTGTTGGACTTGCTGAAAACAAAGTACCGCCTCATGGACCATTTGCGCGCTCTGAAAAGATATCTTTTTTTAGGCCAAGGGGATTGTATCGAGTATTTGATGGATATATTAGGGTAAAGGCAACATAATTGAGAGGGAGAGAGAGAAAGAGAGAGAGAGAGAAAAATTTATCTGATTACTGATCACCTTTTAGGCCACAGTTGGATCAACCTGCGAGTCAGCTATTTCGACACCATTTAACAAGTGTTTTGGAAACAGCCGTTCGGTCATCCAATGCACAGTACGATGATCCAGAGATACTTCAGAAACTCGACGTTCGATTGCTCGAAGCTCAGAGAGATGACCTAGGCTGGGATGTCTTTTCGCTGGACTACCGTGTCGATACACCCCTGGATACTGTGATTCACTCCGGCGCCATGACACAGTATCTTCAAATCTTTAACTTTCTTTGGCGTCTGAAACGCATTCAGTATACGCTTTCTACCTCTTGGAAACAGTGCGGGAAATCGGGCCGTCAGTTCTCACATTTACCTGAGTTACTAAAAGACCTCAGGGAGATCCAAATGACGATCCAGAAGATGATTCATTTTATATACCAACTTCAGCACTATGTGTTGTTTGAAGTGCTCGAGTGTTCATGGGAAAAGTTAGAAAACGAGATCGAAAACAACAGCGTGGATCTGGATTCCATCATTCAGTCACATACCCATTACCTAAAAGAAATTATTGAAAAAGGCTTCCTTCATGGACGAAAAAAAACTGCTCTGGCTCCTCGACTCAACCAACTGTTTGATTGCATCCTAAAATATAAAGCCATCCTGGAGCACCTTTGTCTTTATGCAGACCAACAAACCGCTAGTGTATATACTCGTTTTGGTCTTAGAGAAGAGGAAAAGCTTGAAAATATTCGTCGTCATCGTCGGGAAATAGAAGATACATTTACAACACAAACATTGCAGTTCTTGGAAGCCTTAAGATCCTATCATGATGAAGACTTGAGATCATTATCTACTAGACTGGATTATAATAGCTTTTATTCAAAATAGCAATAAAAACATACATGTACACAGGGGAAAAAAGTTCATGGGTTATACATAAATAGTAGATAGTTGTTTTTATTATTATTATTATTATGATAACGATTAAGGTGATTACTGTTTTTTCAAAAGACTATGAACAACATGAGAAACCTTGAGATTTTTTAAATCTGTATAGGTCTGGCCAGTACCAACAAAATAGATAGGCTGACCAGTGATATAAGTCATAGAGAGAGCAGCACCCACTTTGTCATCAATGGTATCGAATTTGGTCAAGATCATACCGTCAATATGTCTAGGGTTTTGAAGACCAGAAAAGTCCTTTAGGGCTTGATTGAATTTGGTCAGTTGATCCACAGCCTCATTACCCACCAGGGCTTCACCAACAAAGATGATCTTGTCAGGCTGATTAATAGAAACCAACTTGGATAATGCCCGCATCAAGGGTTCGTTATCTTGCATACGACCTGCTGTATCAATCAAAACCACATCAAATTTATTAGCAGCACCATAGCTGATGGCATCTTTAGCAATACCAGCAGAGTCCTTTCCGTATCCACGTTCAAACAACTCGATTTCACCTTCGCCGCTTGTTTGTAACGCACGTAAATTACGCACATGGACGCGAAGCTGTTCAACAGCACCACTACGGAAAGTATCACAGGCAGCAATCAAGATTTTATAGTTGTTCTGAAGTAGCCAGAAACACACTTTGCTCAAGTTTGTAGATTTTCCTACACCATTCACACCAATAAAACAAACACTATAAGGCCTCTTTTCTAATTTGGCCTGCTCAATATCTCGCAAAAGATCCAGAGAAGTTTTGGGTGTCAAAATACGTTTAAGTGCAGCTTCCATACTGTTTTGAACTGCAGTAGTAACTCCTAAAAAAAAAAAAAAAAAGAGTTAGCTCTTTGGGAGATATACCCATCGCTTTCTTACTTTCAAAATTGCCTAGTTTTTTCCCCAATAAGTTTGATTTTACACTTTGACATAGATGATCAGCAATATCCGTTGCTACGTTTTGTGCAACCAAATGTTCTCGAATGTTGGACATAACTGGATCCAATACATCGTCCGTTAATTCTTTCCCACTTGTAAAGGACTTAAGATAAGAAAACAATCCACTCGATTTAGGTTGGGCCTCATCCACATCATCTTCCACCTCGTCATCGTCTTGTTCAATATCCTGTACTTCATAAATACCGTCTTTATTTTTCTGTCCAAGCTTGGATTGATCTACCCATTGAGAAGCGATAGCTGAGCTACTATCCTCGGATGTTGCTTTGTCTGAATAGTCGTAAGAATCCATCTCTCCTTTTGATATCTGGCCGTCCCAAACACGGGCTTGTTTTTGCGATTTCTTCTTTTTTTGAATGTCTCTAGAAAGAAAACCTCGCTTTTGAGCAATCTTTGTTGTAAAAAAAAAAAAAAAAAAACTTACTCTATCGCTGGCTTGCTCGCCTTACCACTCGCTGGTTTTTTAGGTCCTTTTCCTCTAGTTTTTCCTTGAAGTTGCAAAGCTTTGATGTTTTTAGTAATTTCATCTTCATCAATAGGTTGTACTGCAGAATTATTCAACGGAAGCGATCCAGCTAATTAAAAAGATGAGAATCTTGAAGAAGTTAAAATAAAGAGAGAGATGGTTACTGTTTTGAGCTTGGGATCCCTTGAGGGATTGTTCAAACTTTTTAGTGTTTTCAAACTTTCTAGGCGTTTTTTGCCTTGCTGTTGTATACTTTTCTTCCACTTGTTTCAAAAGTTTATCAAAGATGGGGCCAAATAAAGTAAAATCTCCGTTAAAGTCGCCATTAAGGATTTCTTGAAAGGTAGATAAAAAGACTCGTTTCACAGTCTCTAATAGTTCTTCAAGATAGCTGAGTGTAAGAATTCTTTGATAGGCAACAACAAAAACAAGTTCGACTTCGTTAGCAAAGGCCCACTTTAAAGCATAATTATTGGAAAGGTATTCATTGGTTCCAGATCGTTCTTCAATCAAGACGTTTTTGATAAGATCTTGAACAGGTGTCCCAGAAACAGGTGCAAATGCTTTTTGCCAAAGCACAAAACCTCCCTTTGTTAATATAGTAAATAATTCCAACATTTGTGAATTTATATTCTTTTTATGAAAAAACAAAACAAAAGAAAGCCAATTAAAAAAAAAGAGTGATTTTTTATGTTACTCAAATGAAGCTCTATATGGATTTGTTTTTTGTTTGAAGGTCTCTTCGTCCCAAATGAATCGTGGATTCAAGTCAGAATACCGTTTCATACAACTCCAATCGTTCCAATCTGTATTATAGAATTAGTGTCTATACAAACTATATTCTTTTATACCAAAAGTTTCTTTTTCATCACAAGCACAGGTTTTTTGAAGCCAAGGCTCAGCAGGACAGTGCATCAAGGGTATATGTTTATAACCAATGTCGTTAAAAAAGTGTACTTCACTTGATTTTAACATCATGGCTACAGCTAAAGAATGAACCGGGGCATCCCCCCATCTAATAGCAACATGAGTCACAAAGCAATGTACACCTATATATATAGTACCTCTCATAAAAGAATCCACCTTGACTATCTAAATAATCGAAATATTTCAAATACTTCTCACTTCTCAAAAAGTTTAAAGAGGCTATCTAAAGAAGAATGAGATTCGTTTTATGTATATATGGTATGACATACTTCAAAGTTGGACCAGAAATGACACCCATTATACGACTCATAATTATCATCCGTAAGCCAAGGTAAAAGACTATCGTTTCCTTTTTGAATGTAACTAGGATGATCTTCCATAAATTTCTGTGTAGTTTTCCATAAACTAGGTATTGTGTCCATGTATTCAGTCAATGAGAGTGTCCATCCTAAAGTGCTCCCAGTAATAAGAAAATAGGGTTTAGAACCATTGTTTTTTTTCCAATTTTAAAAATGCGATCGTCTTTGTGTTTTACCATATTTGAATTGATTGTCTTTCATGAGTTGAAACACGTCATAATCTATATCACAATAAAAGTCGATATCTGGCTCCACACGCCTAATAGGTTGTGAAAAGGTAGTTTGTTAGATAAAAAAAACATCGACAAAAAAAAAAGCTGTACCAATAATATTCATACGAGTCCAACAAAGGATGTCGAAAGAAAAATCCAGATTGATACCGACACATATGCCTATAGGACTCACTTCCTCCGTAGATTACTTGATTGTCTTCCATCTCTTGTCTTTTTTCTGCTGCTTTTGTTTGATTAATAAAATCGGGGTAACTCCAATGCTCTTGACTAATTTTTCCGTAATGAACCTCTGCCTTAGTTAGGGACAGTGTTTTTTCTTTAAACTCTTTGGTGAAATCCTCTTCGTTGAGAAAGACATAGGGATAGTTAAACTTTCGGTTAAATCGGTCCTCAAGCTGTCGCATCGCATGTCGTACCCCATTCAGATCGCTATTTCTAGCCAGTATGACAAAGGCGGCCTTCACCTTGTCTGGGTGTGGGTGGAGTCGGACCTCGGGCTGTGAATCTGAAGAACGTAGATAATTGAAAATGGCAAACAAAAAGAAAACAGTCAAGGCTTGATAGCCCATCATTTGTTTCTTTCGAGTCATCATATTGAATCGCCAAATAACAAAAAAGAAATTTTTTTAGACGAAAGAAAAAGATGTCTATAGACAGAATTTGCTTATAAAGCGCACGTTAACTATGTATTAAGAATCCTTCTTTTTCTATGGTAAGAGTACTTTTAATTTGACCCTTAAATCCATTCACTATAATTCCAAAGACAACTGTATCCAAACAAAACAAAAAAAGAAAGAGATGAATCAACCGACGTAAGCTAGTTTTGCTTAGTCTATAATTAGATTCCCTTGTCTATTAAATATTTATCAAACATACCAACGGTATTGTGTATATATTGAATTTGTTTAGGGGATGCGAATTTCTAGCAATTACTGCGCGTAAACCGTACATAAAGTCTTTTATTTAAGAGCTTTATTCTCTCTTTTTTCGCATGTTTTATATCAATCTACTAATTCATTTGAGCTACTTAAAAAAGAAAAAAAGCTTTTGACTAAACTTTTTAAAGAATATGGATTAATTCAGCATCGCTTGCCAGAAGGTATTGAAGCTCGGAAACACAAGCGGTAAATCAGGTCCAAGCTATTGAGCTATGGCTTTATCGCTATTTTAATTTGCTTTGGGTGCACGATTGGCCCTTTTTTTTTTTTTTTACAAATTCTTTTTTATTTTGATTATTTTCCAGAAGGAGATGAAGGAGGCCATGGCACAGGTTAATTACCTTTTTTTTTTTTTTTTTTTGTTCTTTTGAAACAAGCTAAAAAAAGACAAACAAAGAATTGAATTGAGAACAAACGAAACGAATAAAAAAAACATATAAATTTGTATAAAAACAAATACAAATAGGTTTCTGGAAAATACATTGCTCATGCACATACATTATGTGCCTATAGTAAATGAGAAAAAGCACAGATACTCTTTCTTATATGTTTTTAGGTGCCTTTTTGATTGCTCTTTTTGTTGGTTGTTATACGGAATATGAAAAGATTGTATCTAATGAATATTTTGGCTATCCTCAAGTAAAAAAAAACGATACATTGATATAAAAGAAAGGAATGAGTCATTGATGATTTTGTATGTATTTATATATATATAAAGGAATGGATACCAAGTGTGAGCGCAACTACGGGGGATCGATATCCAGCACGCGCCTTCTTTCAAGTAATGATCGCATTGACTTCAGGACCCCGATTATTACTTGTGTTTCTCTGGTACCTGAAAAGTCAAAATCGATCCCTATTGATCGTAGGCTTTTTGCGTACTGTCTCATGTGGTGGCTGGGTTTATGTGACATCTACAGACGATCACGGCACACATGATATTGCCATGATTGTTTATTTACTTTGCACTCTGCCTTGGATGTTGTGTATCTTGGCTCAAGCACAGGAAGCAAAAGCTCTCCAATGGCGAAGGTACATCACTCTATTGTTCTTTGGTACTCTTTTACCCATGGTCTATTTTTTTATTCAACACAAAGTTCATCGTGTACCTGGAGGTAAAGACCGTCGTTGAACGATCCGACTCGAAAGCTAAAACCTCTTTATATATAGCCTATAGTATCTACGCGCTCTTTGAATGGTCTCTGATTCTTTATGATGTTGGCTTCGATGCACTGAGCTGCTACGAATTTGAAAAAATAGACTTGAGAATCTCACCTCGTCTTTCTAGAGATATGGTTTAATAAAATGAACACACGTATACTTTTCTTAGATTTTTTTTTAAAAAAAAACTGGGATTAGATACACTCTTTGTATTTAAGCTTTTAAAAGACATTTGCTTATATAACAGCGTCACGTAATTTATATAATTAGGTTGGCTGTGAACTTTTTTGGTCAAAGAATGTAGCCTGGATCCAAATCCAAAACGGGGGTACAGTGAATCCGACAAACAATGTCGTAGCCAATGAAAATTAATGTCGCAAACCATTCAAATCGGTATCGTAAACTAATCCAAACTGGTTTCCTATTTTCGAAAGTAGAAGTCGTATTTTTCGAAACAAAGTCGCCTGTTTAGGATTTTGCGTTTTTTAACAACTTTAAAAAAATTTATCAGTACAATGTTTTTACCAAATCTTGTAAGACAAAATATAACAGGAAACCCTACATTTAAAAAGTGGCGATCGCCAAATGCACGCCTATAAATATAAGAAAGTATACCAGTTCAAATAGGCCATTTTTTTAGCCAATGAGAAAGAATAACCAGTTGCCTACTATAAAAGGAAAGCAATTGGCAGATCACAATCGATTACCTTCCTCAACCAAAAAAAATTAAAAACTTGGATGGAGAAGGTACTTGCAATCTACATCCTCCAATTGTATCGGAAACAGTTATCTACTTTACGCAACTTGCGCGATCACGTTATACGAATCTACAGTACATGCTTTTATTTCATTGAAGTTTATTTTAATTAATGCTTTTATTGATTTTGTTCATCTCTTATAGAGCTCAATTTTGAATAAAATCAAAGGTTCAAAAACGTAGCAAAAACTTGCAAGTAGCTGGTAAATTTGAGAAATCTATTGAACTAACCACATTTTACAGTAACAAATCCATTTTGAAAAAGTTTATAAACAGTTATGTAAGCTTTATTTTACGCATACGCTCTTTTTCATATTTAATCTAACATTACTTCCAGCCAGAAGTTGAGTACTCTCGCCGCGTTGGATGCTCTTGTTGCTGTGGGCTTTTTGGTTGTATTGAAGAGCTGAAAAAACACTTTTTTTAATCAAATTCTGCGCAGCAAACGACAAATTGAAGAAGAAACTAGTAGTGATGGCTGTTGCCATCACTACACTAACAAGAAGGTAAACTTAATTGGGCTGCTTGTACTCTTTTTTTTTCGTCATATAATGGTCAGTCACCTCTCTTGTTGCTCTCTTTTTCTACATCCTTATGTTATTTTACGAATGTCTCTTACGCTTTTGTCTCTTTAAACAAGGGTAAACCGGTCCACATACTCGACTTTCAGCTTATCTCAAAACAAATATACTGAAAAGCCTAAAATTTACTATGAAAGACACAAGAAGATTGTCGCCAATGAGCAACGAGTAATATACTTTGTCTATATAGTTATATTTATATTATCAAAGTTTAGTAGTTATTAAAATGCCAAAAGAAATATTTTGAACATCCACTTCACCGTGAAAGATAGAAGCAAAAAGAGAAACTAACCAAATACTTATCGATGACAACAGCTTAAATACAACACAGTTCCCAAAAACTAGATAGTACTGTGAATATATGGCATTAGAATTTATTTTGTTTAACGATGCTCAATGTACTCCTTTCGTTTTGAAGGATTTTGTTATCCAATAAATAATAATGCTGATGCAGTAATTACTAATAACCAACAAGGTCAACGGCTACTTTTATCCTTAGATCGATACCCTGAATCCTTACGTATCCTTCATTTGGCTCTGAAATGCAGAGACACGAATGAATGAGAAGACTTTGATTTTGGAAAAGTACCCGTTGCTGTAAACGATCAAGAAAGATGCCTGTTGTGTTTCACCTAACATACTCTTCAGGGCTCTATGTCTAAGCGCAGGTGAAAATCTCTTATTATTCCTTGGCAAAACTTATTATACAGTATATTGAATGTAAAAAAAATGCTACTAAATACTTCTTACTTGACAGGGGTAAAACATGATAATGAGTCATCAAGCTGTAACTTTATCAGTCGTCTTTTTAGAAATCTCAAACCCGAATTATGCTGATGGAAGCAGGCGACTTCGTTTTTAAAAATACGACTTTTATTTCCACCAGTATGAAATTGATTTTGATTGGCCTGTGGTACTACTTGCTGGATCCACTGTACAGTTGTTGTCTATTTGTCAAGTAGTTAAAAAAATAACACATGATTCAAAAGTCGTGTTATTATCGAGAGCTCAACCATGACGTTTTTTTTATTCAATATACAAAAAGTTCTATTTTTTCCTCTTTTGGTGTATACGTATTTTTGAGTATTCTATTGACGTTATGTGTGACCTTGTTTTTTAGATGTCTTCAAAGTGAAATCATCGAATTTTTTTGTCCTATATCCCTTGGATTTGTTTCGTACGCTATTGTTGTAATAATAAACGATGTTTGGGTTGGCAAATAACCTTTTTTCTTTTAGTGTCGTGATCTTTACCTTTAGTGTACTGCAATAGAAACACGTACAAACATATGAACACACTTTATTACGATCATCGTCATCATCGTGTTGTCATTCTGTTACACCAAAATCATTCGAAAAAGGTATAAAAGAGCAAGGTTTGGATCATTAAACTTTTGTAAATTACTACAACTATTCACTATGCCTGCTACCGCTTCTGACATTATTAAAATCATTGCTGCCATTGTGCTCCCTCCTCTTGGTGTATTTCTTGAACGAGGCTGTAACGTTGATTTCTTGATCAACATTGCTCTTACCGTTCTTGGTTATATCCCTGGTATCAGTAAGTGCAGACCCGCGTCTGATCTAAACATAGACTGATTCTCTCTCTCTTTTAGTTCACGCACTCTATATTATTCTAAAGTTTTAGACAGCCGTCTCTCTTTTTAAAACCAACACTGTACACCTTTCTATTATTACACATACACTGATACCTTGTATAAAGATAAAATAAAATAATACATACAAAGCCCTTCATTTTTTTTTTATTGTTATGACTGTTATTATTCAAGAGGGTTCCCCTGAGGAAAAGGATCCATGTAAAAGTTTTGAGTAGGATTAAGAGAAAAGGCGGAAGAGGCCAGAGGTGGTTTGGGCACGGGCCATGCAGCGTGGGGATGTGACCAAGACTCGTTTGTAGAGGTTGGCCAATGGCCTTCTTCAGGTTGAGATCGATGCTCGTAAATAGCGCGACGGATATCGCCTGTTAAAGATTGATTGTAGGTTTTAATATGCAATGTATGCTGTGGTATGGTCACTTTGGGTAATGCTTTAAAAGAATCTATCAAAGAGCCGTGCTTGGGCGATTCTTTGGTGGAGACGGCAAGTTCTTCTTGTAACGGACAATAGAGTTGATTGGGCTCGGCTGTGGTTTCTTTCAACAGTGTGCCTAATTGATTCTCCAAATAGTGTGACAAATCTTCACTGCCTGCGTTCAACATACACAACTGTGCACATAAATTCACTAGCCGCCGTGTACGTGACTCGAGATCTAAAAAGAATTCCCAACCTTGTGGTTTGTGCATCAACTCTAGTTCATGCTCTTCTTTATGACTGGATGATACAACGATTTGATTCTATATATATATAACTGACAATAAATGATCTCTCTAAAAAAAAGCTCCAATGATCTGTTCTCTTGCCTTGTTTTGATAAAACTGGAGTCCATGTTTCAATGACAGCTCTTTGGCAGTCATCATCGCTTCTGCAAAATTCAAAAACGGCTTGGCTATCAATGCCGAATAAAACAATTCAAACTAGCAAGATGTTTTTACAAGTTGACTATCAATACACACATACACATAGAATTTCTTTATTTTTGTTTTCTTATTTACAGATGAAGTTGAGTTGTGATTAGACATGAGGCTCTTGATGGACAATGCTTTAAAAAAAAAAAAGAAAAAAGAAGAAAAAATTATATTCTTCTTTTTTTCTTGTTATATAAATAATATATTTAGAAAAAAAAGAGTACACACACAACACAACGCACTCAGAAAATATCAAGGAGTAAATAAGCAAAATAAAACCTTTACTTGAAACAAGACCAATGATGAAGCATAAAAAAAACTTTAAAGACCGAAAAAAAGGTTTATTTACATTATAAGGTGTGTTCAGTCATCGGTAATCCTTGTTCGGTTTGGTTTTCTTTAACTTCTTCTGGACCAATACTAGAATGATGACCTTCCAGTAGGTTTTGATTGAAATCTTTATTTCTTTCTTCTTTGCCCACCAAAGCTATATAAAAAAAACACATTTGTGTTAGAGTCTATTGTCGACATTATACTATTTACTGGTTATTAGCAGTCCGCCACAAACACAACCCATAAAGATAGCCTGCGTCTTTCCATAGTCGGCAATGGTCTGTCCTTTTGAATTCAGCCTGTAGGAACCATCCGAGTTTCTGATAGGGTAACGTTCACCAATCGTCGCTTCAATTTGACTCGAGGCAGCACTGATCTATACAGGACATCAATACACATGTATACATTCGTAGACATACCAAGTTTCCCAACTGATAAGCTAGACCGGGCATCAACCCGCGAAAAGAATCAGGTGCTAGCTCGTTAATATGAGCAGGGATGGCACCTAACAGAATATACTTTAAGAGAGGTATTTTTAATACATGACATACCCCAAGCGCCTTGCACAAAGAACTGCATAATAAAGGCACCGAGCTGTAAGGTTTGAATAGTAGGCGCGAATACCCAAAGAGGTATAAAGGCCCCTGCAAGTATTGCACAAAGTGAAATAACAAACCGTCTGCCGAGAAAATTTGAACCGTAACCAAAGAGAGTTCCACCTACGATGGCACCAATATTCATAATGACCCCTGTGATTGTCTGTTGTTTTGTGGTATAGCCGAGTTGGTTGAGCAAAAAAGTCGGATAAAGATCTTGAGAGCCATGAGAGAAGAAGTTCATAAAGGCCATCAGGATTACCATATATATCATACGTAACCAATGCATACGGATAGCTGTCTTGAGTTCTTTCAAGATTGACCGGCCTAAAATCTTGCGGGCCTGAGTCTGACGTACAAAGGTTTCCGATTCAGGTACCCATAACCGAATCACAATCGCTAACAATGCAAATCCAGCGCCCACCCAAAATAAAATACGCCAGCTGGAGCCTGTTTCTGTCACGGCATAGTTTACCAGTGTGGCTAACAAATAGCCACATGCATAGCCTTGTTGGTAAATACCAGAGAATAAACCACGTGCCTCAATGGGAAGCGATTCCAGTGCTAAGCTTGCTCCTAAACCCTTTGTTTTGTATGAGCTTTGAAAAAAAAAAAAGTCTATTCTCTTTCAAATGGATTTTTTTTTTACTTTACCCATTCACCGCCCATTGCAATACCAAAAATAGCTCGAAGACCAATAAATGTAGATAGATTGGGTGCAAAACCACTAGCCATATTTATAATTGAAAATAAAGCAATGTCAATCATCAAAGGCCATCGACGGCCATATTTATCTGCTAAAGCTCTAGTAACCAAAAGAAAAAGTAAGAGATTTTGATCATCTTGCATAAAATAACTACCCAAATATCAATGCTCCAATTGGTCGTAGCATCTATTACAGGCTGATTAAAATCAAGCTTTTTTTTTTTTTTTTTTCGTTACCAGAGTAGTTGTGATTGCACCTGTTGAATGATCAACAATAACAATAAAAAGGGAGAGGGATTAAGTGTTATTGTTTATGTATGCATTTAAATGTATTTAAATGTTGAATTACTTGTGACATCGGAGGGTTGAACACCATAAGTTTCAGCTATTTTAAAGTACAAGATGTTACTAAAAATTAAAAAAAAAATCTTGTGTCAAACCTATTCTGGTGGCGGATAAAGAGACTGAAAAGAAATCAAAAGCATCCAAGGTCCAGCCAAAAAAAGCTATATAAATGATAATCGTTTGAAAAAATGGGTATTTAAAACGATTGTTTTTTTTTACCTGCAACAAAAGTGATTCTCTGAGTGTTTGTTAAATTGGTCAAAAGATGCCATATGTTGGGTGACTTTTCTGGTTTGGTATAAATGGCATCTTTGATCTGAACCCGCCACTTCTTTTGAGCCTGACCATTTGATTCTCCAGCATTTTCAATTTCTTCTACTCTTGCTTTGGATCCTTCGCCTTGATTCATTATGAAATATCAAGAAAAAAGCAGAAAGAAAAAAAAAAGGAAAAAAAGGTTTTTTTTAAAAAAAAAAAAATACTGCTTCTTAATTGTCTTTTACAACTCGGAATAAATACATTTACAAGAGATAAAGTTCTCCCACACACGATTTCATAAAAACTGAATCGTGATTTTTATTATTGTTTTTTTAAAATACGGGAAAGACAGACGGGAAAACGAGCAATAAATAAAACAAAAAAGGAAAAAATACAAAATGCGGGGAAGGAGCTGAGTGGTGGGACAAGTTGGTATAAAACTTGTCCCTTTGTACACCAAAAGGAAAGTGTCCCTTCATTCATACAGGAAAAAAAGGTAAAAAAAAAAAAAAAAAAAAAAAAAAAAAAACGAACCTTATCATTGTGTTCATATTCACACACACATACACATAAAAAGGGCTGTGTACTAAGACCTTTAGATCTCTTTTTTACACTTTTTTTTTTATTATCAAATGACTTTGTACCCAAAAGATCTCTCTTTCTCCTTCATATTTTATCCAAGTTTATATCAAAATGATCAAATAAAAAAACAAAACAATACATAAAGCCTGTTTAAAAGCTATTCTTTTTTTTTTGCTTTCGTTTTATTTTACTTCTCTTTATTGTTCCGAAAAGGAGAGAAAAGAAACTCTTGAATCAAAAATCTACGAAACAAGGAAAATTAAGAAAACAAAGTAAAAAAGAAGAAAAAAAATTACAAACTAAACTTGCAAAAGAACTTTTAAAAGACTAAAAAACTTTTTAATTATCATCTCTTTTTTTTTTTGTGCGTGTCTCGCTTTCTGTTTCTGTTTCTTTTTCTTATTCCTATTTTCTTATTCCTATTTTCTTATTCCTATTTTCTTATTGTTATTGTTATTGTTTAATATGAGGATTATATTCGGTCTGGGTTTATTATGCACTGTTGTCACTACCTTTCCAGCGTTACGTAAAAAGCAATTTAAAGTATCTTTAGAAAAATCGTTACCACCCTCTTTGTATGACAGTCGTGCTGTTTCTTATCTTGTCAAACAAGACCAACAATCATACAATCACGGCAGCGGTAAAGAATAAATAAACTGTTAATATCAGCCAACTCACCCTAGGTATTCTCAGGTTATTTTGGAGAAATCAGTATTGGGACACCACCTCAGCTTTTTAAAGTCGTTTTTGATACTGGTAGCGCCGATCTCTGGGTTGTTTCTTCTCAATGTCGTAACGCAGTCTGTCGAACCCAACAAAACACGTTCCGTTCAGAGATCTCGAGTACTTTTGAAGACGATGAACAAAACACACAGATCGATTATGGCACAGGTTCAGTGTACGGTCAACTCTCGCGCGAGACGGTCAGGATCGGGAACAGTCGCGCACTGGCTATTGAAGGTCAAAGCTTTGTTAATATCCTTTCCCTTTCTCGCGATTTTGTCGGGGCTCCCTTTCAGGGTATCTTTGGTCTGGGCCTGCCTAGAATAGCCAGCACAGAACAAGACCCGCCCTTGATTTCTATGGTCAACCAGGGCATTTTGGATGAACCCCTCTTTGCTATCTACAGCCAACATAATGCAGGCGAAATTGATTTTGGTGGTGTTGATAGCAATCGCTTTCAGGGAGATATCAGCTTTGTAGACGTGGTTGATAACGGCTACTGGATGATTCAGTTAAAAGAAGCCCGCTTCGGCGAACTCTATTTCCCAAAGAGAAAAGCCATCGTTGATAGCGGTAAGTTTAATTTATTTTCAGTATGTACCACTGTGTTTTTTGGTTTCTTCGCATCGTATTTACTTTGAATCAGGCTCTACCTTGATTATTATGCCCAAAAGAGATGCAGATATGTTGCATCAAGTAATTCCAGACGCCATGAAAAACGGAGATGGCACCTGGTCTTTTCCTTGTGATTCTATAGCTTCTATGCCTCCCTTGACAATCCAGACACAACAGGGTACTTTTGTTTTACCTGCAAGCGCTCTGTTTTTGGCACCCATTAACCCATCCAGCAAGCTGTGTCTTTCGGGTGTATCAGGTCAAAACGTACAGAGTTGGGTACTAGGTGATGTCTTTCTTAAACACTTTTATACCGTGTTTGATGTCGGCCGTCGCCGAATCGGTTTCGCTGTTGCTAAACGAGACGTTTCCATGACGGATCCTGCTTATGAGCAGTACTTTTAAAAATACTCTTTTGACACATATGTAGATAAGATAAAACATATTTATTATGAAAAAAACCCCCAATAAACTATTATAGACAACTATTAAATACTGACGACTCTAATTGATCTTTAAGGATGTGTCCGTGCCCTCTTCTAAAGCTTTACACTCCTGGTCAGCTATTTCTAATAACCTATAATCACAATCATAAACGTTTTTTTCTTTTTCTCTGTAAATGATTTTTTCCTACCTCATAAGATGTTTTGTTTCTTGATTTTTTGCATCGCCTTCAACAAGAAATTCAATCGTAGTGCCCGTTTTGAGTTGTGTATGCTTATGAATCAAGACGTTCAATGATTTTGTATGTTTATTGTAAGCATCGACTGTTGCAGTCTATGAAACTGCCTGGTCAATACCAACCAAAAAAGAAGCATCTTTAATATATATATATATATTTACCCTTTTAGACAGTTGTGTGGATGTAGGGAGATAGTATACTCGAATCGATTTCATGTTTCTACTGATTTTGACCCTCTCAATCGTCATACAGGTCAAGTAATGGTCTGGTAATTGTTCCATGGACACAAGGTTAGCCATGGCCTTTCGAATTCTGTGTTCAATCACGAGCTGTAAATCCGCTTTTGTGTTGTCTGTCGTTTGACTTTTTTGAGTTCTAGCAGGTTCCTGATAGATGGAATCCTCGGTTTTTTCCGATCGGTTCTTTCTTGGTTTCAAAAAACGTAAAGCAGGACCAGGAACCATTGTATCCTGTAGAATTGCTAGTCCTTCTTTGGTATATCGAGACCGTTTGACATATTCAGGCGATGGGCTCGCTTTGGGTGTGACAGCTTTCTTGGTCGTAAACGATAATGCTCCACTAGGTTTGTAGTGAAAAGATAATTGTCGTATCGAATGCATGTAATGATTGAGATGTGATTGTGGTATATTAGAGAAAAAATAGGCTACTTTTTATTGCAACAGAATATATTTTTTTTAAAAAAAAAACTGAGGTGACCGTCTTTATAACAATTATTGAGATTCTTCAAATTCATCCGTTTCTTCATTATAACTCCAGATGGCAAGTTCAACACCGTAAGGCTTAGGCCTTAGCTCATATACACTAAACTACAAATCAGATTTTTTTCTCTCATTTTTCTAAAGATCGGATTTACGTATGAATAGGAACAAGCATATGAGGCATCTGTGTCTGTGACCACTCCAAAAGATAACCCAATAAGATACGAAGCACAACACGATGGGTGATAATCAAGCAAGATTGACTCATTCTTTCTAGTTCAATAATCATCGGTTGCAACCTATGAATGACATCCATATAAGATTCACCTCCCATACCAGGATATCGGTAAAAGAGCTTGTTCTTTTGTCGTTCATCAAATTCGTGTGGGTAATTTTTCTTGATTTCTTCATATGTCATTCCTTCCCTAGACTATACAAACATATTTTTTTTTTCTTTATTCATACTTTTTTATGTACAGAGCATAATTTTTTTCTTTTTCTTTTTACACCTGAATTGATTTCGTTCAAAAACCGAATTTGTTTGATATCATATTCATCAGGGTCAAAAGCCTCTGCTGTTTGCATCGATCGCTGTAACATGCTGGTCCATATAGTGAACTGAGAAGAAATAGACTCTCGTTTGGCCTCTTCATCGTCTGACTCTTTGATCCCCATGGCTTCCTCCTCTTGCATTCTCTTTTTGGCTAACTCGAGTCCAAAAGAAATTCTTCGGCCTCGAACGTGACGTGCTAAAGCTCTCGAGAACCGTCTTCCTTTCTCCGTCAACTAGAACACAGTTATCTTTAGTTACTTTGTGGTTGAACCAAATACAATCTTTGCTTACTGTAGCATCGCCTCCTATTTTTCCAGTCATATTGTCTTCACTTTGACCATGTCTTGTAACAAATATTTGGCGTTCTACAAGATGGTGTGAATAAAGATCTCTTTGGATTATTTATTTTTTACCTGCCAAATTAAAGTTCATCAAATAAAATATGCATTGACCCGATAAATAACCAGAAATATTATAGGCAATGACTTTCTTTCCCACGTTAACCAGTTTGCAGTATTGATAATCCTGTTCTTCCTCCCATTCGCCAATAGCCTCATAAGCCTTTTCATAGTTTACCACGCGATTCCTAAAATCGGCTAAGGCTTTGACAGGGTCTTTATCTTTATAATCCGGTCCAGACAGTTTCAATCGAAAGTTTCTTTCCAATACCCTTTTATCAGTACAAACGGATTCTAACAGTAACACTTTGATCTCTGGTTCTTTTTGTAAGCGTTCCATCAATAGCTTTCTGTTGACACGTTAAACGAGAATCTAAAACATGAATGTACCTTCTTTCAATGGTAGAGTTTGTAGCATCGTGAATAGCCACACGCCCTCCGGTTTTTAGCCAATCAATCAGTTGATCCAGCACCATAATAGCCAGTTCATCACGTATTTTTGAACCGTCTTTATTATCAGGATCAAAAAAATTGGCAGACTGATCTTGTTCTGTTTCATTCACTCGACGCAAATTACCAACGTTGAAAACCTTTGAGAACAAGTTGTGGAAAAAGGACGCATGAATTCGAAATATTTACCTTGGTTTCGTACTGTAACCAATTTAAATAACGTCTTAATTTTTTAACAATATAACTTTTGCCTCGAGCAGGTAAGCCAACTATGAAATTGTTAGTATTCAAATCTTTGAATTTCCTTTATTTTTTTTATTTTGTATACCCAATTACCCATCACAACCACTAATTTGCTATCCATTTGACGTGATGTTTTTAGTTCTGTTTTAAACCTCAAGTTAACCCAAAAACAGTAATGCTGTGAGTTTTTTTTTTCTTTTTTTACTTGGAGTAATGATTGTATGAACTGCTCCGGGCACATCAAATCCAATGGAATGTCGAGGCCCGATGGCAGCTAGCCGGGTCCTGACGGGATGCTGGTATGTTTCTGGTTCCTCTGTAAAAGATACATCCAAACTCAGTCTGCCAAATATTTCCTCTTCGACTTCTCTATCAGTCTTAAGTACAGGAAGCGTCTTTCGATCTCTAAACATGGATATAGAAAAGATATATTATAAAAACTGTCGTTTTTTAATATTAGAAATGGAAAAAAGGGAAGGGTTCTCTAAATTTTCTTTTCGGTTTTTTTTATTTTTTATTTTTTTTTATATATTGACTTTTTTATATTATTTGCCTCTAGGTTTGGGTTTTGCCCAGATAGCTGTCAAAGTATGATTTTTTAATTCAAGCCCTTGTTCAGTGATTTTAGTGGCTGCAAGCTCGGCAGACATTCTTGTACAAAAGTTAACAAAAGCACATTTCTTTCTATGTGCCACAATGATGGATTTGATGTCACCAAATGCCTGGAAATGATCACTACAAATTTTATTCAGTACTCAAAGTCATATTGTTGAGACTTACGTCAAGTCTTGTTGTGATATATCTTGTTCTACACCAGTAAGAAACAAAGAGGTCTATACATGTCAAAAGAGGAAAGTCGTCAATACACTATATGCATTTTTTTGTATATGCACTTTACCACAGATCTATCTTCAGGTGGATTCAGTTGATGACGGACACGATTCAACATTTTTTGTGCAACTGGATCGTTAATGCCGTGGTAACGATCTTTGAAGTTTTGTTTGACATTAGTTTCATTTGGGTTGGGTTGCTCATGTCTAAGTCCTGTCAGTCTTTTCCTTTATCCTCCTTTCTTTTTTTCAGGTCAGAAAAGCATCTTTACCTGTATGGGCAAGCATCCCCTCGATTACATTCCCCTTTCAAGAAAAATGAACACACATGAGCGCGGTTACGCTTATAATAAGGTTCTTTTCTAGATAACTGATTCAGCATATCACGACTATCAGGTGTCAATCGGCCTGGGTTATATAACTCTTCCGAATCCTCTGCCTAAGATGAAAAGGTTGGTTATGGATGCTTTTTTTTTTTTAGAAAAAAACAAATAATCTATACTTTTTGTGCCAAATTTTGTGCAAAATATTGTCGATTGATGTTGGTAGATGGCGCTTCTGACTTGAGATTCAAGGCTTTGTCTCTAACCTCTACAGGCAAACCTAAGTACAGATAGTATTTAATAAAGTTCTTAAAGTGAGCAAGGTCAAGAATAAAGAGAGGAGAGGGGGAGAGAAGAGGCGTACCGTATTGTAAGTCCAAAATACAAGTTTGACATACATTCTTTACGCGAGCACAAGTTTGGCAGATTTCTGTTTTTTTATGTCTCATGTTAGTACCGGGCTGCCAACGAAACACTGTAAAAGGAGTTTGACAGATCTAATTTATCGTTTTAAGATGACTTATTATTCGATCCAATTGTTTGCTTGTTACCTTGCATTCCGAACCGAACGGTTGTTTTGTCTATATATATAATTATGTATATATATGTGTGTGTGTTTGTTAACGAAAAAAAAAAAAAAAAAAAAAAGAGGGAGAAAGTGAGTTGAATTGTGTAGAGGCATTCGTCAACATTACCATGCGAACATATGGATTGTCTCCTAAACAAGTCTCACATACAATTGGAAATTCCTAAATATTTTTAATAAGTTTTGTCCAAAACATTTTACAAATGATGTATTTTACAGAGGCTTCCCACCCTTGTTTGTTGGGATCCGCTTTAGTCAAACTCATTGAGATAATAAAAAAAAAAGAAAGAGAAAATACTATTTTTGCGTTACGTTTTTTTTTAGACAGCAAAACGGATTTTGAATTGCTAGCACTCAAGTTTTAGCTCTAGAAACCTTTAATGGAAAAAAAATTTATTGACAGCTTTTAAAAAGATTTGCGTCTGACTTGTTTATGATCTCCAAAAGGGTTTTTAGGTATTTGTAACGACTGACTTCTTTTGAGCACTGGCCTTGATGTGTGTAGAATGACTGAGCTAGGAAGGGAAAGTCGTCGGTCTTGTGAACGAGAGTTTTCTAAAGGAAGCGAGTAACGTCTAGAGGGCGCCCCTAAAAGATTGACCACGCTTGGGTTTTCTTCTTGAAGTATATCAAGAGCACTAGGGTTAGGCGTAAACATCTCATACATTTCGATATATTCGGACGTAACGTTTCTATCAATAGTCTTATTCCTGCTCAACAACGTCGTGCTCGTACCACCAGGGACTAGAGCGTCAGTATCGTCTACTTCAACCAATGTTTTTTCTTGAGGGGCATTTCGGCTTGGGACGCTTTCAAGAATATACCTGTGTTGAGCAGCATGCGGATCGTTGTTTTTACTCGATACCGGGTATGTATATAGAGACTGATCAGCCAAGTTGGATCGGGGCAAAGGCTGAGGAGAAACAAGTAAAGGTATGTGGTCTTCGTTTGATAACTCTCGAGCTAACGAATTGTCTGAATCAAAGCGTGTCAAGGGTTCAGCCATTGTATTGTGGTATGAATAGCTGTTTTCGGGTTTTTCTGTGATCTCTTCTTCCGTAACAGTTTCGAACTGGATATCCAGTCCAGGCTCATGAACATTGACAACTGAATGGCGGTGTATTTTTTTATCAATATCCATTTCGTGAATCAAATGCTGAGAGTATTGATGGACCAATTCCTCTTGTTTACGAACATGATGATAGACTTTAGGTAAAAGATGCTTGACATCTTCGTGTACAGTAGGAGTAACAAGTTTTTCATTATAGGCAGGATCTTGGAACTGGCTTTTGAGATTGGATTTTTGATGGGTAAAAGCAGAGCCTACCAAGTAGGAACCAAGCGCCATTAATCTACGATTATATAGGTATTGGTACGCTACTGTAAGTGCAACTAAAGGAATCAACAAATAGGCTTGCAGTCGACCTCCTTTCAAGATCAACACTAAGATCATAATGCATTGAAAAAGTACAGTGGAGGTCATTAGGATCTGAAATAGCACTGGCCAGATTTTACCACCGCTTTCCATACGGGTTTCGTAAATATAAATCAAAAGATACTTGTAAACCATACTGGCCACAGCAAAGTAAAGGAATGCAAAAGGCAAAATCAGCGGAGACATAGCAGAGTAAAGCAAAGAGACCGTAAAAAAAAACATAAGCAAGCTGTAGTTTTTTGGGTAGTCAAACTCTGGGGGTCTAGCAACCTCTCGCAGTTCAGCAGGACTAGGGCGTGTAAGAAATTTACGTACAGTAATCATAACCAAAGGAACAAGCATGGCAAGTTCCATAGTAAGCCCTAAAGAGTGCAGACAAACATAGTTTATCCAAAAGTTTGAAACTTGTGTAATATTTTTGGCGAGTTGCATGATATAGTCTGTGTTGTCAGTGACAGTGCCATGTTCTATCAAAGCTTTGATCTGACCATAGACACCAACAAACATAGATGTCAGAGTAAAGACCAATAGGTTGTTTATAATAAAAAATACGTAGAGTTTTACGAGAACTTTGCGGTCCAAGGTGGTCTGAGTCCAATATCCTTGCTGCTTAGACAAGAATCGAAACAAGATCGGCAGTAGATAAAAAAAAATCGCCATGATAATAGGGGTAAAGTAAGACTGTATTACACCCATTAAGACCCCATGGCTAGTAATAAAATCAGCAGAGTTAGGGATCATACGTATCAAGTTGATTATATTGGATGTAGCTGATAGGGCCGACATTGGAATCATCCAGGCAAACACAAATACCCAATAAATCACACGTCCTGTCCATCGCTTAGCCTTTCGTGTTTTTTCGTCCAGTGGTAGGTTAGGCCAGATCAAGTCTTGTGGTGTGGGAGAGAGTCGTACATGGGATTGCCCTTGTAATTTTCGTTCGGTAGAATGAGCCCATTCAATTCTATCAAATGAAACCCAACCATAGGGCGCAGCTTTGGAATCTCTATCTCCATGCCGAAGCGCTTTAATTTCTTTTTCTAGATCGCTTACTTCTTTGGTATAGTGTTCAATCGCATCTACTTTACGCCCTCCGATACATAAAAACCCGCCTGTACGTACTGTGGGTCGTTTTTTAGTTTCTTTTTTACCATCTATTGGATTATATGTTATGGGCTTAACTTTCAAATAATAAAGATTTTTCTTTTTTTCCAGTTACCACTCAGATAGGCTGCTAACGTAGATTCCAAACGATGAACTGCTTCTTTGTGTTGTTGGAAAATCTCAGTTAGTCTCGGGCTTTGATAACCGATCATGGTTTCTTTAATAGGATGGTCCAACCGATAGTTGGACTCTACCCACTGTTTCAATTTTGCATCTGTTCTCATTTCTTTAGGTACTGGGCTGATAATCAACGATTTCATAGATACTTCATTTTGAGGCAACCTAAACCAATGCTGTCTCATAGCAATATAATCACAAGAGGCTTTGTAAAGAAAAAACGCAATCAAGATAGAGTAAAGATATGTAGCCGTAAAGGGAGTCCAATACCAATCAGTGTTTGAGTCTGTCCTTGTTTTTCCATTTACATAATTTATGCCTGCTAACGATAAAATATCTATACTTCCACTACTTGGAGGCCAATCGCTATTATTAAAGATAAGCATTAGCTATATAAGCAGATATCTCTTTTTTTTTTCTCACCCTGTATTCTTTGTCGCAATTATGTAAATAGGTATCAAGGCACACACACCCAGTATAGTCATCCAAAAAAATAGCTGTCTTAACAGTCGAACAAAACGGATATACAATAAAGCATCACATCCAATTTTATCCATGAGTTCCTCGTCTTTTACTTTTAAAATTGGTTTAATCCATGCAAAATAGCCATTAGACTTAATGGGAGGTGGCTGGTGTCTAGTCGAT
This sequence comes from Sporodiniella umbellata, assembly GCA_025677835.1. Taxonomy (NCBI): domain Eukaryota; kingdom Fungi; phylum Mucoromycota; class Mucoromycetes; order Mucorales; family Rhizopodaceae; genus Sporodiniella; species Sporodiniella umbellata. The sequence goes on along the minus strand of JAIXMR010000131.1, from coordinate 18,811 downwards.
AATTAATTTTTCTTTTTTGGGAAAACAATGGCTTTTTTTTTTCTTTACTCTTTTTTTAAGAATTTGGTTTTTGGCGAATAAACTAATGTGTTTCTCTATGCAATTGTTAAACGAGCCGTGAAGAGCTTCAGAACTTACTGGTCGTAAAAAACTGAATCCAATCATAACAGCAAGAGCAGTGGCTGCATTGATACCCAGTTGGATCCCCATTGCTTTGATAGTGAATGATGCATCCTGTGCTCTTTGATCCTCGAATGAAATGTATGTACTCATTGTTGGGAGGTGAAAAGGAAATGAAAGAAAGACAGTTAATTCGGTTATTTAATTGAGTTCTCAAGAAACCTCGCCCCTTTTAACTTTGGTGTAACTTCTTTTTTTAGATTCGAAACTCACCGAAAATAATTTCTTTGTAACGTCTTACAAGTGCTCAAACACAAAAATATAGAAAAAAAACAAATGAAACGTCTCAGTAGAAAAAAGAGAATACCTTACACGCATTCTGTTTCTCTAAAAGATGTACCGCGGTCGAAAAGAACAAAAGATCTGATCTGATGATTTAAAGTGGTATTGGTAATAACATATATACTTAATTTCGTCCTTTTTATTACTATAATCAATACCAAGTCGATGTCTAAAAGCAGTATGTTACTTTTGGTACCCAGCCGTGTTTATACAATAGGTTTTCTTTTTCAATTTTTTTTAAAGATTTGCAAGACAATAGGAATCCCGGAGCAGTAAATGTTGACCCCAGGTAGCAATTTTTGGCTTTGGACAACTACATTTAACTGAAAAAAACGTTTTAAAATGCTACTACAGTTACGCAGAACCTTTTTTGAGACCAAAAATTTGTGTATTAAGCTATTGACCTTCTCAAAATTGCAAGCAAAGTGCTAGGCGAACCAAATGCAGTAAACCAGGTTCACTACCCAAAAAAAGTGTTCTGATATATAGTACTTGAATATTCTAAAATATCAATTGCTATAGTCAGAGTTCAATTACAAGCAGAAAAAAACTGACAAAAAAGTATGTTTTGGCAAAGCAGGATAATATTAAAGCTTTTTGTAAACTTAAAAACGACTTCTCAACCCAATATGATTAGAATATCTATATTTGGCTAAATAATCACCACTTTCGATGTAATGCTATGATAGGCATTTAGCTGTCTTGACGTACTTAAAAAGCGAGTGCACCAGTTGATAAAATGCTAGCTGCTATGTATCTGATGAAATTGGTTTTTGTGCATTTTAAAAAGGTACAGGCTTTTTTATAGCCCCACAACAATACATAAACGAACTTTGTCAGTTCCTGAACAAGTACTTGACTTTATTTCAAAACTTTGTAGACAAATATCTGGAAAATATCAAAAATATAGAAACAAGATACAATTTAAACCTCTGTAGCTAAATCGTGTAGTTCTAAAATTAATGACAAACAGGATTTTTGTTGCTCACCATAAAAAAAAAATTATCAAGATCTTAAAAATTATGGCAAGAGTGTTAAAAAGTTGTTCAAAACTTAGCCAGCTATATTTAACGATTTTGGATTTTTCTTTTGCTTTAAAAGACCTATTTAGTATTTGAACCAAGCTGTATAAATATAAGTCAAAGACTCTTAATAATCAAAATACCACGAATTACTATATACAAAATCCTTCAAAGTCTTTGTAACTACTGTGTATGCGATGGTAAAATAAAAAAAAACCCCCCACAAAGACTCGATAAATTAGAATTGGTATTTCTTATTCAAAAAAGTCACAACATAGTTTAAGCTTGAAAAGACAAACAAACACATCTTCTTATGGCATGGCGTATCCAAGGGACCCAACCTTATACACTATGCTGATATTTTCATTTACTATTTGTCTGTTGTCGCAACCTTTAACTTTACAAACAAAAAAGAACATTGGCTCCGGTGAGATGTCTAAGTTACAGCTTTATGTTTTTGATTTACAGTATTAGTTGACCCTTTAGTACAAGGAGCCTGGTACCATTGAAATAGTTTTTTTTTTTTTCATTTTTGGCAAATATTTTTTGGAGATTTTCTGGTGGGAAAAACAAGGCGCTTAGTAAGTATCGGTGTATATCGCTAAAGCTACTAAGGTAAGAAATAAATAAATAAATTACACAAGCTAAGCCATGATGCCGCCCTTTTTTTTTTTTTTAAGAATCCACAAAGTATAAGTCAGGTACTGAATAAAACTTAGCCAAAAGCCTTTATTGTCGTGTTTAAAAGACAAAATGTAACCTTGCATAGTTGCGTTACTCCAAATGATATCCCATTTGCAGTCTTTGAATACAAATCAGTACTTTGTTGACTTAATCCTCGTCTATTGCAAGTCCTCTAACGATTTTATGCTACGAAACCAAAGTCTATGGGTACATCCTCTAAAAAAAAAAACTTTGTGTTTGGTTGATTGTTTTTTCTTTTTTTTTTAAAAAAAAATACAATAAAAAAAAAAAGAAACCTTGCTTTATTGGTGTGCATATTTACTTCCCTGTTGATTCGTTTTTAAATGTATAAATAGCTCATAGTTGACACGCGTGATTAGTTTAATCCCAGTCACAATGCCCAAACAAGATCAGAAATATCCAAGAAAAGACAGACATGTAGCGATTTAAAAATCGGTTTAAAACTGTAAGCAATACTAGTTAGCGACTTCTACAAAGAGTTATAAAAGACATAACAGAGCAACTGTAGCCAAGCTTGGTCTTAAGAGTGACATGGAACCATTACAGACCATAGTATGAAACAAGGCCAATCAATACCTATACAACAAAAAAAGAAACAAACCCAAGTTTATTTTAAGAAGTGAAATCATCAAGAGTTCAATGTTAGCAGTTTATTTTAGGAAATAAATCCAACTTTGGGTTCAATTCAAGCCACTGTTTGCCACACTAAACACGTGTAAAGAGAAAGAACATGTTTTATAGTTTGAGTAGATTTTTGATATGTTAGTGCAACTATTTTTATTATTTTAGACAAAAACGTCTACTTTCTTTAGAGGAAGCTTTACAGGAGGATCGTCTTCGTTCTCGACAGTGACAGTGACAATTCTAGAGAAAGGACAAAGGAGATCTGAAGGGTCAAAGTTGAGTTCTAATCTGGGTAAGCAGGACGATATTTCATCTTGTAGTTCACTTCCTCGGGCGAGTAGTGTATTAAAGTCTGAGAGTTTTCCATAAATATCTACCACGGGTAATTCTTTCCAAGCAGGTAGAGTGGTCATATTTGTCATCAATGGAACGTCATACAAAGTCAATGCATCGGCATATTTTTCGCGCTGAGATTTCTTTTTGAGTTCGATGTGGTGGGTGGATAGACTGACGGGTGGGTAGAGCATCACATAGGATCTTAAATAAACCAATTCTTCAAAGTATCTTCTCCAAGAGAGCTTCCACTCATTTGATCGCGAGTCAGGTATGCTCACCTCCATCATTCCCAAGCCTTCACGGTCTGCTAATCGTGCTGTCAAATAATCGTGGTACTCTCGCCAGTGTTCGGGAAAGAACAGAGCTCCGGAATGAGTAGGCCATTGCATCAAAAACTCAGAATCAGGGCGTTCTGTAAACAGTCGACGGCCTTCAGGATCAGTCTCTATCAATTCAGGTCGGTACAGACTAATACCGAATAGCTGTTGATTGGATCGACGGTAACGGAGAACAGCGTATTTAGCCCATATATAAAACAGTGGCGAAAGTTCAAGCTCAGTATCTAGTATGATGGCATAGTCATTGTTGCTAGTAGGGTACCAAGATTCAGCAAATTGAGCCATTCGATGCGACGATGCAATACGGTGGCGAAGATACTTTGGACCGTGAGGCCAATGGTAACGATCGACAGTATGATGAATAGTATGGTCAGTGGTATAGTCCATCAAAAGTGTCAAATCTATTGTATCGCCCAAATAATGGGCAGTATTCAAAGAATTCAAAAGTCGTTCGAGATTGTCATTTTTCTTGTTCACAGTAACCATAATCTTTATAGAGATTTTGTTCCATTCTAATTACGTGTTAGAGGTCATGGTTACCAAATTTTCAAGTAGCATTTGCTCTTACCTCGAAGAAGGTTTGTGGGTAAACTGACAAGCCAAGAAGCGTTGGGTATAACTTCTTTAGGTAAATGTATGACAGGTATACCAGGAGCGTCGAGGGCTTTGTCGGTGATAACCACAGAGGGTTGGATGAAATCTATAACACGTTCAGCGTTCTTAAAAGCGTGTTTGCTATTGCATTCCAAGTCCTCTTGAGTAACTATTACCACCTTTTTATCTTTTCTAACAAATTCGCAAGCTAATGTCTGCATGGGTTTGGTCATTGCTTGGATTAAAATGGGCTTTTCAGGCAGGTTCAAAGTGACATCTACAGCAGGCGTGCAGTTTTGACGCCGAGTGTTGCCCCAATAGTTTTTGTCTGCTGTATTTGATGGCAAAAGAGTCGACCGGATTCCGTGTTGATAAAGAGAGTCTTTGTAAGGTACCCAGTCGGATCTTAGTAAATAACTGTCGCGCAATTTTTCAACGGCTTTGCTCTTTTCAGTCCATACGCAATGTTCCTGTTGCTCCCCTTCAGTTCCAACTGCCATGTTGTCAGTAACAGTTTTCAACATGTACTCCAATGCTTTGGAACCGGGTAATGCTTCCTCATCAAGAATCCAAGTATATTCAGTCTTTGGTTTTGAAAGAGCATCAGATACAAATTTTATACGCTTGTTGCTTTGTAATGTTCCAACTTGATTCGCGTCACCAGTAATCCAGATATTATCGGGAACGATGCTTTGTGATAGGATTGCTTGAATTTGTGCTGATAAAGAGCTGTGTGTTTTTACAATTACTGTAGTGCTGGGAATGATATGAATGGGTAGTTTCCAAAGTGTGTCTAGCGAATGTGCATCTTTAGATGACAACTGAAGTGCAGATGATGACGACACTTGATTTACATTTTCTACAAATTATATAAGCAACAAGCCTGATTTAAACGATGAGGCAGAAACACACCTTTTAGTAAAAGTTTTTCTAATAAAGCATAGTCGGTATACTGTGAGGAGTCTTCAAAATGTTTTGGACTGATTGGATATTGGTAATTAAAAAAAGAAAAACAATCGATATTGTACACACAAGCGCTAATATGATCTGGGGGTACTTTGTCTGCTTTTTCTTTACTTCTGAAGTGGTTGTGTTAATTGAGTTTGTCTTGTGTTGCTTTCTGGATCGAGTACCTGTTCTTTCGAGATCAACATCCATATTGAAAAGACAAATTACTGAGATTAAAAACAAGAGCGCTTGTTCTAATTTTTGAAATTAAAAATAGACCTTTTTTGTCCCTGAAATGGCTATCTCAAAGCCTCGCACAACATGTGTGGCTAGGTTTAATTTTATCTTTTTTTTTTTTTTTTTTTTTTTGGCTTTTTAGGCACAGCAAGGATGAGTAAATTCATAAACACTTCAGGGCTTATCACAGCGCCACTTTTTTTTTTTTTTACGACAATTGGAAAGAAGAAAGCTTTTTAAACGCCGAATTCGTATTTTTGCTTCCTTCTTTCTTATAAAATTCTTTTCTCTTTCTCCTTCTCTCTCTTCTTTTTTGTTTGTTGAATAGTGCAGGCGTGTTAGTGGATTAAAAAAAGAATCATATACACTTGTGTATATGTATATATATAACCACAGCAAATGAAGATTCCATTTTTTAATTATATTGCACTACTGTCATTACTGCTTTCAGCCTTAGCACAAGATGATTCCTGTTTTTCACTTCGCGGCTCGACTACCTGTAAAGCATTTCAAGATTATTACATTAGCCTCAGCGGGCTCGCCACACAATACCCATTTCTTGGCAATGTGACAGATATCAAAACGTTTGATGCTGGCATGCAATCTTTTGTTACCTCACCCACTCTTTATATGGCTCCCCTAGGCTGCACTAATAAAGCCAACCTGGCTAGTACGATACCCTACGCACGCTATTCGACTACATATCTGTGCTCGATATTAATACAGGATGCAAGTTACTCACTGCCCTGCAACTATAATCGATCTGCATCACCACCACCCTTATGCCAGCAAACATGTTTTGACTACATGGCCAGCGTTGAGGCTCTGACAAACAACACAGAAGCGTGCCCTAATTTGGTTCAGCAGAAAAACAACATAGCCAACATGAACTCCTCCTGTATCTATTGGTCCGGACTCAACGGAACGGACAACTGTATGATTGGACTAGCGAACGAACCGGACAATTGTGGTAAGCTCTTTGACTTTTTCTACGTACTGAGATTGTTCTTTAGGCTTTTTAGACACTGCAGGAGCTTGTAATTACTGTCATACCAATCGTACGGACAGCTGTTGTAGCTCGATTCATTGTCCGAAAATTGGTGTGGGTGGTATTATAGGTATTGTGCTTGGCAGCCTTGCCTTTTTGTCTATTCTGGGAGCCCTTGGTTTTGTCTATAGAAAGAAACGAAAGCCAAAGACGACCCAACAGGATTCCGGGGTGTTTGGCTATGAGTCTCTGGTCTCACAGCGCATTCTGAACAAGCCTCAACAACAGCCCATCGAAGAGTTTTATGAGGTCAAACATCCCTACCCTCCACAGATGGGTGACGAGCTAGGGCTGCATCTAGGCGATATCGTGTGTGTGGCTATGAATTTTGATGATGGCTGGGCGCTCGGTTACAATGTCACTACAGGGCTCAAGGGTGTTTTCCCCGTAGTGTGTGTGTCGCCTGCCCCTGAGGAGCTTTTGGAACAATTAATAGATAGCACTAAAGTTCAAATCGATCAAGACTCACCCACCTCACCTACTTTACATACACCTTTTTTTGAACAAGAAACATATGAGATGCGTACGTCCAAGGACAATTAATAAAACTTCTGTAAATCACTTTTTTTTTTTTTTTTTTTTATTTTATACACACATTTTACATATCAGCTCCCCCTGTGAGTTGCCTTGCCACATGCCTAAAAACACACACACACACACACACACAAAAATAAATCGTAAACGTTTCCTCTTTTGTTTAGCAAGTGCTTACCTGGTACGCGAGAAGAAAGTGAGCGATGGCATTGATAGCATTGAAAGTGATGGATATGATAATCGTGGCCTAAAGCGCTGGCACAAGGACCATCGATGACCTCTTGACAGACATGACATGCTTTGGCTGGTTTCAAAGAAAGCGCCGGTTTGGGAGGCACAGGCGGTTTGAGGCCTACAGGCTTAGTCAAAGGCTTGGGCTTGAGGACTGGGTTTGGATGGTCGGGTTTGAGCGATGGTGGGGTAAAAGGCTTAGGCGTCCAATGGGATGGAGACTGTTCCCTGGGATAATGCTCTTCACAGTATGGCCGGTCGTCTTTGACAAGAAACGACCCTTGAAAGCCTTGCTTGCAGACCTAGATTGAACGCTATAGCCTTTTCTGTTGGTAGTCATTGTCAGTTGACTTACAGTACAATGAAAGCAGTGTTTGTGCCACATCTGTCCAAGCGCGTTGATATATTCTCCCTGTAGAAACTGACTGCAGCCACTGCATTTTTTGCCAAACTTTTTCCTATAATCCTCTTGGCAGTAGGGTTCATCTTGATACACTTTGAATTGCTCCTGGCCAATGGGAAGTTTGCAGACCGTACAGCAAAAATGATTTTCGTGATAGTATTTACCCAGTACTTTTAATGCTTGCTATTAGAAAGATTAAGCAGTCTAACTTTTTGGTTGGTTTTCTGAATCACCTTCTCAATAGGCTCCTGACATGTATGGCATGTAATACTGAACAGTAAGCGATAGTCCTTTGCACAGTATATCCCGTTGTCTTTCTCAAAGTACTGTTCGCTTTCCATACCTTTGTGGCAATGCGTACACTGAAAACACCGGGTGTGCCATAGTTTATCGACAGCTGAGACCACAGAGCCGCTGACTTGTTCATGACATCCAGGACAGATCTGACCAATGTAAAGAGCACTAGGCACACTGACCTTAGTCGAAGGTTTAGGGGTTCCAGGCAGATCAGCCTCTGGTTTTGAAGGTTTAGGCGTCTCTTTAAAGTTTGTTTTTGGTGTTTCTGTTTTTGGTGAGCTCGTTTTCGGCTTTTCTGGAAAACTCGGTGTTCTTATGTTGGTTGTAGCCATCTGCGTGCCTGTAGATAGACGTAATCGGTTCATTCTCTCCTTCACACCCTCAGCTTCTGAATAGGTGAGGTCGTTTTTTACTTGCTGGTAGTCTTTGCTGGGTTTGTGCGTCTCGGGGAGCTGCTTCAAATAGTTTTCTATTTTTTTTTTTAAAAAAAAAAAAATAGTCGTTTAGAGTGCAACTTTTTTATTTTGAGATTACCAAGCTGATCTTTTGTCAAGTACGACATCTTGAGTGGAAAAAGACCAAAAAAATAAAAACAAGAAACTTGAAAAAGTCAATGCAAAAACATCACGCTCAACTCCGCTTTCAAGTAGACTGTTTGTGAACATCTCAAGACAACGTGGTGAAATGATATCATTCAGAACCATGCACCGGAAAAAATCAACAGGCTAAACAGTACAGACTTGTTTCGAGTAAGTAAAGAGCTATGGAAAGAAATAGACCAAGGAAAAGCTAACAGTCAAAGAGCACGATGAAAGCTGATTTTGACCTTTTCAAGACTTTTCCATAACATAAGACTTTTAGTCCTAAAAAAAAAAAAAAAAAAAAAAACTGACTGTAGGCATGGTTTTGGTGCTTAGCAGTAACACATGTTTCTTTGTAGAAAAACTACGGCTCATGGATTAGCGCCTCTTCTGAACTGTATTAAAAAGTCGCTTTTTTTTATTGGCCCACATGCATTTTGAGGCAGGCTTAATTTTTTTTGGCTGCTTTTTTTTTTTTTTTTTTTTTTTTTTTTTTTTTTTTTTTTTTTTTGTCTTTAGTCAAAGGGTTTATTCTAGATCCATGAACAATTCGGTCAACGATGCTCGACTTTCCAACTTGCTAGAAACATTAGAAAAGAAAAATAACAGTCGAGACGATGCAGATCTAGAAACAAAATTTTTCAACGACACACTCGAGTTTTTGTTGTCTGTGCCACACTGGTGGTGCACTTTAGAGATCCTACCGATTGCTCGAGAATCTCTCTGGCTGTTCTCTTTACCTGATCATGAACCGATTGTTCAGTACAAAGATCAAATGAATCAACAGCTCAAGAGTTGTAGCCACTGCGCAAAGCAGTATCAACTATCCAAAGCTGTTGTCCAAAATAGGTAACTAGGAAACAGAAACCACGATAAAACTGACACGGGTATAGATATGAAGAGCTATTCCCAAAGCAAACGGTAGAACAATTTTTTGAGATCCTAAAGACGTTTGATTTAAAGAGAGTTCAGTCCACGTTTCAGACCTGCGTAGCCAAGTTTACCTTGACAGATCAAGTCATGAGCGCCTTGGTTGAAGTTATTTTTTCTTTTGAGTTGCTAAGCTCAGCCGATTGCGATCGTTACTTTTGCAACATGTTTGATCAGATTCAAAAGACTGGGATGTTCCCCACGCTCGCTACCGACACAGCACCCTACCTATTCCAGCTCAGTCTACACCATCATCGGATCGTTCGATTTTGGTGCAGAAAGCTATTAGAGAAATTTGCAGCGACAGAAGATAGAGCGAGCCAGTTGGATAGTACCTGTGTCGCTATTTTTTGCTTGCTCTCGGGTAAAGACCTCGCCTTGCCTTTTCGGCTGACAGAGAACATGGGTGAGTATTGGAAAGCGCTACGGCTGTTAGCGACCACGGTTTCTTCTGAGGTGCTTGAGAGCAGTATGAAGACAAGCAACGTGTCGATGCCCGACCTGATCTGTAGGCAGCTGGCAACGCCGAGTGAATGGTTAAGCGAAATATTAAAGACGATGACTATCATGCTCATCAAACTACAAGGCCAATTCTGGGGTGAGATCGAGTCAAGTTCTGAAGTGTACCAATCTATTATTCAACAGATTTGCGAACATCATGTCTTTCAGTCCGTGATGAAGATTGCCCGTGAAGGCAACGTAGGCAAGATTCTACAGAAAGACGGAACGCGATACCCAGAAGATAAGTTGATGGCGAGGATCAAGAGCATGTTGGAATGGATGTATCCGTACTGGTCTTCGTTACGGCAGTCGCCTGTAGAGGAGCAAATCACCAACAGAATGCTTGATACCACCTTTGGTTATTTTCAGATGGACAGTTGGGGCGTGATGAGTCGTGCGTATTGTGCCGAGTTGGGTCTACAGATAATCGAGCAGTGTCTTTCGGACGATAGTGTGCCTCGGGTGAAAATCGAAGAGTATGTGCCTCGTATCTTGTCATTTACGCAGTGGAAAGCGGCCAGTCTACCGACGATTGTTCAGCATATACCTCAAGCGGCCCTGGGGATGTTGGGTGATCTGATGGACAAACATACATCGTCTGTTTTGCTTTGCTATCAAGCTGCCTCTCTTGAAGAGCCGGTGGAGGTCGGTTCATCCTATCAAGCCATCTGGCATGTCTTGATGCAGCAACTCGGCCAGCACCCTTCCAATCAGTTTGCGCCCATGCTTTTAAAATCCTATGCTGCGGTGGCTACCATCGACGTACCCAACTTGGGTGAACAGAAAGCGCTTTTAAAAGTCCCTCAGGTAGCTGAACAAGTACGCTCGATCCACGACCTGACGTTACGTATCTTGCCCCTGATCAAGCTAGAACACAACACAGAGGATGAATTGACCAAGCCACTGTTGCACTTCTGGAGCTCTCAGTACGCCGAACTCCGTACCTGGGCTAGCGAAAGCGTCGCTCTAGTCCAACTGCTGCGTTCCCCACGTGCGTTTGAGGCAGTGAACGCGATACTCCAGGAACATCTGGCGTTCTTTGAGACCGGCCTGGACGTCTTTCACTCCATTCCCCATCTCATCCACCTCCTGGCGACCTTTATTGGGATGATGCCGGACGATGCCCACCAGATAAGAATCTTTTGGGATCATAGCTGGCAGACGATTGCGTTTGTGTTTGAGAGCGGTCTCAGCTGGGCCGAACGCTACCGCCCCCGCGACGTGGTAGACGCGTTGATTCCGGTGCTTGAAAGTGCGCAAGGGCTGATGCAGTCCCGTAGCAAGTTGGAGACATACGAGCTGGCCTACAACCATGTGCAGAGCTCGACCGACGCGCTTTCGCACTGGATTTATGTGACGCGTCAGGACGTGATCCGTCGTCTGATGCCGCTCTTGATCGATCTGTTGAGCCTCTTGACCAAGAAGGAGAGCAAGGTATCAGTGGAAGCGTACGACCGATTGATGGCGGCTGCCACCGGCGTGAATTCTAGCAAGTTGAGCGCCAACGAAAAGGAAAGACTGTTCATGAGTCTGAGTGCACACGAACCGAGCCACTTTATTTTTTTGAACGACAGTGATGATGAAGAGGTGGCATGGCAGACTGTACATACACCTGTGGAAAGCCACGTCAAGAAGAGCGCTCCAAAGCAGATGACGCTGGATCAAAGTTTTGCGCAGGTTGGCTTGCGCACCCCACCACGACAGGCCAAAATAACGCGTTTCTTTGAGACGAGCCAAGAAGCGCCCTACGAGATTTCGGATGATGACGAGTTTGCAGAGGAATATGGCGCATTGGATATTGCGCACATGATGCAAGAAGGGCTCTTGGACGAAGTTAAGCCAGAGCCGATGGCGATCGACCCGCCCAAGATCCAGCCGACGAAAGCGGTGACGAAAGCAGTGACGAAAACGACAGCTAGGGCGGCGGCGGCGGCGACGCCGATTGCCGTACCGGGTGGGCCATCACGGGCGAGGGTGAATCCGGTCTATTCGACACAGCCGATGGCAAAGCCAAAAGAGGGACGAAAAGGGCATGCAGAACGCGTGTATGTGCCAACCAACCAACCGACGTATTCGGTGACGAGCACGGGTCGAAGGCTGAAGCCACCACCGATGGGGTTTTCCAAGATCAAGAGTTTGCGCGAGGAACTTCGAGCGGAGCAACGGATGATGGCCACAGCAAAATCACCCTCGAGCGCGCTTCATCGACGGTACGCGACCGAACAGTCTTCTTCGGATTCATCTGAAGATGAAGAAGGCGGACTGGAAGGTCTGGTGAGTTTGAACGACCGCGCGGCCAACGTACGAGCGGAAAGTGCGAGTCTGAAAGCGCTCTTTGACACCCAGCCGAAACGCAAGGTGCAGATGATCGATAATCCGACGCATCAGTACATGCAGCAAAAAGAACAACGGCAGCGTGCGCAAGTGCGACGACAGAAACTGGCGCCCAAGATGGATGCGCTTTACAAGACCGTGTTTGGCTGGGATCTGACGGTGACGGGGGAGAGCCCACCGGGGCAAGCGGTGTCTATGCGGGTGCCGTCGACGTTTGCCTCTTTCCAGGCTTACAAGCAAACGTTCGAGCCTTTGCTGATGGCAGAAAGCTGGAGTCAGATGCAACGCGCGCGCGAGGGTCTGAGTGCAAGCGATGTGCTCGAACGGTGTATGGTCTCGGGTCGTTGCCATACCAACGATTTTGTCGATATCTCCTTTATGCTGCCCATGCACCAGATCAGCAGTCACCTTTCCACCGACGACCTTGTCTGTGTGGCGAACCATTTCGGGTCCGCCTTTTTCGAGCAACCGGATCAGCTGACGGAAGGCGACGCGACACAGAAACCTTGGCGACGCCGTGCCTTTCTGGGCAAAGTGATGTCCATTCACCAGAGCAAGAGTATGGGCGAAGTCTGTATACGTTCCTATTTTACCCATGAGCGTATCACGGTCTTGAATGCGATTTCACCCAAGACGTTATGGAGCGTGTTGAAGGTGATGAGGTAAGTTTCCTTATAACATAGGCTAGCCATGCACTCATCCTGGTCAGTCTGACCACTCTCTTGCGAGAATACGCCGCGTTAGAGGCGCTCGAACATTATGAACTAGGGGCCTGCTTGTTATCACCGAAACCATCAGGCGTTCGCCGCCCGCCGGCCTCGGTCGTACAACAGTACCAACAGACGTATCATGTGAACACGCCCCAGGCGGAAGCCATTGCCTCTGCACTTGAAAAGCGCAAAGGCTTTTCGTTGATCCAAGGGTATAGTGATCGGTCCTTTCGTTTTCTTACGTTCTCTCTTTTTTTTTTTTTTTTTTTTTTTATATATCTAAGGCCACCGGGCACAGGCAAGACCAAGACGATTCTGGCGTTGATCCTTGCTCTACTGGAACAACAGCCACAGAGCAAGCTGTTGGTGAGCGCGCCGAGTAATGCGGCGGTAGACGAGATTACGAAACGATTGAAAGAAGGGGTTCGGACCTCAGGTGGGCTTTGCCAACCCAACGTGGTGCGTATCGGCGTGGCTGATGCGGTGCATAGTTCTGTCAAGGATCGTATTCTGGATCGACTGGTGGAGAGTGAGATGGAAACGGGGAACGATACGCGGTTGGGCAAGATTGGGTTACGTCTGGACAGTCTTCATAACGAGATTCGTAACCTGCAGATCGGCCTGGACGATGTGGATCGCGAGATTACGCAAGCCGGGAACGATATGGGACAGATGTCCAAGTTACGGAGCAAGCGCAAAGAATTAGGACAACAGCTAGTGAAGGCCAAATCGGCACTGCGGGAGGCCTATCAGGAGCAAAAGAACTATGGGCAGGAAATGGAGGTTTCCCGTGTCCGGGCACGTCAAAAGGTGTTTGCGAAAGCCAGCGTGGTCTGTGCCACCCTCAGTGGCAGCGGCCACGATATGTTGACAGGGATGGGCGCTACGTTTGATACGGTCATTGTGGATGAAGCGGCTCAATCGATCGAACTGAGCTCGTTGATCCCGCTCAAGTTCGATACCCAACGTTGTATTCTTGTGGGGGATCCTGAACAGCTTCCGCCCACGGTGATGTCTACGGTGGCTAGTCAGTATGGCTATCCTCAGAGTTTGTTTATGCGACTAGAGAAAAGTATGGGGAAAGAAGTGAGTTTGTTAAGGTAAACTGGCGTTAGCCAAAGCTAGTTGTTGATGACTGTATGTATGTGTGTGTGTGTGTGTGTGTGTGGTTTTTTTTTTTTTTTTCGATAGTATCCAATACCGTATGCATCCTGAGATCAGTGCTTTCCCCAGCCGGTTGTTCTATCAGTCCCGGCTACAGGATGGTGAAAACATGGCATCGCATGCCTCAGCCGTTTGGCACGCCTTGCCCTCGTTCCCGCCCTATTGTTTTTACGATATTCAAGACGGGCAGGAAAAGGTCGGTCGAGGCAAATCGGTTTTTAACGTGGCCGAAGCGGATGCGGCAGTGGCGTTGGTAGATTCGTTGGTGTCCCAACTGCCAACGGTCAAAGTAAGAAGAAGAAAGAGAAAGAGCCAAGGGACACTTACTTTTTTTTTTTTCCACTCTAGTTTGCTTCCAAGATTGGTGTGATTACCCCGTATAAACAGCAGGTGGGTCAATTGAAAGCCAGGTTCCAGAAACGGTTTGGAACAGGGATTGTGGACGTGATTGATTTCAATACAGTGGATGGTTTTCAAGGGCAAGAAAAAGAGATTATTCTTTTTTCGTGTGTGCGGGCCGGTTCAGGGCGTGGGATTGGTTTTTTAGCCGATCAAAGACGGATGAACGTAGGTCTGACACGAGCCAAATGTTCCCTCTTTGTCTTGGGCCACGCGCAATCGTTGGCCAAAAGTGATGCTTGGGGCGATCTGGTCAAGGATGCCCAGGCGCGCGCGCTTATTCGATCGGTAATTCAGGCCTCTTCTTAAACTTTCACTCACCCATCTCTTTTAGTGTACATTTCCTTATTTCCCTCCCCTCTCTACTCACATACCTGCCAATCTCTACCTTCAAGAAACCATGTTGCCTCCACCCACCGTGGTGCCACCCAAAGGACCGGTGAAAATAGAAGAGCCTCCCCTCTTGGGCTCCAAACGTCCTGCGGGTCAGGAAACGATATCCCCTCCACCCACACGACCCAAAACCTTTTTATAAACCCCTCCCAAAAAAAAAAAAAAAAAAAAAAAAATGGATTGTTTTCGTTTTATTTTTATAAAATGGAAGGGCGTGGGCTTGTAGAACGATAGATAGGTGAATGGATCTATCTTTTGATCATCTATAGTTTCATAAAAGAAATTGAACGTTGTTGTTGTTGTTTTTTTTTTTTTTTTGGTTTGGTTTGTTTTTGTTTTTTTTTTTTTTTTTTTTTTTTTCATAATTTTCAACCGAATAAATAGAAGAGAGAGAGAAGGCTTAAAAAGAAGAAAGAGAGGCTTAGGGAAAGGGGGGGTATATATATATATATAGAAGAGGGGGGAAAAGAAATCTAGTGCAAGACATGATTGACGAATCTAGCGAGTTCAGCAGTAGTAGAAGATTTCAAAAGGTTACTTTGAATATGAGCATCGATTTCCTATATACAAAAAAAAAAAAAAAAAAAAGAGAGAGAGAGAGTGAGATGGAGCCCAAAGAAAAAAAAAAAAAGAAAGTTACGTGAAGAACATCTTTTGCAGTAGGTCGTGTGGCAGGTTGTTCATCCAATAACCAGGCGACGAGGCCACGCATGTACATGGTAGGATAACTGTAGGTAAAGGAAGGGCTGGGTTCATGAACGATGGTACTAAAGAGCTCGATTTCATCCTTGATAAGGTAATGGGGAGGAACACGGTCCATCATTTCGATCAGGGTGATACCCATGGACCACATATCGATTTTCTCAGTATAGTACTGTTCACGGATGACTTCAGGCGCCATCCATTTGCTGGTACCTAAGCGATCACGATTCCGACGTGAGGACCGAGTGGCCAAGCCAAAGTCAGCGAGTTTGACTTCGCCATTCCAGCCGAGCAAGAGGTTTTCACATTTGATGTCGCGGTGAATAAAGCCTTTGGTGTGCAGATAATGCAAGGCCTTGAGCGATTCGCAAGCGATATGAAGCGTATGCTCTTCAGGCATCCCCCGTTGACAGAGTACGGCAAAGACCGAGCAACGCATTAGATCCATGGCCATCCAGACATCATCACGCCAGAGTGAGACTTCACGAAGACGGATCAGGTTAGGATGGGCGGTAGACATAATCTTGAGCTCTCGTAAAATGGCGGCTTTGTATTCCCTGTCTGGATCCAGACGGCATCGTTTGATGGCCAGACGTAAATTCTTTTTGTATTTATGGGTTGCACAGACGACGGAACCATTGACACTGAAAACGCAATGGAATTTAGAACCAATAATAAAAAAAAAAAAAAAAAAAAAAAAAAAAAATTTTTTTTTTCTTTTTTCTTACCCAGTGCCGATTTCTTTAAAACCAGTATATTTATTTCTAGGATCCAGCGTAGAGACGGGTGTCTTGGGTAAAGTCTTGCGGATCTTGCGTTCAAATTCATTCTCTGAGCGAATTAAAGGGGGTAATTGAGGTATTTCCGTAGCAGGGCCTACTGGATACCAAGGCTTGTTACTCACCACGGGCTTATCGAGGTATTCACGGAGCGTGAGACTCTTCTTGGGATTGGCCTCGGGTTTTAAAAAGCAGTCGGGGCCAAACACATTAGGAATTTCATAATGACCAGGCGGACGCCAGATTTCCTAATAAAAAAAAAAAAAAAAAAAAAAAATGTAAAAAAAAAAAACGCTGTGGAGTTGAAAGAGGCCGGGCTTACTTTGGTCACCGTTGGGTTGGCTTCGTTGGATTTGGTAGAGTAAAAAGAGGCTCGACGGAGACAACCCGTCGATCTTCTCTTGAGGGAGATATCCACAGGTACCAGACTGGTCTTTTCTGTCGTCAGCGATCTGGATTTACGCAAGGGATGTCTAGGCTCTGGTGAACGTTTAGAATCCAGCAGTCTCTATCAAAAGGGGGGTTGGCCAACCGATATTACATCTATCTATTTAAACCTACATTTCTCTCCTGGTCTTTAGCAGCTGCTAGAATGTGTTTACCAAACTTGGCTGTGTTGGTGTGGTGTGTTAGATGTAGCATTAAATAGGTGTATATCGGTTGATTAGGCTGGGGAATCGTTGGATGCTGAGGTTGTTTGAAGGCGGCGGAGGGGGGGGGGGCTGGGGGAATAAAGAATTTCTTTTGACTCTAAAATGGGGAAAATTTCATAAAAGAAAAAAAAAAAAAAAAAAAGAGAAAAAGAGAGAGAGAATCAATTTTTATACAAAGAATCTTTGGCTTCCCCCCAAATTTCTATTGCAGAGAAAAAGATAGCACATGCTGGGGCGGAGATCGGAATCGAGAGCAGAAAAAAAAAATATCCTCTTTGGCGGAGACCGAAATGCAATTGAATGGGAAAAATAAAACAACTTTTTTAAACTGTTTCAAACACCAAGCATAAAGAGACAGAATCGTTCTGCTTCATTTTCCGTCTGTTTTAAATTCACTTTCTTTTTTTTTTTGGCATATAAAAAATAAATAATCATCGGAATCTCAACAGCCATGCAAGCGTCTGCCTAAAGACAAAGCGTAAAGAAAAAATGAGTTTCAAATCACCAAAAAAAAAAAACATTTCTTTTTTAGAGTTTCATCCTAAAAAAAAAAAAAAAAAAAAAAAGGAGAGATGGATCACTTTGGACTCGTTTTGAACCAATAAGGGCTAGGCGCGTCTTTTGCTCCTTTTTTTTTTTTTTTTTGTAACCCAAAGAGTGCTTTCAAAACCCCTTGGATCTGAGAATCAAGAAAAAGGCTAGCATCCAAAAAAAAAAAAAAAGTGACTTTTAGATCGTCGTGCACTGACAACGCTCGGTTTATTTAGACTAGCCTGACCCGACCTTGAGTTAAGAACTGTTGAATGTCTCGATAACGTAATAAATAGATATCGTTTTCTTCCAAATGTAAACTCTCTCTTTTTTTTTTCAAAAAAAAAAAAGTCAGTGCATGGCTTTTTTTTTTTTTTTCTATGTTTACCTCCCCACAGACTCGATATAGCCACAGTTAGCCAGGATATGGGCAAAGACGGGCGCATGGTAGTTGGGTTCGACCACTAAAAGCGTTTGGTTTCGTTTCTATTGTGACTTGTATTGTCTCTTACCCATATTGACTTCCTCGGTCTGTTCATCCTGTTTGTGTTGTGAAGCAGGCAGGACATGCAGAAACGAATGATGGGCGTGTAACTCGATGATTTCCTGATATCTGTTCATGACCTTTAGCGTTGGCTTTGCTTTCTCCTCTTACCTTCGAGCATATTCTAATTCTTGTACGGACAACCTCGCTTCTACATCCACTTGTCTCAATAGATACAGTGAGAATCGTTCAATCTACCAAGGGAATATATTATTTAATAGCCACATTCCTCTTGGTCTTTTACTTTTGCCAGCCGTGTACGCAAATAACTCTTGATGAGATACTTGATCCGTTCAATCTCGGTCTGTAATAGAATCGTAATAAACCGTGACTGACTGTCGTTCGTGAACTCCATCGTCTCAAAGATTTTATCGCCCTACTATAGAAACGTGTTGTTCATGACCCATTTCTTTCCATTGCCTCCCTTCTTACTTGTTTCTCCACTGCATCCAGTAGGGATTCTACCAGATCCCGTCGATAGTGCAACACCTCAGGTGCATTGCGTTCATCCATCCATACCTTGGTCAACTCTTTCACTTGTTCTCCATAACTTAACGAACCCGCATGGTGAAAGAGGTTTTCTTGTGTATAAAGAAAACTAGACCCTCCAAGTTCACTCGAATTCAACTCTCTTGAAAAACTGGAAAACGTTGGCTCTTGTGAATGACTCATCACCAAAAAAAAAAAAAAAAAAAAAAAAAAAAAAGTGAACGTCACTTTTTAAAAAAAAAAAAAAAAAAAAAAAAAAAGGGTGGCAAATGCGACTGTCTTTGTCATGCCAATCAAAATAAAGATCGACCTTGTGCAGAAC
>JAIXMR010000130.1:0-67715 GCA_025677835.1 Sporodiniella umbellata | reverse complement strand
CAAAAACTAGCTAATAATGTGAATACATTATATCAAAATTTGCTTTGTGCAACGATACTCTTTGTGGTGTTGTATTTACAAGAAGGTATAGTTGTACTGTGTTTCTTATGTTAGTTTTTAACCTTTTACAAGAGCGCTGTGTTCGAAAAATAGTGGCCGTCATAACATTTTCTGATCGCCCTTTTCCGAAGTTAGGGATACTTAAATTACTCCAACTTAACAAATCCTTAACTTCACAAATATTAGATACTGACTTAGATTTCAAATAGTATAATACTGTATTCTTTTTTATCTAATAAATATCATTCAATTATCAGCCAAGTACATTTCTTTTAGAATGTCCGTCTATTCTTCCCTTTTATTTTTATTGATAATTTGTCTCGTTTCTGCTTAGCACTTCATTTGTAAGTCCTAATATCCTGAAGTAAAAGAACAAACCTTTAATGCCATACATTTCCTTCCAGTCGCGCTTACCCAAGCTTCTGTTCCTTTCCCCCAAGTGTTGAAAAAGGTGACCTTTCTGTATCTTTTATGGCACAAAAAGAGGGAAAAACCTTTAGTAAAGTTGCGCTTATATATTAAGGCGTGCGTTCTTTTTTTTTTGTCAAACGATCTGATAATCGGCTGGGAATTTTAAAATCCTATGACTGTTGTAAATAAAGTTGGTAAGTGCCACCTATTTTCTCACTACAGATCTCTTCCATCTTTTTCTATATTTGATACTTTACTAATTGATGGCCAGGATTTAGCTTTATATTCAGCTCTGCATCTGCAGTTCAATGAAAAGAAAGAACAAAATAAATCAAAACGATCACCAAAAAAAGCCTACAAACACCACATATTGTTTTCTGCTTTTTTTCAACCACAATGAGATATAAGCTTTCAAAAGGCTGCTTTGATAATAGTTTTCTCTTACTTAGAGTTCATGTGCCTCTAAATTCATTTACGAAGATATTTTTTTTTTTTAAAAAAAAAATAATACCTTTTTTGATAAGTCGTATCTCTCCTTTTACTTGGAAATAAACAAACGAAAACCAAAGTTTTTTATAGGAAGTATATAGTATTATATTGATGTTGTTTGAAAAACTATACAATCCTCTTATTTTGCTATAATGGATATTTTATTTTTATTGTTTTTTTTTCTTGAATACATTGACTCTATTATCTTTTTTAATACGTTTTTTGGTTTTATAAATATATGTATATATAAAGAAGTCTATGAACAATTTTCCTAATGTTTATATTCTACGGAATATCTTATTTTTACACAGTTTGGTTTCGAGATGCCTGAGTAGTCATGTCCATAACCCTGTGATCGTTTGGTATAACTTCATCATCCTCCATAAAAAATTGTACTTCGTCATCATGCTGAGGAGAAATAAGTTCATCCTGCTGTATATAATTGTTGATTGTGTTTTGGTGGTTTGAGTTTCCCCCTGGAATATTAATTGCTGATATGCTTGTATTGTTGGCCGTCTTATCGTTATAGTTTATACAATCGTTCTTTGACAAAAAGGGCACTTTCCAATCGCCACTTGCTAAGCTCACCGTATCTTCTTGTTGCCTCAATCGCCTAGCATGCAGCTCTGTTGGTGTAAATAGGTCGTTGAGGGAGGATGGAAGCATTGCGTCATTTAGGTCGTATCCATGATCATGATGTGTTGGTATACTGAATCCACTGCTAGAAAAATATCCACTGTTCAGATAAGAGTTGCTCCCCAAAATATCCGACGATTCACGCGGAGAGGAGTATAGACCAATAGGATCTCTGTGAGACCTTGGGCTTTGGCCCCATAGAGAGGACTCACCCAATTGTTGTCCAAATAAAGATACAGCAGGTGCAGAAGAAGCAAAAGGGTCGCCTAAAAACGGCCGTTCCCCAATATTGCGTCTTCCAGCTAAATTAGCCGTATCACTTAACGTAGTCTTGCTACTGGCTGTACCAGCGCTGGTACTATAATGGGACATAGTGTGTAATAAGGCACATTTCGTTCCAAATTTACAATTGCCTTTCATAAAATACTTACAGACAGCGTTGTCTGATGAAAAGTTTGAAGTGTGGGAAAACGTGCAATTGGCTCCAGCAGTGCAAGTTCCTTGTTTATAAAACTTACACGGAACATGAGACAAGTTGGATTCTATCCAATAACGTTATAAGATATGTCATGGCTTCAAAGCTGTTCTTACGTTTGATACTGCTGCTGGCAGATTTTTGTGGAGAACCATATATATCTTGAAGAGAGTGGCTGTTTACAGGTATAAATTGGGAGGGCGACCTTTTAAATTGAACAGGTTTGGAGGGTGAGCTTTTTGAGTATAAACCAATACTGTAGTCAGACGAACCAAAACCAGACATCAAGAAAACTGAAAGAAAGAGAGAAAGAGAACAACAAAACAAAAAATAGGAAAAAAAATAGAAAAACAAAAAAGCTGAAAAAAAGGGGCCAAAGACAAAATTTACGCTAATTGGCCAGCCGTAAATAAAGTCATGCGTGACTCTATAAGTTACACAAATGTGTTTTTTTTTTTTTTTTTTTTTTTTTTTTTCAGGATTTTGAAGACTTGGACTAAGCAGTTTGTTATTTATCTTTTTTTATTGTATATATAAGTGTCAGTGCTTTTTTTTATGTGCAGTATATTTTGTAAAGACAAAGTCTATTTTCTATCGCTTTTCTTCGTTTTGGGTTGGCCTTTGGGACTTCCTTTGGCCTTTCGTTTTTTTGAAGAGCTATCGTTATCAGAACTATCGCTGTCAGAGCTGTCACTATCAGAACTGTCGCTTTCAGAGCTGCTGCTGCTGCTATCAGATGAGTCTTTCTTGGACTCTTCCTTCTTTTCTTCTTCTTCATCAGAGCTGTCACTATCAGAACTGTCGCTGTCAGAGCTGTCGCTTTCAGAGCTGCTGCTGCTGCTGCTATCAGATGAGTCTTTCTTGGACTCTTCCTTCTTTTCTTCTTCTTCATCAGAACTGTCGCTGTCAGAGCTGTCGCTTTCAGAGCTGCTGCTGCTGCTGCTATCAGATGAGTCTTTCTTGGACTCTTCCTTCTTTTCTTCTTCTTCATCAGAGCTGTCACTATCAGAACTGTCACTATCAGAGCTGCTGCTGCTGCTGCTATCAGATGAGTCTTTCTTGGACTCTTCCTTCTTTTCTTCTTCTTCATCAGAGCTGTCACTATCAGAACTGTCGCTGTCAGAGCTGTCGCTTTCAGAGCTGCTGCTGCTGCTGCTATCAGATGAGTCTTTCTTGGACTCTTCCTTCTTTTCTTCTTCTTCATCAGAGCTGTCACTATCAGAACTGTCGCTATCAGAGCCGCTACTACTGTCAGAAGGGCTCTTCTTAGGTTCTTCTTTATTTTCTTCGTCAGAGCTGTCAATGTCAGAACTGGAGCTATCAGAGCTACTGCTACTGTCAGAAGAGTCCTTTTCAGGTCCCTCTTTTTTTCCCTCCTCCTCCTCATCGGAGCTGTTAGAGCTACTAGAGCTGGACGAATCACTACTGCTTGATTCAGAAGCTTCCTTCATTTCACTGTCTCTGTCTCTGAATGAGAATACATGTTCAGTATCAGTTCAGAGTTGCTACTATTACTGCTTTTTGTTCTCTTTATAATTACTTTTGGAATGCGAAAATAGCTTCAAGATCTCCTGTGGCTTCTTCTTTAGCAGCCTAAACCAAATCTGTTATTATCTTGCTTATAGTGATTTAAAAGTTGATCTTACAGATTCGTTAGTCTTCTTCAAAGATTTGGCAGCTTCTTTGTATCCCTTAGATAAAAAGTATTTGTAAATGTGAGCGTCCAGAGATGACATTTTTGATAAAAAAAAAAAAAAAAGAAAAAACTTGATTATAGAGTTTGTAGTCATTATATACAGTCACATCCTACTCCGAACTTGGATGGCTAATTGAATTCTATCACATTTTCTTGAAGTGTAAAGACAAATGGCGGTACACACAGAGGCTACTTTTGCTTATATTTATAAACGTCATGATGATTCGATTTTAGCAGATGCTTATTGTATTGTAAAAAGCGTTTGCTCAGCTTCAACGTTTTATTGATATATGATTAAAAAGTAAAGAGAATAGAAGATACGGAAAGCTAAGTCTACTGTATTATGTGGTATTGTCGTCTAAATCCAAATACGCTGACGATTGTGTCAGTTACATTTGGATTAGAAGATATGAATTGGAATATAAGCCAGGTAATCATGACTTTTTTTTGAGAACAAAAAGGTTAGGCATGCTGTTTTGTAAAAATGTATATAACTTACCACAAAGCATAGGAACCCAGAAAGAATAAAGAGTCCTGTCTCGACGCTTGTTTGTTATTGTGCATTCTTCTTGGTTTGGCTCTTCTTTTTCATCCTCAGACACTATGCTGCGGGTGCCCATAGCATACGCAAGGGCCATATACCATGCTAAAGCCTGATCAGGTGCTTCCTCTTCTTTACTGTTTGAAAACAAACCAGACAACGGCCTACTGGGAAGTTGTAAAATATGGTCAGCAATACCTTTAAGATCTGTGGTAGGCTTTGCATTTTTGAAGTTCTGTAAAAGATCGCTTGAGTTATTAGGCTGAAAATGAGACAAGGTACGTTGCATCCAGCTTTTTTCTTTGGGAATGTGTTCCTCATCGTCTGTAGACGGATCAATAGCATAGAGCGGTTCAGCGTCTATAATTTCTTCTGGCGAGTACGAAGCACTATCAACATCGTCCAAATATTGGATGAGAGGATTATCTTGCGGCCAATCGATTTCACTTAGACACAGACTTTCACTGTCGTCATCTTCGGAGGCGGAAAGTCCACAGGAAAACTCACTGATAATTTGTCGTATAGCTGCGTTTTTTGCCATATGGAATGGCTTTTTGTTCCAACAATTAAGCACTTCTACATCAGCTGAAAATTCTAACAATAGACGGACGGTTTCGCTATGGCTATGCCAGACAGCATAGTGTAAAGCTGTGAGTCCGTTATTGTCAATGGTGTTTATTTCGCAACCAAGATCTAGCAGCATACGTGAGAGTCGATTCCAGCCGAGCATCGCAGCGTAATGTAACATTGTGTGTCCTTGAGTACTAGTGATCGATACATCCGCAGAACATACATCACGAAATGTGGTCATAACTTTAAGCACTTGAGTAATGTGCTGCTCAAGGTTTTGTGGCTGAGGAGTAGACTGAGATGTATCACCACCTTGAACAATTCTCATAGCAATTTCTCGTGCATCCTCAACTTTACCGGTCATTTTGAGTCCAACTACTTGCAAAGCAAGCTCCATTAATGCACGGTCGTTTTCATTATAATAGCTAAACACTGTCACTTCTTGACTATCTGTAACAACAGGATACTCTTTGAATGATACAACGACTTTACTAGCATCAGCAGCTGGAGGGAGGATGCAAACAAGTGTATTAGGCGACCAGAAGTGAGTACTGGAGGCTGGAACATCGCCAAACATACATGTTAACCCTGACCTAAATCCTGACCCTAGTAGTGTCACCTCAATACCACCGTATGTTGGCCCTTCACTAGGGATTAGGCGTTGAAGCAATGGTTGATCGGGCGTTAGTACCTCAGGGGACATGAAAGCGTCTTTCATAAAGTCTCTAGGTCGAGGCTGTATCTGATAAGGTCCGCCCGGGTTTAATTTTGAATCAAAAGATGTAAACCGTGCGCTGTCCGGCTCTGTTCGAGGTCTTTTTCGATTCATCTTGAGTTTGCTTGATTTATGGTCGTCGGTGATCATAATTGGAGGAGACATGCCTGATGCCATGTGGCGATTTGCATAATCACGCATTTCAAAATAGATGCTGTAACGATTTAATTAGTAAAGTTTGTATTAATGTCCTTTGTTTTACCAGAATCCTAATCTTTCATTATGATGCCTACAGTAACACGTAATTCTTGTAGGTAAAATTGTGTCACCTGAGCTAAAGTCCACTACTTCTGGACAATTGAATAGTAGTATCTTGTGCTCATCAGCCATTAAAACCCTTTCATCTTCCAGTCCAGGGGATTTATTTTTGTTTTCTTTTCTTCTCTGGGATCGCTTACGCTATTCAATTATAAATACTTTGGAATAATACTAAAATCCGAATCGTACCTCTCTCTGTATACAGCCAGAGCAAGTTGCTACTTTTCGGCTCGGATCGCTGGCACAAATAACCCTTGCAGATAGATACAACACATTTTGCGGTTGAATATCTGGATTTTCAGTGCCTGGAATTGTCGAATTACCAAGCGTACTTAGCATTGTTTGCCTTTTCAGCTTTTCTTTAGATACCATGTGTTCAGGCAACTTAAGGTGGGACCAACGTTGGGCTTTGTCACCGCTATCTGTTACCAATTGGATACATAACTTTATTTGTGTTTCAACACGAGACTTTGCACCTGTTTGAGGTACACCCAAGACTCTGATTTGCATTCTAAAGATCACATGTTAGCTTCAAAGACAGTGCTGACAACTATAAACCTTGTGTATTACCCATTTAATGTGCTGTTTTCTGTTGTTCTAGAAAATATCACAGAAATTAGAGTTTTTTTTTCTTCGTCTGTAAAACTGTATCCAGTTTTTATGCTTATTGTTCTTACCGAGGGTGCTCTATATAATTCGGGGTTGTGGGAGAGGCCTGTCTTTGCATTTGTAAGCGATGTAATTATTCGGTTTTATTCTGTTTACATTGTTATTATAGCTCAGCCAGTTTTGTAGTCCAAAGTCATCCGCTGAAACAGAGCTGGGTACGAGGGGATCAACAAAACTTGGGGCTGTGAGGGGTGGTGAGCTTAAAGCGTTTCGGTTGTTTTGTTGAGTTAAAATTGTATTCTTATCAGACGTGAGTTGTGTTGATTTGCGGAAAAAAGACGGATCTGTAAACGAAAGTGGTTGCATAGTGAGCATTTCCTCATGAGGCTCTGATGTTGATGAACCAGAAGGAGAGTCGCATGTTTGAAAAATATCTTCCATCATGGTTGAATTTGGGAAATTTTATAAATGAAAGAAAAGAAATGATTTTTATTAAATTCGCTCCGCCGTCGATTGGATATTTTTTTAAAAAATAAAAATCGGATTTCAAAATGTTTACCTTTTTGGGTTTAGTTGATACAAAAAAGGAAACTTTGTTGCTTATTTGTTAAGAGAAACCGGTTTGATCTGAGTGCTTTTTTTAAGTGTTTTTATCGTAGTGTTTGGTCATCTGTATTGATAATATACCTTTGGGGTCCCTATAAATATTTGATGTTTACTTGTAAAGCTGTTCGCCAAACTATGTATTTCTACGTCAGCTACTCATTTCTGTACTTCTCAGGTTAATTTCTTGATCTTGCTTGTCCTGCTTCTGCTACAGAATGCACCGACTAACTTACAGTTTTTTTTGTTCTATATTCGCAGTTTAAGTGGGGGCTTTCGTGAAATTTTTCTACAATTCCTAAATAGTAGACTTTTTTTTTTTACATTTCTGCAACTCAAATAAAGCTTTTTGCTGCATCTCAAATTTTGCAGATTCTCTTCATAATATATTTCTCCGGAAGCTTTTTTTTCTTTTTTTTTTTTTAGAAAAAGTACAGCCTGCAGTGTCAAAAGAAGGAAAGCAAGTCCTTACCCTCAGCTTAGACTCGAAATATAGTCTGGAGTGATTTATTTCGACGATAACAGGTTTTGTGTATGTCTACCAATTTCGAGCTTAGTATTAAAAAGCACCGCTCCACTGTCCAATGCGCTGTCAGATTTACTTTTGCTTAGTTACTGTCAATGACTGTTGGTATTATTTATAAGAGAATGGATACAAATCAACCAGTTGCTTCTTCCTCCTTTCTTTTTTTTTTTTTGTCAAAGTAAAACTGGAAATGGCTCAAGTCGAAATATTAAAAGCTTAAAAACCATTCAATAGCGTGGGTAGTATGATAATCTAAGGCGGCATTTAAGTATGCCAGACATAAGAAAGGAAATGTTTTAAGAGTATATTCAGTGTTTGTTTCAAAAGGAAAATAAAAACATACAGCCATTCAACTACGTTTCTATTTGCATCATTTCGTAAAGAAAATCCTTTAACATATAAACTATGTTATTTTACTTTATTTAATATCTAGAAAAAGTGCAGGGGACTAAATTTTTTTTCTTTGAGCTTATAAGTCGGTAAGAAAGCCATATGAGTTATATATTATGAGCATACATGTTTACTATCAAAGCTGTGTTGATCGGTTTAGAATCATGTTTACAATTACGATGTATACTTAGACAGACAATTGTGTAGTATACTTGTATAACACGCTTCTTTAACATTCAAAAATACTTTAAAAACAAAGCAATTGTACAATACAGGGCAGGAACGGCAGTTGGCCAAAGGCCTTTACAATTGAGCGACCATATGATTCGAGCGGGAAACTTGTCATGCAGCGAGAGGCGGACATCGAAGCAGTATCGAAACAATTAAATTTCCTTTTTCTTAGCCTTTTCTTAGGGAGCTTTTACAAAAATACAAACTTAAACATCAATACAAATCATGTTTTCAAGAGTTAATCCCTTTGATGATTTAGTTGGTAGAGTTTCTTGATATCCTGTTTATCTTTGAAAAGCTATATTTGTGTTGCTTATCATTCTTTTTAATTGTAATTAGCTTCTGCCACAGACGAAAATTTAACAGGCGAGAACTGGGAGCTTATTTTAGCTGTTACTGACAAATTGTCTCGAGCATCTCCTGAAAGGTAACTTACGAGTATAAGATGCTGAAATTGTGAAGATGTCTAAACCCTTGTAGTGCAAGAGACTGTGTTGCTGCGGTAGAAAAGCGATTGAATAATAGAAACCCCAATGTTCAACTCTATGCTTTGGCTGTAAGATGATATTCATTCTTTGGTAATTCTGCTAATCTTTTTTTTAGTTAACTGAGTCTTTAGTAAAAAACTGCAGCCTGGTTGTGCATCGAGAGGTCTCCTCTCGGTCTTTCACCAACACACTGGTTAAACTCGTTCATGACAAAGTACACTTGAGGAAAAGAGACATATGTCAAGATATTGACTTTGCTTTATAGTCTATTCATTCTAAAGTAAGAGTACGCATTTTGGAGCTAGTCCAAATGTGTTCTTTTGAGTTTAGAGCTGACTCAACTCTTGGTCTGATGAATGAGGTTTACAATTCCTTACGCGCTGAAGGCATTGTATTCCCCTCCCCTCAAAAGCCTAAAAAAGAATTTACTCAGGTTAGTACAATAATGATGTAATACAAAAAGACAAATTGGATTTCTTTAACACCATTTTATCAGTCTGAGCTAGACAAGCAAAAAGAAGAAGAAGAATTTCAATTAGCTTTGGCTCTATCACTTTCTGAATCTGAGAACAAAAAAGCAAGCTTCAAAGTAATAAAACAGCAACAAAAAGGGTATCAGATATTAACTACAAGAACTTTAGGCATCATCAACCACCAATTCAAACAATATATCTTCAGACGATAAAAAGGTATTTTTCTAATAAATGGCACTCAGAGATAAAAAAAAAACAACAACTTATAGTTTGTCTGGTTTTTAGCAATCAGGCGAGTCTCAAATCTCTAGGGTCCGGGCTTTGTACGATTTTCAACCGACTGAGCAGGGCGAGCTTGGTTTTGAGAAAGGGGATATTATTCGAGTGATTGAAAGTGTCTACCGGGATTGGTGGAAAGGAGAGCTTAGAGGAAGAACAGGAATATTTCCAGTGAACTATGTGGTAAAAAGAAAACTAAAGACTACCAAAAACACAGCATTGACATCTTTACAAAAAGGAAAAAATCACTGAGCCATCACCATCTGATTTGAAGAAGGAAGCTTCTATTGAAAACGAAGTGGCAAACCAGACACAAAGTATTGATCGTTTATTGGAGTTGTTGACGAACACAGACCCTCACGTCAGAAACTCATTTTCTGATAATGAAGAGCTTCAAAGTCTATACAATAATGCTTTGTCTATTAGACCCAAACTGGTGAAGTTAATAGAGAAATACAGCTTGAAGAAAGGTAGCTAGTACTGATAAGGAAATATAAATCTAAATATATTGTAGATGAGCTTGTTTCTTTGAATGAGAAATTCATGTCAGCAAGAACGATGTACGATACCATGCTATCAAGTTCTGTAGCTAGATATTCAAACCCATATGGTTATTCCATCAATAACAGCGGTCATCAACCTTACCCTTATGAACCACAACAGCTTTATTATAACTACCAACCTTATGCACCCCCTTCATCTCAGCCACAGCAATCTCCTTATAATTACCAAAGCTCTGCTCCTCAACCTCCTACACCTATTCAATCCAATACAGCTCCTTCTGTAATACATCAATACACCGATTCTTCCTCTGCACAAGCGGCGTCAGCTCAGCAGCACACAGGTACTTCAGAAGCTCAATACCAACCTGTTTATGATTACAACAGCCAGCCTCCTTTACAAAATCAAAACCCTGATTATATATATCAGAATGCGCCTAACCATGCCAGTCCTCAAGCACCTTCACAAAATCATCAGTTGCCGTACAGTCAATACCCTTCTTATCAAACTCCTGGAAACTACACCAACGGAACTAATCAGCCTACATCTTATCCTGGAGCAGCAGTTTACAACGGTCAACATCAAACACATTCTAACAACTATTAAAAGGATAGGGTGTCTTATAATCGTATGCAAACGTACATATATACATGCAAACAAATAAATTCGCTCTATACTTTGGTTGCGCTTTATACATGTTGTGTTATCGTAGCTCAATGAGTGACCGGGAAACAGAAACATTGCGTAAGCAGGCTCGTTATACTGTTTCGCCGTTGTTTTTGCAAAGCGCTTTTAAATATAATACAGAGACTAACTTCCAAGACTGCTCAAACCACTGTGTACATAAACATGGTGTTGTTTTGATAAATAAAACAAAACAATGTCTTTCTGTAAATACATGGAGAGGTTTTTTTTCTGATTGGACAAGCTATGTAATGTCAAGACCAACTTTGTAGTCAAAAAGAAAGAACTACAAATTCAAAGCTGCTTCTAAACCCTTTGTGAAGACCAAGGGGTTTTGGTTAGCTCTACAACCAAAAGTGAGTTAGAAAACAATGGATCAATGAAGGAAAAGTCGTTTTATAGTAAGTAGTATATATCAGTGTTTTAAAATAGAAAGTCTTTTAACGAAATGCAAGCCCAGAGTACTTTGCTAAACAATGGTTATAAAAAAAACCCAAAGTATATGTGTTTAAAAGTTACGACTGTGTGGAACTGTAATAACAATAAAACAAGGCAGTCTTTTTTTGTTTTGTTTTGTTTAGCCTTTTAGTGCCTGTTATTGGTAGGCAAAGTTTAGCGCTGTATTTTCGATCCTTTTTGTTAAAAAAAATATTTTTACCTGTAGACGTTTTTGCATTACATCCAATTCTGGACCTTCCTCTTCCTCCTCTTCCTCTTTTTCAATCACTGGTTTAGATTCAAGAGCAGGGCCCACAGATCCAGCCTCGCCCAGCATACCTGAACCATGTATGTTAGTAAGGCTTATGGTTTAAATAGTTTTACTACCATCCGTGATTTCAAATAATACGTTGTTGACCTCTTCATCAGCAGCTTCCTCAATGTCATCATCGTCCATCGTATCCATTGTATCTCCGATCATCTCTTCCATAATACCAGCCTTGGTCATTTCCATTGACATTTGTTGCATACTAGCAGATAGCTCAGGGAGTCTTACCAGCTGGTTTACCAGCTTCATAACTTCACCGCTTTTTTGAAGAGATCCTGCTACTTTAATTGTAGCTTTTTTTTTTAAAAAAAATTGAAAGTGAGACACTGATGTTATTGTGTTTTTAAAGTGTACCTAATTGATGCTCCAGTTGCATAATAATTGAATTTAACTGAGCCTTGCTGGTATAAAGTCTGTTTTTGTGTCTCTGAGAACGTATCAGTTCTTTAGCGAGTATTTTGCAGCTTTTTGTATCGCCCTTTTTGGCTACTTGTTTTATAGATCTTTTTACTTTAGCCTCTTCTGTATCTAAAGCAGTGATTTGCTTTTGAACAGCTCTTTGTTGGGATCGGATTTCTTGTCTCCACTTTTTGACCTGTTTAAAGAAGTTATTAATGTAGCTAGTGTTATTTTGAGTAAATCTTACAAGCTCATCTGGAGTTTTTTTGCCAAAGAATCGTTGAAGGGCTGTAGCCATGATGAAGGAAGAGTACAAAGACTGATATGAAAAAAAGCAACAAAATAGTAGCTAAAGACGTTATGTTTCAGCTGGTTACTTCTTTTTTCTTTTTCAATTTTACATTGGTTAGCTAAGGGTAAAGTATTCTTTTGTAAAGCCAAAAAAGAAATAACAAAAAAATAGATTTACAGTGTTTACGATACTAAGTTTTCGGACTTTATTGAAAAAAGTTTTGGACTTGGTTAGCTTTTGTTTCAAATGAGCTTTGTTTTCCTCCGAGTATAGTCGAATTTAGCTCTAGGGTAGATTACTTTATCTTGTAATAGCTTTAACTTGAAATGATATTTACACTCTAGCCACTTTCAAAGTTATGAAATAAATCAAACGTAGTGTTGTTTAATAGAAGAAACTTGCTCTGAATTAAAACCAATCGACACAAGGTCCCAGAATAAAAAGAGCTTTTTTTTTTTTAGAAAAAAAGAAATCAATTCAAGTGTTCTTGATCGTTTTAAGCTATAAACTTATGCTATTGTTATGTATTGAAAAAGGACATAAAGCGATTAAAAGGAGGGTGCAGCTTTTCAGAGGCTGAGCTCGCGGTTATCTGTCAGACATATAGGCAAATCTTTACGTAAAGTCTTATAGATAGTTTTGTCTTGTTTTATTGGCGCTTCAGATTGCTAGTAACGGTCAACTCACTTGACATAGCTGATCTTGATGAAATCGAACTCAAGACTGAATAATATTTATATCATGTTTAGATGAGTAAAACAAATGATAACTGTTTTTCTGTCCTCTGTCTTTAACTATAGCTTGAAAAATCAAAGTGGAAACATTTTATTTCCAGTGAATTTTATTTTTACTTTTATTAATGTACAAAGGAGACGTTATTTCTAGTTCCAAGCTCTAGATCGAGAACTTGTATCTGCTGAGGTGCTTGCAGTGTAAGTTCGAACAACTACATCGCTAGCCATAAGAGAGCTGTGTTCTAATAGGAAAAACTCAAGATCTTGCCAGCCACCGCCAACACGTATCAGTACCTTGTTATTCTTAGCCTGTCCGTTTTTTCTGGCAGTGTAAGTCATCAGCTTACATGTGTATAGCTTTTTTCCACCTGTGGAGGATAAGCTAAATTCATTTCCAAAGTAGTATTTTCCATGGTCTGCACGCTGACACTGAATTGCAATAGGGCTGGCGTTCACAATGTGAGCTACTTCAACATCTAGTGGATCTTTAGGATTGCTACGGTAAGAGCGGGTTTCGTTTACAGATATCTCCATAATAGAAGGTTTATGACGGAGGATGGGCATTGATTGTTTTTTACGAAGTGTGGATTCTGAGGCATATCGTGGAAGTGAGGGTACTGGAGGGGGTATCGTTGGGGAGGTGGCTCTCGACATATCTTTGGGAGTTCTAGGCCTTGGTATGAATGATGGAG
This sequence comes from Sporodiniella umbellata, assembly GCA_025677835.1. Lineage (NCBI taxonomy): Eukaryota > Fungi > Mucoromycota > Mucoromycetes > Mucorales > Rhizopodaceae > Sporodiniella > Sporodiniella umbellata. Next base: position 54,137 of record JAIXMR010000130.1, on the reverse strand, counting down.
TAACTGGCCTGGGGGATAGCATTCTATCTGTACGTAAATCGCCCATACTGCTTTTAGATCGAAAGCCTAACACGGGCTGAGCGCTTGGTGCCCGTCTGTTGGGGGTTTTTGATCTGGGTCGTATCTCTTGTGTAGTAGAGGGTCTGCTGATAAGATGAGTGGATGTTCTTCTGACTCGTGTCTGGTGTTTCATAAAATCGAGCCCGTATTTCTTTTCGTCCTCTTCATAGAAGTCTTCTCGTTTACACTGTGCACTCTCGTTGCGTGTTGGTCGAGGTGTTCGTGTTTTTCTGAGGCTTTGCAATGAAGATGAAGATGAATCGGATATGCTGCCACGTAAAGATGAGGGGGGAGGATGTAAAGATGTTGCAGCCGTTCTAGGTCTTGTATCGAGTGTAGGTTCGGGTGTCCGATATCTTGTTTCTTTCCAGGAATAAGGCTGACAAAGAGATATGATTTTCTCTACGTCTACCAAATCCTGAAGCCTCAGATCTTGGATAGCGTCTTTTAAACGGTACCATCTTTGTATCATGGATTCATGACGCTGTTGTATGATAAAATCCCTCGATCCACGAGACATAATTCCATTGCCTAGTATTGTAAGCATACGGTCGATACTCGGAGTGTAGTACTTGTATTTGGCTTCAAAGCTTTTTTCGGCCGATTTAAATCTGTCGGTATCTATAGGAAGCGGAGGTAGCTGGTACGAGCGCATAAATTGTTTGTTTTGTTGATACCAGGCTTTAATTTGCTGTACAAATGTCTGGCACTGAACCAAGGACCTGTCAAGACCGTCAATCATCACATCCACTTGGTCAGATACTCTTCTGAAAACAGTAGACCACCGATCCTCCTTATATTCTAATTTGAACTCATCTCTTTCGATCTGGAGCTGCTCCCATTTAGCTTGAAATTTGTCGAACCGTTTTTTCACCAACTCCTGTGGTTGTAATTGACTCATTCTTGTGAATACTGTTTGGGTTTCTTTCAAGATTGCATCGAATACCTGATCTATTTCTGTTACGGAACTATCGTCTCTTCCTGCTAAATTAGCTAGACTTGACGTATCGCTGTGTATACTGAAGGTATCGTCTCGCTCCGATATGGAAGGTGACATGACAGTTGTATATTTTTTTTCTTGGAAATCAAACATCATGAGCGATATATCGTCCATCTGTATTAGGAGTGTTTCTATTTTACTCGCAATTTCTCTCTGTTCCCTAGAGTCTATCTGCTGTTGTTTTACTGAAACCATAAAGTGGTGGAGACTGGACCATTCAGACTGAATTTTTGTTACCCTAAAGCGTATCTGGGACTCTTCTGCACCTGTGTCGATCAAAATCTCGCTAGCTTCGGATAGATGGTGAACTGTGGGCGCCATTTCTTCTATCTTTGACTCTAAAACTGCAAGCTCCTCCTCTGTCCCTTCCTCAAGGCTTTGCTCAAGTGAGAATAGTGTAAGGTGAACAGACTCTAACCAGTTAGAAGTCTTTTGGATGATGTTGTCAAAAATAGGAACAGCCTCCTCGGCACCTAAAGTCCCTTGTAAATTGAATAGCTCTTCAATGTCTCTGTCTGGAAGTGGTGGTGTGTTGAACTGCATTGTGTTGTTGATTAGGCTGGTCATGTGGCAATTCACAAACACATATTATGTTGCAAAAGAAAAAAAAAAAGATGAGTAGAATGTGACAAAGCAACGGTTCACGAAAAGCCAAAAAATAATAAACGAAACTGCTCACAAAAAATATCAGAAGTTTTGTTTTCTTATTTTTTAAAAAAAAAAAAAAAAGTAATAAGGAGGGTTAGGGTTTATTTTAATAAGGAGCCGTAATATTTATTGTGCTGTTGTACAACAATAAATGTATCGCGTGGGCTGTAATTTTGAATTTTTTATTGCTATTTTTAAACAAAGATATGCGGTGTTTGATTCGCTTTGCTACAAGGTTACTCAACACAAAATGAATGCGAATAAGTTCAATGAATGTTTGGTTTTTCAGCTGAAACCTTTATAGGAATATCGGCTTATTAATGGCGTACTTTTTTTTTTTTTTTTTTTTTTTTTGGTATACGCTGTTTTTTTTTGATGAAAACATACGTGGTTTGGCGCTTGTATTTATAATGAGTTGATTAAGTCTTTATCTGATTAATATAATTCTACCCGAAAGAGAACGATGTCCTACATACAATATAGGATCATCTATAGTTTGTAATTACTTTGTACCCTATTAGAATAATAGGAATGCTTATTACTAGGGCGTGCATGTACTCTTTTGCGGTTACTAAAGAACATCGCCAGTGCTTTTATTTCCAAGCTGAGTATTTCTGAAGTCTTAAACATTGTCTGTAGCCTATATTGTATTTTGTGTTTACAAGCATCCCAAAAAGGGAGATAAATATCCCACAACTATTAAGTCTATAGGGTACGTAATGTTTTTTTTTCAACAAAGTATTTGGATTGTCAAGTAACCCCTAAATAATTAACAGTACTAAAAACAAACACTCCTTATGGCTAGTTAGGGTAATTTTTACGAATCTTTTCATTTTATAATTGAAATCCTTGGGAAGTGGTTTAGTGGTTGTATTTAAAAGCGATCCAAACAAATAAATTATAGGCTTTTTTTTCTTGAACAATAAGCAGTTAAGGACGTTGTTTTCTTCATGGAAATGTTTGTAATAGAGCAGATGCACAGACCATGTATATAAGAAAAAAAAGAAAAAGAAAAAACTCTTTACTCAGCAAAAAAAGTTTTTCTAGTGTTATTTTGTTTATAAGACATTTGACTTTGGACCGAGTTATCAGCACACACTAGCTGTTCATTTTTTTTTATTCTGTCTATAGTTTAATGGCTGTTGGAGAGGTAGACTGTTATTCATTAGCGGCTTATCTCTGTTTTCCAGTAATGTATCATTCCCCCTAATTGATTTTTTTCGCTCAACAGCGTATTCAAAGTAGGCAGCCCACAGTTTGTTGGGAAACAAGACTACTTTTCGGCCCCATTTCAATACGTAAATTACAGTCCATACAATAAGGGCAAACACTAAATTATTGTATTAGTTATTTTTGTCAAAAAAAAAAAAAAAAGAAAGTACCCACTTGTTAAAAGATAAGATAGCAAAGCGTAACCAGTGTCCAACCAGGGGTTCTTGGCTCTCTTTGACAGAATAGATTCTATATCCATCTCCAGCTTTTTCAGCTAAGTTAAATGAAGTGAGTTTATAGACAAGGCCAATTAATGGGGCTTACAGCAGAGTAGTGCGATTCTGGTATATCTTTGATGTATGTCTCCATTTTATTTTTTGTATCACTCATTTCTGATTGAATGTTTTGTACAAGTTTTTCTGTTTCTTTTAGGGAGTTTTGAAGACCGAATATTTCTTTTCGAAACATCTTCATCACTTCCGACATTTCTTTGTGCTTCTTTTCAAAAGGGTCCTCATCATCCTCTGAGACTTGTGTTTCCAAGGCCGAATAGGGAGATACAATAACGGATGAAAGATCAAAGCTTTTCATCTTTTCTTTGTTTTCGAACAAAAATTTCCGAGAGTCTGACTCTATATTGGCTACCAACTCAAGATGAGTTTCCACTGATGTCAACAGTTCCCGAATACTCTTCTCATGTGTATCCCCTTCATCTCCAAACATAGAAATCCTCAAATCGAGCAGCGGTCCATTGTCGTGGTCATCCGAGAGTTGTATCAGTTTTTTGAACTCGATAGTGTCTGTGGCTGTCGCATTAACTGTAGCAATTTCCCTTAGCTTGTCGCTGATGCCTTCGGGAGGGTATCCAGTAATTACATTTTTTTGATCAACAGACTCGTATTCCTCATCTTCGTCCGATTCCTCGCCTTCATCATTTTCATCTTCTTCATTGTTTTCACCTTCGTCTCCACCGGCGCTATTAGCTGAGTCGCTCTTGCTTTTTACAATCATTTTTTTTCTTGTTGCGGTACCGTTCTGCTCATATTCATCGATAATATTCCTGACTTCCAGAGGCAATGAATTATAATCGAACATGAATGTAGTTTGTTGTTTCTCTACCAAATCCTGTTGCTATGCAATATTAGTTCAACATGCATTTCTCTCTTTTTGGAGATTTATTTTCCTAATTCAAGTTACCTCCTCTTTAATCTCACTCGTGTTTTTGTTTTCCAATGTATGGTATTCTTTCTCTTTTGTCAGAGGCTGTAAGCTATCAAAAGAGTATCTCCTTTTTACTGTGCTATAATTTTCCGCATTGCTGATGGATGCGATGTTAATAGTATGCAAGCGGGTGAGACTGTCGCCTTCGGCTCTATTGGAGATAGTGTTGCTAATATTAGGTGTTGCGGGCAGCGATGGGTTCTCAATTGAATGGCTGGAGGAAATCGAACTTGCGTCGGATCCTCTAGAGTAAAGGTCGTCTCCCTTTTTCTTTTTGTAGGGCTTGATCAACGACTTGTAAAACCATGAGGGTCGCTTTTTGATATCTTCGTCAGGTGGTTCTATATGTGACTTGGATTCAAGAATGGGTATATCTTCCGTTATTCTGTCTGGGGCTTTGAATTGCTCATAAGACTCTATAACAGATTCTGTTGAATTTGTTAGTATACTGTGTTATACTGAACGAAAAAAAGTTAGGTAATACCTGGTTTGTATCTGCGTATTTTAGGCTTATTAACTTCTGGTAGTATGGCAGTCAGTTGAGCTAGTTTTAATATATCCTCGTCGGAAACAGCACCCAAGATGTCTAGCAAACAAGGTTAGAGGCTCATCACTTGAAAAAAAAAAAAACATACCCTCTTGATTGGTGATTTCTCTGGACCTTTTGTTTTTTCTATCTACAGAGCGAGAGGGATTGACTTGTACAGAAGTAGGTTCTAGCCAACCTCTGTTGTTCTCTAAAGCAAACGAGCTTTCATGCTTTCTTTGGCTTTCAAAAGAGCTTGATGCCCTTAATCTTTCATTAGGTTTTGTAAACATGGCACATGCCAAATAGTTTCTTTGAGAATAAAAAAAGAAGAAGAAAAGGGCTTTGAATGTCCGAGTAGCCATGACTTTATGCAGGTTGTTCCAAATAAGGCAAATAAGAAATTCAAAATTTCTTCTTCTTTAGTACAATACATGGAAGGGGCTATCAAGAACAGGAAACCCAAATACAGTGAGAAACATTCTGTAAGCAATAAAAAGTGAGCTAGAAATACTCTTTTACTGTCTTTGGAGGTGCGGTCGCCATCATACAACATCTCAATTGCAAAAAGGTTCTAATAAAGGCCCTACAGGTGTTATAGCCCAAAGATAAGTGTTTCAACACACACTTTTTAATCTAACAGACCTTGCAGCTGTTATTTAATATGAACTGTTGTACACTTTTATAGGTGGCTTTTACAAAGTTTTGCTTGTAGAAAAAAAAAATATGACAAATAAAGACTCATTGCCTACGTAGTTTTCCAAAATAAAAGAAGTTGATAGCAGTTAGATAAAAGATACTCTATTTTGATTGTTTGGCTCAACAATTTCCGAACAGGATATGTATAATGGTCAATTCAACTTTACGTAAAGATATCGATTCAATTTTAATAACATCAGATCTGATGACATACTCTGAGTTAAAATAAATTTCTAAATTCAGAGTGTTTTTTGTAGATAAGCTCTATCATCAACCTAAAGAAATACATGCTGTTGGAGGTTTACTTATACTGAAGACTCAATTTATACAAAAAAAAAAAAGGAAAAGTTACTCAACGCAACTTGAAAAAAGAAGAAAAAGCTTCTATATAGAGTTATTAGTAGTGAGTGATATACCAAACACTGCTGGTTATAAACACACTCCTATCTGAAAGTAATCAAGACTGGGAATTTTTCTTGCACTTCATAAAAAACCTATAGTCAACTGGCTATCGCAGTATGCTTTAAAGTTTTGTGGGTATGGAAAGACCAAGCCTAGTTTACGCAGCTGTGTCTTAAAAAAAAATCAAGGAAAATTATGTCTTTATGCCTGTTTATCTTTAGCTCTTTTTGACTAGTTAAAAATAGAAGATATATATGAAAAAAGCGCCTTCTGAGCAAAGTCAATAACTAGGTGTACTTGCTCAGTTCAAGAAAGGAAGTAGTTAACAAAAGAAGTTGTATGTGATTTTTTCATCCCACTTTACTTCTTTCGATATAACTTTGCTTATATACTAGATAGAAATGCTTCCTTTCCACACTATTTCGATTGCTTTTGACCAAAAAAAAGCAAAAAAAAAATAGACAGAAAACCAATGCGCGGGTGTTTAATATGTATGCTTGAAGAAAAGAGCAAATGCAAAATATTGATGTTTTTTTTAAATCATAGAGTTCAATATGAGCACAATTTTTTGCTGCAAGGCGATATCTTTTGGATTGTCCGTTTCTTTAAACAATGGGACTTTAAGTTTCATTAAATCGCGTTGCAAATTTTTCACAAGTTTATCCATTTCTTTGAATACATGTAGATCCATTTTACGTAACTCTCTTTGACAATCTCTTTCCAAGTTGCCTATAGCCTCAGGGTTTTTTACCCCTATCAGCTCTCTTTTATGGTTCAAGTATATGTATTAAGTATACCATCAATATCTTTCTTCGTGGTAAATAACAAGAGAACAAAAGACTCTCACTTACTGTGCCGCCAAGCCTTTTTTTTGTTCTTCGTATCTTTTTTTGATAGATTTTCGATGTTCAAATAATTCATTTTCAATCTTATGTTGTCTCTCGCTATGTAGTTTCAACGTTTTTAGCAAATCTGTCTTCTTTGCCATGTTTGCTATATGAATTAAAACATCAGGCGTGATTTCAGTGGCATCAATCAATTTGTCTTCTTCCGATTTTTTTTCTGTTGAAGACATATACTCTTTTTTCACTTGTTCAATGACGTTTTGATTTATACTAGACAAATCAAGATTAACTAACGACGGATCTAACACATTTGCCGATTGCCCCTTTTCCTCAGGAATCTTTATGTTTTGGTTCTATATAATTATAGCTCATTAGAAACCTTTGAAAACTGTTTTTTTTTGTTAAAGAAAACCATACTTTGAGTACAGAGAAAAGTTGTTGGAAATCCATATTCAAGGTTGAAAACGAAAAGAATAACCTTTTAGTATTCCAGTTACTTCTTTAAAGTGCCGCATATACATTATTTAGGTCAATTAGAACAAACTAGAAATTAGTCACAGGACTTTTCAAGCTAAATGGTATATGACCCACATAGTGAAAACAAAAAAATCCAAGGGGTATATTTATAAACTAAAAGTCTGCGTTCGCTGAGCGGATTTGTACTTAACGGCTTTTGACAAATACCTGTGAGCGATATATCTATATACCACAGCTCTTTTCTTTACCTAAATCTTTATAATGCTACCGTAGGTTATATTTCAATAACTTTATGTATTGAACTGATCAATGTATTAAAGCACAAAATAAAATGATACACAAATATCTAAGAAAGATCAATGAATCTAGTTAATACAAAGTATGACTTAAGAGGTATACATAATAAATAAACCGGGTCGTCACTCCACGGTAAACGGTATGAGAAGCTATATATGTTAGTTTTAATATTCAACAAATGTTGCTTTTCAATATGTCAGTAGAGTGTATGTAGTATAAGGCATTCTTAGTCAGTGTTATAAGCCCTAGATAAAGTATTGATGTTTGATATTAAACAATCAGTCAAAACAGATACACTATTGAGGCTCCTGGTTTACTCACGGTGAAAATTGATTACAACATTCCTCTTAATCATTTCGATTACATATCGTTCGCCAAGTTGATTTTAAATATCTAACAATAAATTGAGCTCGTTATACGATCTATTTAAACTTCCTAGAAGTTTCTCAAAGCCTTCCAAAGCATTTCCCAAACCAAACTTTGATTACCTTCAGATCGATCAACCTATATCAGCATTTTGCTATAGAAAATAACAATTTACTCTATTCTTATTGAGATCAGTTATTGTATATCCTTTATGAATATACAACGCAGCATTATTCAAAATCAACAGCCTCCTTTTTTTTCAGCAGCAATCAAGTTTTTTATCCTTGCAAACAAAAAAAAATAATGATTATCGCTTTAAGTATAATTTGGTTTTATGCTCTTGAACAGAGCAAAAAAAAAAAAAAAGACAGATAAACATTTGGCTGTATGGCTAGGGAATGTTTGTAAAATTGAATTAGTTATTGTAAACTTTTAGTTGTAAATGTGCTTTTGTTAGTCATGGAAGGCTCATATTTCAAGCCTGGGTATACAAAGTTCCTCATGTTGATTCAAAAAATTATTTTCCATGCCCTTTAGTCTCCAATAAAAAAAGTACATACATATTATACATTTGGAAGTTCTGTCTCTCACACAATTTTAACTTAGTCACATTATTTCAGGTTTATGAGCAGTTATTACTCACTGGTCATGTATATATATATATATATATATATATATATATAGATAGATAGATGAATAGATTTATATATGTATACGTGTGTGCATACGTGTATACATTTTAATTGAAAATATATGTAGAGTGTAAAAAAATGCATATTTTACTTTCTTGTCGTTATTATAGTAGACACTATTTTTCTGCTTTTTAAGATTGAAAAAGTGTGGTTGGTCTTGACCCCTGATAAATGCGTAGATTTGACGGTAGTATATATTGCCAAGCTTAACAAATTTTTCTAGTCATATGCTCATCTTGCGATAAAAAAAGAGGCTATTTTTACCATTGTGATTTTTCCTTATGATATGACTGATGATAGAATACAAATACATCAAGTGCTTATTCAGAAATAAAAATTACTATTGAAAAAAAAAAGGTTATATGCGGTAAACTGCATACAGTAAATCCACTGCCAAAATTTGGTTTCTAAAGTACCAGGTTCGCTTTTCGATTGGTTGAAGATCATTTTTGTAAACCATCCAAATACACATTGACGTCGCCCAAGTTTCATTTTTTTTTTTTTTTTTACTTGAAAAGTTTACTGTTTAAAAACCACAAGACGTTGACCAGAATGGTTTTTTGGTAAAACGTTTTTTGAAATCATAAAGAGAGAGATTGGCAGTGTTATAAAGAGTTTTCTTGCTGATACTTTTACTATTTTTGTAAATTCGGTTCACTTGACCAAATTTTTGACAATGAGCCGGCGTTTTTCAATAGGACTGAAATCAAGAAAATAGGCAAGAGAGTAGAACCTTTCATTCAGATTAAGCTAGTGATGCTATCTGAGGTATAGATCGGTGCATAATCTATAGTAAAAGGCGCTGTGGAAGACGTCGTCCATTTTGTTTTTCTTGACAATTTATGACTTTTTATACCAACAAACACCATAACACTCGAGAAAGCAATTTGCATGCTTTACTGTGAACCATACAACAAGGCTCGAGCTATAAAGCGCTTGAAAGGAATTTCAAATATTAATATTGATGTGGGTTACAAAGACGCTCCTGTAAAACTTTTTCTTATACTCATCCGTAAGTATTTGCTCTTACGAGTATCGTCCGTATCCAGCTCTGGTTGAAGAAAGCCTTTAGAGAATCGGTTCATTTCTTAATAGTGTATGAACTATAGAAAATAAAACGAAAAAAAAAAAATACTCTTAACACTAAGATGTATCACTAATAAGAATATGTTTAGGTTCCCAGAACTTACAGCGCATATATTTAAAGAAAAGAGTGTTGCCGAAATACGCCTTCACTATCGAAGGAATAGATGGAGAGAGACATTTTGAAACATTTATAAATAAGTATGAAGAAAATATTGAGAAACAACAAAGAAAAACAATTACAAAATAATAAATACACATAGTCATAAATAACATTTAGATTTGAATTGTAAGCTATTTTGAGAATAGTGTACCAGTCTTTGGATAATCGCTTAATTTGAATACAATACAGAAATTTGTTGTGGTTTGCACCGATTCTCTTAGTAAAGACTTGATACTTGATAAAAAAATAATTTCTCTTATTAAATTGTTTTGAGCGTTTCAAACAATTTTTTCGAATAGTACACATTTCCGCTTTGTTCAAAAATATTTAGTCTATAGCAACCTCTTTCACACTACTGTAGGTACTATTTTTTGTATTTTGTCAGTAATTATTTTATTAAAAGTATCTGTTTTGCATTTACCTCAAAAAGCTTTTCAAGTCTTCGTAATTTGTAGTAAGGCCTGCATGATCAATAGCAACAAGCATTATTTTTTTCTCTCTGTCGGATATGTGTTGCAACATATCTATTCAATAGGTCAATATATATTTAAAGTCAACAGAAATGGCATGTCCTCTCTTTACCCTGAGTGTCTCCATCTGCAAGTTAGTAGTACATCATCTTTACTGGTCTTTCTTTTTTGTTCATCTCTCTGGTTAAATGGACTGCCTACTGAAGAATTCGGGCTGACAAACACCTTATCTGCCAGCAACCTTGTCTTCAGTTTTACAAGCATTAGGCTTAAAAAAAATATCCTTCTTGTGCCATTCTCTTTCCCTTTTGATTTTCTGATATATCCAACTACTTTGTAACCAGTTTCTTCCACCTTCTTGAGACTTTTTTGATGTCTTGGCAAAAACACAACAACATCTTTTTCAACTGCTTCTAAAATAGTACGATATTCTTAGAATATATATATATATATTATAAACATATGCGTGTCATGAAAAAATGACTTTTACCAATAGATTTGTTTTTAAGTAATTGCTAAGATTCCGCCGTTCAAGTAGAGGAAAGGAGGAGGAACCGGAAAACAACAAAAGCTCAGATGAACACAACTAAAGGAGACATGGCCTGCTTGTTACTTCAAGATAATAAGAGCTAAAAATAAAGCAGTGAGCAAGAACAAGACGGATTGTCAGTATAAATGGGAAGAGAAAAGAATAAATGGACATCCTGATAGGCGTATACTTGGTTGACAATTGACGGATATGTATAAAATAAAAAAGTATAGTACTAAAATTCAAGTTAATATATTTTATATGCAAAGTTAAGGATTTGTTATTAACTTAAATATCCCTAGCTTCGGAAAAAGGCGATCAGATAGTTTTCTGATGTTATCCCTCTTTTGTGATCGATTTATACGAAAAGCAAACCGTGGTGTAAACGTATTAAGGATATTTCTTTTTTTTTTTTTCGTTTTATTTTCTATAGTTCATACACTATTAAGAAATGAACCGATTCTCTAAAGGCTTTCTTCAACCAGAGCTGGATACGGACGATACTCGTAAGAGCAAATACTTACGGATGAGTATAAGAAAAAGTTTTACAGGAGCGTCTTTGTAACCCACATCAATATTAATATTTGAAATTCCTTTCAAGCGCTTTATAGCTCGAGCCTTGTTGTATGGTTCACAGTAAAGCATGCAAATTGCTTTCTCGAGTGTTATGGTGTTTGTTGGTATAAAAAGTCATAAATTGTCAAGAAAAACAAAATGGACGACGTCTTCCACAGCGCCTTTTACTATAGATTATGCACCGATCTATACCTCAGATAGCATCACTAGCTTAATCTGAATGAAAGGTTCTACTCTCTTGCCTATTTTCTTGATTTCAGTCCTATTGAAAAACGCCGGCTCATTGTCAAAAATTTGGTCAAGTGAACCGAATTTACAAAAATAGTAAAAGTATCAGCAAGAAAACTCTTTATAACACTGCCAATCTCTCTCTTTATGATTTCAAAAAACGTTTTACCAAAAAACCATTCTGGTCAACGTCTTGTGGTTTTTAAACAGTAAACTTTTCAAGTAAAAAAAAAAAAAAAAATGAAACTTGGGCGACGTCAATGTGTATTTGGATGGTTTACAAAACTGATCTTCAAACTTTAGGAGTGAAGCCTTTGTAGATGCTTGTATATTCTAAATAGCATCAATAATAATCTATGTATCTATACATATATTGATCTTTCATATGAAAAGCTGTATTTGCAGAGAAAAGTCTGTACTTTCAACATTATAGGAACGAAAAGTTCAGAACAGGAGTGGTATGCCCGAAATAGTTACATTAGATTAGAACGACTCTTTATGCTTTGTCCCTATAAGCCATTCAGGAGCTTTACAAGTAATAAAAGAGAGAAGGTAGAATGGGCAATTTTGCATACATTCAAGCAAAAGCTTGATGAGGGGGTTTTTTTTTTTTTGAAAGCTGCACATAGCAACCATTTTATAAACCAAGATACAAAAGTCTGGGGGACAGACTCATTTGCTTTATTATACAAACAACTTTCTGAAAAGAATAGGTGTTCTAATGACGCTATGCAGAGTTACAATCGAGAGGTGTACAATAGATGTGTGAACAATCAAATCTAGAAGCTCAAGTAGCCAATTAATTTACTGAATGAGATGAAGAGGCTGTATCTGTGATTTCAGTTGTTTGATGTTGCTCTGGGTGTTCGCTCGTACCAAGAGTTTTTAGCCATAGTGAGTTTAAGCCGCTGTATTGTAAAGTATTGATTTTGATTAGCCTGCTGATTTGGTCACATACTGTTTTGCACTCTATTGTATTCTATTAAATAAATCAGCATTCGTTGGGTTCTGTTGCTATTGTTATTTTGATTACAGTCAGGTTTGCGTAGAAAATATGAATATCGTAAAAGGAGCGAACAATAGACTCCATTTCGGCCTTTTCAAAAGTCCAACTATGAATGGCATCGGCTGATCTTTAGCGGTTAGAAAAAAGCGCTATGACTCAGAGAAGACTTACTCTTTGTAGCAACAACAGCTAATTTTGCGGACAAATATTTTGGTGATACTTGTTCCAAAATTCTGTTTGCAAGGACTAAGCTGTTTGCATTGGTCATGTCAACAAGTACAAGTATGTAATCAATGCGATCTAAGGTTTTTTTGGGCAAGCTTTCTGCTACATTTCTTTTAAAACCATGGTTTGATTTACATCAGATCTTATTGTTTTTTTTTTTTTTTTTTTGTAAAAAAATAGAGTAGTTTCATGATGTTAGTTACATTGAATAAAAGACGTCTCGACATTTTAATAGTTGAGTGGCTAGCGTCCGCTTTCCTACTGAAGTAGGACCCACTAGCTTGTTAATATTTAGCTTTCAAAGAAAAGAGAATCGCTATGTTTGCAGTATATAGTCTACCAGTATTTGAAAAGGTCTTCGGGTATATGTTGGTCTGAGCATTGGATAGGAAAAGGCTTACGATGGGACCGTCTGTTGTGTTGAAAACTTTGCTATCGCTACGCGCACACCTTTTTTTTTTTATAGAAAAGACTGGTCAAAGCGCAAATCTCTTGGTTAAAAAAAGAAAGGCGGTAATAGCTTAGTCTCGGTTGATATCGTCACTTATTCTAAGCGTAAGGGAGACAAAGAAAAGTTGGAAGTATTTAATCATGTAAGAAGTTACAAAGAGCGAGAAAGCAGGTTATGTTAAATTGAGAATTCCGGGAGTAACAAAGGACAGTACGGCTAATTTTAAAATGCCAAATCAAGACTTATTATGTTCTTGGCAGACCTTTGATCTAGAATGAAAATTATTTTAAAAGCCGCTTTGAGATGGTGTACTAGGTGAGATAAGAGTGAAACCGGGCTAATTTGTGCAGAGTTTGTTGTATTCAATCCGTAGTTTTCAGTCGTATAATGACGACGTTTGAGCAATTAGGGTCGCTGCAATCATTGTGAGCTCAAACCGTCTTTTAAAAAGGCTAGTTTTTGCCACGGCCAATAACAAATTGCATCCTGACAAATATGAGCCAAGGCCACTATGAACGTATCTTCTGTAGTAGCTGAATATTGCAGTGAACCCAGACTGAATAGGTGGGGTTGTTTGAGTTATTTTATTTAATCTGGAGCCTCATTTTTTCTAAAACAAATGCATATAAAAACGATTAAAATAAACAGTTTCTTGCATATGTGTTCAGTTAGACAGCTTAAAAGGGGCAACCGATAAGAAAGTGTGGAGTAAAGCCATAGACAGGCTAGTAGAGCGATAGGCTATTGCAAATGGTTTGAAAACGTTTGGGCATGAAACCAAAGGATCTGAAGGTGTTTCTTTCAGATGAAAATAAGAAACCTTTTTTATAGAGAGAGACAAACCAGTATAGTTGCCAAAGTCTTGCAAAGGGTCATTGGAGACAAACAAGGGAGTCTTGAGCATCTGATCGTTTTTTTAAAAAAAGTTTTACAAAGCGAATGCCACACTTTATAATACAAATTATACGTGGATAGGCTTGTAGATATTGTACAGAGAGGACGCAAAGGCTATAAAAAGCACAAATAGAGTTTCTCTGTTCATGCTGCTTCTTTTGTTTTACTGAAAAGTAGCACCAGAAATAGTGAAGTACAGGCTTTTTTGTTTCTGTTCTAGACGTGAAACGCCCGAAGTTTCAACAAGCCCTGGTGGAAGTGAAGGTGTGAAATCCGAAATTGGGTGAATGGGAAACAATGATTAATAGATTACAAGGGGGTGTGTGAGGAGGGTGAAAATCTTTTGCCTTAACCAAAAGGAGAGCTGCAAAACGCGCATTAGAATTCAAAGAGATCCAACAGCTCTGTGCTCTTGAGTACACGTGTGTATATGTCAATGACATAAGCCCTTTTTATTTTTTATTTTGCCAACGCTATGAATAGATGGATAAATGAGTGTGAAATAAAACATTGTTCCTGAGGTTACACGTGTGAAGCATAGCTTAAGAAACTGAGCGAATCAGAGTCATGTCGTGATTCTACTCTTTACGTTGATTCGTTTCACCCGATTCTCTGTGTTCTATTTTAAAAACGAAATAATAAAAAATAATAATTTTCTATTTTATTTTATTTTAGCTTTCTTTTTAGAAAATCACACATACAAAAGTCAAAAATGAGCCAAATCCCGGAGCTGTTTGAACAGATAGACCAGGAAGTATTACTTGATACGCTTTCTATTTCAACAAAGCCAAACGAAAAGAAAGCGATTAATACGTTGAAGAAAGAGTCCAAGGGAAAAAAAGTGACATTTTCTAGCCAACCACCCACTGTCTATGAATACGAAGCCGAATCTGAATACCGGGAACCTATTGCACACACCTTCTTTAACGAGGGATGGTGCGGAAGAGCCAAAGAGGCAATGAGCACCACCGGCTTTATGGATTTCAAATCCAAGATTGAGGCCCAACTGGGTGCTATCAATCATCCTTCCCTGATGTCCCAATTGGATCAACAGCCACCCGGCTTATTATTCACCAGTCACTACAAGAACCGAAAGAGTCCTTTGGTTCAACCCTTATCACTTTGTGCTGAAAGCGAGCTGGATAGCGACGACGGCTCTTTATCATCCAGCAACGACTCCCCTACGATCACCACACCTTCTGACACAATGGACTCTTGGCTCAGTCCGTTAAAGCAACAGGCAGGGACTATTTCTGTTTACGCCTCTACCATTCACAACAAATTGTAAATAATACCGCACATACAATCATTACACATATACACAAATCATTTCCACTATTACTTGTACTCTGTTTCGTTTTTTTGAAATCAAAATAAATAAAAATAAAAAAAAAAAAATTATAAAGCAATACCCTATCTTTGAACTTCTGCATACTCTGCACAGTGTTTATACAGAGGGCTAAATAAGGCTATAAAAAGAAATAGCACATAACAAGAATGCGGGTGTATAAAAAAAAAAAATCTGGCTTGTATTCCTTTCTTTTTTTTTATTTGATTTTTATTTATTTTTTGAATCGTGTTATGAATCAGGTTGAATTTACTGAGGAAACAACGGGAAAGTTATTATCGACTGATAGTTTATCATTCTCTTCCCAAAGAACGTTTCCTAACCACATCAACAGAGTCATCTTTTCTTTTAAGCATAAAAGAGCCCAGCATGTTGAAAAGCAGTTTAGCCAGTTACTTGTAATAAACAGATATGCTTACATACAGATCTGTATGTATTCAAAGTTTGATCAGGCATAAATAACACATTGTTTTTTTTTTTTTTTTTGGTTTAAAAAAAAAACGTACATGTATCTATAGAAAGAGTATGCCCCTTCAAGAAACAGTATGGAATCCATTCAACATTTGGATTTCGAAAAGAAGCAAATCCTGTTGAACTCATCCAAATGCTTATCTCTGAAAAAGAGAAACTCAATCCTTTCCAGCCGTGTGTTCTCCTTGTTTTCTTTCCTTAAGCTCAGTTTGAAAAACACACTCGGGCATAAACTCGCTTCAAGCTCAGATATCTGTCGCAGGATGACAGCCCATCATCATCCGCAGGGTATGTTGCAAAGTAAGCCAAGGTCGACACCAGACTATTTTGTTCATATGCTCAAAACAACCCACTTTGGCAATCTGGTCGAATCCGAGCTTTTGGATCTCAGGATGTTTTTGAGAAGCGTGATCATCAGCTGGACAAACCGATTCTTGATCTTGGGTGGTTATGAGAGCATGAGCGACCTGTTGAAGCAGGCCCAGGACATCACGCTCTGTTTTGATTTCAACGCCAACAGAAAACTGCAACATCTCACCCAGTGCCTAAAGACAATCATGAGCCATGTAGGTACAGCAGTCGTCTTGGCTAACCCGGTCGCCCTGGTTCATGTACGTGATCTCGTGTTTGCCAACCTGCCTGGACTCTACACAAGCACCCAAAACTGTATGCTTCATCTCTTATTCTCACTCACCATTCTACAAACAGAGCAGGTCAATGGCTATCAATTACTCTGTCTTCTCTTGAAAGATCACCCCGTTTCTTCTCAATATCCATACACTGCCTGGATGAATGCCCTTCTTTCCGTCGCCCATCTTTACCTTCAACAAGCCCCGATCGAATTATCAGGGGAAGAAAGCAGAGTGGATTATATTGCAAGTAGAAACAACCCTCACTCACTGGATCTTAACCTGTTCTGTTTAGATTTATCATCTTCGTTTAATGTGTGCTGTCGTTACCTGTCTAGATTCTACAGAGGAAGAAGCGCCCGAGAAAATACGAACGGAGCTGATGCAATCCGGCTTGACTCAAGTGATCAAGGTACATGTATACAAATCAGTATCAGTTTGGGTTAATGTTTACCATCAGATTTTACAACAAACTCCAGATGCTACTCTCTTTGACCCTTTTCTTCATTATCTACAACCATTGATATCAATACCTCCCAAACATACCTCTTGGACAGAAGAAATGCTTGAAGACGAAGAACATGTCAGTCAGTTCAGCTTTTATACCAAAGAAGATGCAGAAGAGTATGATCAGTTTAGTAGTGAATCTGCTTTTGATATCCATTCTACATCTTCCTTGAATGTATCACAAATATATTAAAAAGAAAAACAATGGTTTTATTAAAAAGAAAAAAAAAAAAAAAAAAGAAAAAAAATTGTGTATATATATATATATATATGTGTGTGTGGGTTTGTTTATAAAGAATGATCTCCTCTTTTGTTGTAATGAAGGGTATATTTGTTGGGTAGGCAAGTGGTATCTGCATGCTCTGCTGCCTTACAGGCTTGCACCATCTCGTTCGCTTCGGATAGGACCTGAGTCGCTGTGTCCAAAAAACTCTCATTTCCAAAATGGCGCTGTGACTCGATCAGCATCCCAAGTTCGCCCAGTTGATGTTTAAGAGCATCAAAACGCTGATGGGTCTGTTGCTGTTTTTGTTGCAAGAGCATCCTTTTTCGTTGTTGTGTGTCCGGCTGAGATGGTAGGTAGCGTGTGTGTGGCGGGTCTTGAGACCGAACTCGCTGGGAATTCAGGCT
Source organism: Sporodiniella umbellata (assembly GCA_025677835.1). Taxonomy (NCBI): domain Eukaryota; kingdom Fungi; phylum Mucoromycota; class Mucoromycetes; order Mucorales; family Rhizopodaceae; genus Sporodiniella; species Sporodiniella umbellata. The sequence goes on along the minus strand of JAIXMR010000130.1, from coordinate 36,482 downwards.
GGTGTTGCTTTTCGGTTGATGGTGCGATATAAAAGGGGGGTGTGTATGCTTATGAATCACCGTGACGTTGGCAGACTTTTTGGACAAATCAATAATAATTGTCAGTGCGCCAGCGCAATCGTATTTAAGTTGGGCCTTTGGGTGCTCAGCTTTTCTCGGCTTGGCCGTGTCGCTTCTTTGAGAGCAATAATACCTCAGCGTAGACAGCGTCTCAGGACTCTTGGTTGATTTACGCCTATCTTTTAAACTTTTGATATGGATTAGGTGGCTATAAAAACTTTCTTAAATCTAATATATACCTAAAATTGAATCGTGTGCCTTCCAACACCTTTTCACATATACCTCGGCCCAGTTGAGAAAACCCAGCCAAAGGGCCCATTACTTCAATCAGAGGCTGTATATCCAAATGAAATAGCTTTCGATCAAAGTCTACCTGTTTCTTTAATTCCTCAACAAACTCGCCTAGCGATATCAAATCAACATGAGAGGAGGATGAAGTTCGGTTGGCAGATCGCATTCTTAAAGTGGCCGGGTTGGAGGGTGGATGCATAGGGAGAGAGTCGTTACGAATGGTATGATTGTTGTTAGTAGAGGTGGTATTAGAGGATGCATTGCCTGCGCTTGCTGTGGTTTTGTTAGCTGGTGTCGAAAAAAGAGGCTGTTTGTTTCCATTTATGTTCATGCCTAAGATCATGCCTGAGGATGTGTTCATTTGCGGAGAAAGATGGCTGTTGTTGTTGCTATTATTAGTAGGTGCCGCAAGATTGGATGGAGGGGGCAGATTGGCTGGACTATGATTACCCCCTAAAGTAATAGGCATCTGGGGAAGCTGAATAGAGAGTTGTGCAGACGGTGCTTGCGGGACAGGGCTTGTAGAAGTATTGGCTACTCCAGAAAAAACGGGAGGCGGCGCTTGGCTTGTTTGTGGAAAAGAGCACTGAGGCATTGGATACCTGGTCTGTTTTAAATTTTTTTGTTGCTCTTCGTACTGCTCATACCGTTCTTTGTTAACCATCCTTTTTTGAATCTCCCTCTCGTCACATAGCCTGCACACGCTATATTTATAGCTCTTGTCTTGAAAAAAAGATATGTGCCGAAACGTTTGGCAATTGTCGCAGTACATGGTTTGTGTGGCACCCCCAGGTCCGTTCTGTCGGGAGGTGGGTACACTGTTACCACTCGAGCTGTTATTGGTATGGCTGCTGTTTGGAGTATTGATAGAAGCGTTGGGTGAAGGAACAAGCGTCATAACTTGTTGAAAGGTTGGGGTGTTCATCATGTGTTGACGAGGTAAGGAGTTGGGAGTAGATGGAATAGTTGAAAAGCCAAAAGAAGGACGATGGGGACCAATGGACATGTTGCTTTGGTAGTTATATTTCAATTTTGATTTTGGTTATTACTATTTGAGCAACTGATCTTTCTTTATACGAAAGACGAGAAATAAAGGCTTTCTTTTTCTTTTTCTTTAAAAAGCAGAAAATCCCACTACATAGCCATCTTTCTTTATGTGACGTCATTTTATATTGAAACGGAGATCAACAGCACATTATCGAACCAGTGGACAGTTGTTCAACTTTGGGGTTGACACGGTTTTATAATCGCCTTCTTTTTTTCTCTATAAAACGTAGCTCGCAAATTTGTTAGGAAAACGCATAAAGTACGAGTGAGGAGTAAAGTAAGCGACGTGTTCCTCAGCTTTTGAACTGTTTAAAACGCCTCGTTCCTTGCTCGACGTGATAGCACACATGTATAATCGATTGTTGTGTATCACACTACTATTGTTTGCTCGAAAAATGGGGATATCAAAAATACATAGAATGTGCTTTCCACGCAAAAGTGTGGCAGAGTAGCGTAATACCACTTTACTGACCTCCCTATGTTTTTGCTCCCAAATTTTCTATACACTGAGTTTCTTTTAAAGTTGCCTTCTTTTGTTTTTGCAAGCAATATTTGAATAAGGTGCCTGCCATATATAAATATGTTTTTCTTCTTATGACATTCTAAAAATAGATGGGCGTTGTGTGGATCTTACAAAAAAAAGTTGGGATATGATCCGTGTTTGTTTAAAAGCAACAGGATCGACATCAAAATCAGAACAAGGCTTTATGTCAATCACTTAAACAGTCAGTTGTTGGAACGTGTACTCTAGAAAGAGGCATCAAACAACAGAAGCTAAAACCACAAAGAAAAATACTATAGCCATGTCTCTTAAAGCTGCACTTTTAATGTATTTATATATATATATATATGTGTATAAATAAATACCTTTGTGGGTTTGTGCTGAAAACAAAAGAGCCCGTAGTAGCTAGAGAAATTGAAAAGGCTTTTTGAAAGAAGCAGGCTACATCTTTTGTTTGATTCAAAACGCAAGAAAGAATAGCTGTAGAGACAACCTGTAAGTTTATAAAAATCACAAAAAGTCTCTAAAGACTAACGTTTGAGAAAATGTTTATTTTACAAAAGAAAAACGGTTGATTCCGTTCAAGGACCATTTGCTTAAGGTGATTGTGTGCCTAAATCTAGACACTATGAGGCGACCTACTACAAAGGATCAGAAACAGCCAAGCTTATTTACTATAACTGTCAAAGCGAATTTGCTAGAAAGTTTGAGAAAGTATAGCGTGGCCAGTTAGAAACCTTGGCCTTTGATGAGAGAAATGTTTTCTTAGGAAGTAAAGTGACAGCACTACCCACAAAGCTTCCAACAAGCAAAGTCACAGCCAATCAAAATCAATTCCATATTTTTAGAAAGGAGGTCCCTCGTCGCTTGAAGTCAGACAAAATGGCGGTTTATTATTGGCTTGAAAAGTTGGATTATAAAGATTACATATCGGGATAATAAAAGCGGTTCCTACTCATATGTCTTTATGAACAGTTTATCTGGAAACTTCGAGAGTATTGCTATCTAGACTATTTTTCAAAGCTTTGTCAAATAGAAGTTTTCTCTGACAAGAAACCAATCAGGAAGTTGTATCTTTGAATTCGGATTTGAATGATGAAACAACTTTGTAACACGCTTGCTCAGACATTTGTGATCCTTTGGCACTAAAGAAAACTATAGATAGGAGTCAGTAATTTTTTTTTTTTTTTTTTTTTTTTTGGCGCTTTACGATTCAACATGGATATGATATTTCTGCGCGGGGGTAGGCATGGGAGTGTTATTATGGTTCTGAGCCTATGGATTACATAGTTGATCAGAGAGGAGTTATTGTTGAGACTATTGTTACTCATATAGAGCACTTGGGAAATGAGGTCCCCAATAGACCTTCTCTGGCTTTGCTCAAAGTTGTTGGAAAAGCCAAATAAACGAGGCAAAATCGAAACGAGAATGAATGCAGAATATAGTCCAAAAGTAGGGCTGTGTTTTTCGAGCTAGAGATTGAAAACTGGATCAGCTGCAGCAAAGGGTTTACCTCGAACAGTTTATAGATGGGCTCATCAATCGATGAGTCACGGCGATAGAATGCCTAGAGATTGATATCTCAATAATTGTAGATTGAAATGTTTCGCGCTTGCCATTTGCCGAGATTTTGGCTAATGGTCTTGTCAGACTCCAACAAGCTGCCAAGTGACTTTGGTTCTGAAATTGATTTTGACTTGTTGTTTTTCTTTTATATTCCAATACAAAAGAAAAACAACAGAATAGTCAATTGATAATTGCAGAGACATGTTGGTGTGTGCTTTTATAACCTGACCGAAATCTGTAAACCTTTTTTTATAGTGTTTGTTCGATCTTGTGCTTTTCAAATTTTGATGAGGTGAAAAAGGCTGTAGACTGTCTCTAGCAAAGATGCATTTCAGTGACCAGGTTGCTGGTTTATGTTAATTCCACAACCGATTTACTTGAGTTGAAGTGACCTTTTGTTCTCGTCACGAGGGCGCCGCCTAGAGAAATGCTATCTCTTGCTTTCATCAACCTATGTATCTTTTGTGTTTGATACGCCCAACACTGTTTGAAATTTGTACCCAAAATAGTGCTTATATCCTATGTACTTTTGGGTTCTTGATGTTGCTTGCACTAAACAGTCTTTACCAGCTCAGTATCTTCTCAACAGGCTGTATTTCAATATCCTGTAAGCCTTTCTTCAAAAGACAATCGCAGAGTAACGTAAGCGTTTTTAAAAACAACCTCTAAACTTTGTTTTTACACATACTACGGTTCAAATAAGCAACTGATTTTTCAAAAAAACATTTACTGTCTTGGTAGTATCAAAAGTAGAATTAACCCTGCTAATAAAAGCAATACATATTCGTGTAACGTAAAGAATGGGGTCTCTTACTAACAATAGACTTGAGCTGTTCACACACTACCCTATCTACTTTTTTTTTTTTTTTTTTTTTTTCATTAAATTATTCTATTGGATTTCTTTTGGAAAACAAAGATGATAACTCAGCTCTTAGCGTCGTTTTTTCTTTTAGCACTTGTACTTGGGTATCAAACTATCAGGATCCCTTTAAAACAGAAAAGTATTTCCTGGCGTCCTTTAAAAGATAAGCGAGATACATATCAAGAAAGTATATATCCTAGCCAAAACTCTATATACCTGGTTACTGTTTGTATCGGCACACCACCACAAGCTTTTGACTTGGTACTGGATACAGGTAGGTAATATTTTTTTTTGTTTTTAAAAAAGTGTTGTGATTGTTAATTGAAAAGGGGGGGGGAAGATTAGTTCTGATCTTTGGGTGCCTGGGTCCGATTGTCCAGATAGTGTATGCCCATTTGAAAAATACAACCAAAGCCAATCAAATACTTTTCAGGATTCTAGTGAGAGGTTTAATATATCGTACGGTACTGGTAGAGCTTCAGGCAAGTATGGATACGATTCAGTGATTATTGCTGGAGCCAAAATTAGAAAGCAACAGTTTGGTCAAGTAGACTATCAAGAAAAGGTACTCAGTCGAGGCAATTCGAATCAGGGCTATCCAAACGGGATTTTTGGCTTAGGTTATCCGTTCATTGCCGCCAGTACCTATCAGCCTTTTTTTTTTAATCTGGAGAGTCAACTGAAAAACAAGCTGTTTTCAATTTATCTAAACTGCTCAGATAGAATTGCTGGCCAGATTCTCTTTGGCGGTATTGACACTTCCATGTACCATGGCGAGCTCCACTACCTTCCCTTGGCCCTGACCCAACGTGGTAGTAGGCGAGATTATGGCTATTGGCAAGTCTATGGGCAAAGTATCGGCCTCGTACGTAACCAGACAACGAGCTTGATCACTCTTCAGTCCCCGCGCGCTTTTCTTTTCGACACGGGTACAACCATGAGCTATATGCCTAGACTGACCATTGAGAATATTTTGAATGAATCTCTGGAGACCCAAGAGTGGGCTTTTGATCCTTTGAACCATCTCTTTCAAGTCACGTGCAATATGACCCGGTACGATCAAACGTTTGTTCAACTCCAGCTTGTCCCTACCGCGCATGTTCAGATGAACCCGGTGATGCTTCATCTCCCTTTGAGCGAGCTAGTGTTACCTTTGGACTCTGATCGTGTTCAGTCTGCAAGTGTATGTATGTTGGGTTTGCTTCCTTCCGAAAGATCCATCTTTATTGGTCAATCTATACTGAGAAGCATCTATACAGTTTATGATGTCGATCAGCATCGATTAGGAATTGCTGCTGCTAACGGATCCCAGGCTTTTCTAACCGGGCCAGCTTATTTCAACTCATCCAGCACGTCTTTTGCTACTAGAGTCTTTAGGGTTTTTAAGAAAAGCGAGCTCTGTGCTATATTCATCGTTTACTTTATATTATAAAATAATAAACAAACAAAAAAAACAAAAGGCAGTTGATTAAGTAGAGGTGTTGATTAGAGTTTAGCTTGACCCTCGTTGATTCTGTTGTAGTCTTCTATAGTAAAAGGAACAAAGGTGTCACCCTTATTCCAATATACAGAATCTTCTTTGGGTATCTTCATGACCTCAATACCCTGGTTACGGAATTCAACTTTCTGTTGTTTGAAAGTACCCGTGATTTCCATGGAAGGAACAAAGCGAATGAAGATTGGTACAGCGTATTTGGGAAGTTTCTGGCGAAGGTATTTTAAAAGATCTTTGAAATCCAACTGAACCCCTTCTTTCAATACAAGGGCAGCCATGCCGGCACGACCGTCATGATGTGGGATCAGTGCCCCATATACGTTAGCTTCTGCTATACCAGGATATTCACCGAGCACTTGAGCCACTTCGGTTGTAGCTACATTTTCAGATTTCCAGCGGAACGTGTCGCCCACACGGTCACCAAAGTAATAAAAGCCATCGGGATCTAACGTAAGCAAATCACCACTTCGGAAGTAACTATGAAAAAAAAAAAAAAAAAAAAAAAAAAAAAGCATGTGAGTGTTGATCTTGTTTGGTATTGTCAAGCGCTTACGAATCATCCTTTTTGAAAACGTTCTTCAAGATTTTCTTGGTAGTGGCCTCTTTATTTTTATAGTAGCCATCAAATGAAAGTGGGTTGTCTTCATCCAAACGTACTACGAGTTCTCCTTGCTCTCCATACAAGCTCTAAATCATACCGGATTAATCAAACAGGCAGGCTACAAAGAGAAAGTAAAGTATTACCTTCACACAAAAGCCATTTTTGTCTCGAATGGGTTCTTCAGTAATAGGATCAATTTTGATTAGCTGTACTTCGGAACGAATGATACGAAACAAGGATCCACGCGACCCGACAGCTCCTGCACCAATATCGCCTGTGTTGATATTGAATAGGGTGGTAGGGGCTAAAAACAGACAGAAATCGAGTTATTTTTAGGAAAAAGATTTGTTTATCTAACTTACCTTCCGTCGCTGCATAGAATTCACATACCTTTGGAATATTGAATCTTTCCTTGAATTTTTTCCAGACATCAGGTCTCATACCGTTACCGTAGACCATCCTGACCTGATGATTTCTTTCTTCGGGGTGGTGTGGTTGGGCTAATAGGTAACGACAGAATTCGCCAATGTACTATAGGTTGCAAGTTAGGTCAAAAAGCTTGTTTTGAAATCATCCTCTCTTACAGTAAACACGTCTACTTTATAATCCACGCAATCGTTCCAAAAACGTTTGGCTGAAAATTTTCTACCCAAAACAATGGTGGCCCCCGAATACAACGCGACAGATGTACTGACAATCACTATCAAGAAAAGACAAGGGTCAAAGATCGTTTTTTTGTCTTGTTGCTTACTTCCTGAACTATGATACAATGGAAGAACACAATACACTCGATCGTTTTTCTTTACGCCGACCATATTAGCATAGACTACCATCCCAACTAATCATAATCTCAACATTAACAACATACTCAATGGCCATTTCAACCCATACTTACAGCAGATACGACCATGTTGACTGATGGCAGCCTTTTTGAGAAAGTATTAAAATCATTGGTTTTTAACTGGTCATTAAAAATATAATTTAAATAGATTTTTTTTTTTTTTTTTATATACCTTGGGTAAACCAGTTGTGCCACTATTCAACACGAATAAAAAACAAAACAAAAAAAAAAAAAAAAGAGTGAATATATATAAGAGGAGGAGGAGGAGGAGGAGGAGGTTTACCTGGTATAAATCAAATAGGCAGGATCCGAAAGCTTGATGGCTTTCAAAGGAGCTTCACTTGTATCTTTGTCTGAATGCAAAGTCAAGATACTTGGGGTAAGAGTGGGTGCAAACGCCAAGGCCGGTAATTCTTGAAGCTCTGTGGATTCCCCATAAGCAACGCAACGTACGCCAGCGTGGATAGCATCCTCTTGAATTGTAGCCAGTTGAGCTTCATACACAGGATCGAACAGAAAGAGTTTTGATTCTGCAACGCGTACACAATGCCACAAGGACTTATCGGACAGATTGGTGTTGATTAATGCCGGTACGGCACCTAACTTACTGATAGCAAATAGGGTGATATAGAAAGTAGGATGGTTTTGTAACATCATACAGACAATATCTGGTGATGGGAATCAGATACGTCCCTTATTACATAAGCTTTTATCTCACTGACCTCCTTTCTTCACCTGTTGAGCCATCAACCAATGAGCCAACCGATTGGAAGCTATTTATGAAAAGTGGGTGTAACCGTAAACTTTTTTATTCCGTTTTTAGAACACACACACACACACACTCTCTCTCTCTCTTTGTTACCTTTCTCAATCTGTGAGTAAGTGTACTCTCGTCCTTCAAAGATAACAAAGAGTCCGTTTGGATTGGCTTTGGCTTGCTCTTTAAATCTGAAATAATAATGGAGTTTGTCTTGTTTTTCCCATAAAAAAAATCTAGAAAAGAAAAAAAAAGTAAGTCATGTCCTAGAAACTATGTAAAGATAGATTTTTACTTGAGTTTTGCCATACCACCTGCTTTGACCTGATGAAAGTCTCGGCTTAAAAGGTATCTGGAGTCAAGATACATTGAACCAAACAAGCTACCAAGACCGGCAGCTGCGACTAAGGGAAGATTACCTAAAAAAACAGTTTTGTTTTTTTTTTTTTTTTTTTCTTCTTCTTTAGTGTGTCCTAAAAAAAACGCTAAAAGTTCCTATTTTATTTACCAGAACTCATGGAAGAAAAGATAAAGAAAAATATAAAAAATAAAAAGGGCCTTTGCATAATCCTAGCTTTATATATACGATCGGAACTAGAAAGTTTTGACAAAGATTTTTAATGACAAAAATGGCAACTAGCATACTACGGGCGTTCTTTGATCGCTTGGGGTTGAAATGGAGCGACGGTAGTTCGTGTTCATCCAGCGTTTGATGTTTTGAATCAGAGTGACATGCGCATGACGAGAAGAAGAGGGAGTGTCGGCGATGGATAGGGCAGAGAGGTCGCTGGCGATAAGTTCTTGAAGGCAAGGATCGACGGTGGGTGAGGCAGGTTTCTGAGTAGCCAGTTTGGAAGGGTCCAAGGCAGGCTTAGGGACAGACGAGTCTGTCTTTGGGTTGGCGTGGGTGAGGTTAGTGGTGGTGCGAATTTCAGGCAAGAAGCTACTGCAGGACACGTCTGGAATCGTGGTATAGTGAGGTCGTTGGCCGGTAAGCGTAGTGTAAGGATCGAGGGGAGCCTGACTGGGCACCACCACAGGTTGGGAGCGAACGTACATTTGAGAAGGCACGATGGGGTAAGTAGGCTCGGGTATGAGGGGGTAAGCATCAATGCTGTTGGAAAGTTCAGTCAACCAATGGTTCATAGCCAACAACTGATGTTCATCCTGAATATCAAAGTTCATGCTCGAAGGATCCATAGCGCCTGTCTCCAGCAGGGCTTGGATATGGTCCAGTCGTTGGGCGACGTCTATAGAAACCGGCTCAGTGTCGTCCAAGGTTTGTTTTTCTTTCTTACCTTGATTATAAACCATAGGCTTGCTGTCCATAGGGAAAAACAAGTCTTGAAAGGTAGGATCCGACCGGACCGTTTGCGGTTGAGCCAACGGCAACGTAGTCGCATGCAGTGTTGGATAGGGATAGGCATAAGTATCTGAAGTGCTTAAGCTATTTATGTACAACCTTGAATCTATATTTTTGGCCATCCAAGATTTTCTTGTTAAACAAAACCTTTAGGTTTTCTTTCTCTCTTCTTTTACCTTCTGAACCCACACTTTGTGGCGGCGAAATAGGGTGTGGAGAGGATTCTTCTTCAGATAAGAGCGAATGATCTGTACTGACCGAGCTATGAAATGAATCGTTTCCAAGCTGACTAGAACGAAGTTGTTGCATCTGCATCTCGCCATGAATTTTTTCATGTTTCTTTAAATCTTGAGGTCGTTTAAAGGATTTATGGCAAAACTAACCATGGTCTTTGAACAAAAGTCCAATTTTTTTTTTTTTTTTTTTTTTTTATATACCTGACAACGGTGGGGTTTTAAAGGTATATGTACACGAAGGTGACTTGTAATATGATCTCTTTTGACCACCGTAACATCGCAGTCATTCCAATGACAGGTCAGACATAGGTTGCCTGTAGACTTTCGGCCGACATGATCATTTGTAAGATGAGAGTAGAGTTGTTCAGGATCATCAAAGACAAAAGTGCAATTGAGCCATCGACAAGGTTGACTCTCAGCCAATGCCATCACTAAAGAGGTGTGCATTGTATACAGAATGTGTGTGTGTGTGTGTGTGTGTATGTGTGTGTTATTAGAAGAAAGAAGAAAAGAACTGGAAAGACTCTCTTTTTTTTTTTTTTTTATCCCAAAAGATCCCCGCGCATAAAGATGATTATACAGGTGGCTAAAAAAGGGTTTATTTCTTGGCATCACCTAAAATTAAACAAGTTCCTTTCGAAGCTGAGATTTATTCCTACCATAGAAACCTAGCCTAACATCAATAAAAAAAAAAAAAAAAAGAAAACTCTCTAGCGCTTGCTAACAAAAGCATTGAAAGCATCCAAGAGAGATGCTTGTAGGTGTAGATAAGGATCGATAATGATTTTGATCAGCCAAAGCCTTTGGTGTGATTGAGCAGACAAAGAAGTCCAATGGCCGGCATTAATCTGCGAAATGAGCTTTTTTTTTTTTTTTTTTTTTAGAAATTGTTTTATAGGAAAGTATTCGGAGTTTTTATTGATGGATAGAGTATTTAGGCAACGGTCTTTCCCTTAACATAGGTGGAAATGATTTTACCAAAGTTTTCACCCTGTGTGACTGCAATCTCACGTTCTTTTTGAGAGACTTGACGACTGCCATCCCCGTTAGCGACTGTGCCAGCACCGTAAGCAGAGCCTCCGACGACTTCCGAGTTATCAAACAGGTGAGGGTTAGCGAAACCAAGGGGCACATAGATAATGCCGTGATGAGCGAAATAGGTGACGGTGGTGAAAGCGGTCGTTTCTTGACCTCCGTGTTGAGACGCGGTGGAAAAGAAGGTACCGGCAAATTTACCAGCCAGAGCACCAGAAGCCCAAAGACCTCCGGTGGCATCAAAGAATGCCTTGAGTTGAGCTGGCATGGTACCAAAACGTGTAGGGATACCAAACAAGAAACCGTCGGCTTCCTTCAAATCATCTACGGTGATGACTGGTACATCAGGCTTGGGAGGTGCGTGCATCTTGGTCAAGACTTCTTCAGGCAGTGTCTCAGGCACTAATCGTTCGTATTCAGCTTAGGGCACAACACTCTACACTACCTACCTTGGAAAATCTTGGCTTCCACGCCGGTAGATTCAAGACCCTTTTGAACTTCTTGTGCAAGTGTATAGATGTGATGATAGAGTGAATAGATAACGATGTGAACTTTGGGAGCCATGGTGAATTTGTGTTTGCTAATCGAAAGAAAATAGAATCCACCGCCCTCCCTTTTAAAACTAAATCGAGGTCGGAGAGTAGAATCGCCCACGGGTGGGTTTGATTACAAAAAATTACTAATGCCTGCATTATGCCGTCAGTCACAATCGATCTCCGACGCTTTTCGTGATTTCAGTTGAATCACGTCGACAGCAGTCGAAAATGGCTCATTCTTGATCGCACAGGCTAGGATCAGGGCCTATCCGTCCTATAGAATCTCCCAAAATATGTATATATGTATATGTTTATCACAGTGAGAGAGAGAGAGAGAGAGAGAGGGGATTACTTTATTAGGATTCGTAAGATGATTCTTTTGTACTTTACATACAAAAACACTTTGATTTCTTTCCATCCTTTTTGGATGTCTTTGTACTTTTCATGGTGGATTCATGGTGTTCTCTATCGCTAGGTGTGTCCCTTGTCTGTTCGCTAGGCTTTGTTTCCGTCTGTTCGCTGGGCTTTGTTTCCATCGGTTCGCTAGGTGTGTCCCTTGTCTGTTCGCTGGGCTTTGTTTCCATCGGTTCGCTAGGCTTGGCTTCCCTCTTTTCAATGGTTGTCTCTGTAGCCACGGGAGCTGCTATAGCAGACTCTATGGCAGCCTCGATAGGCGCGTTGTTTGCTTCGGAAGGTGCTGCCAAGTGAGCTAGTCCACGATGGAATGTATTCAACAGTGTTGCAAACTGACTGCCTTGCGTTTGGGCGATGGCCAACTCCTTTTCACTTGGTAAACGAGAGCCATCCCCGTTGGCTGATTCAAACCAAAAAAAAAAAAAAAACGGTTGGAAAACAGAAAAGGCTTTTGACGCGTATGGATATCTTACCGATGGTGCCTGCGCCATAAGCAGATCCACCGATGACTTCGGAAGTATCAAATAGATGAGCATTGGCGAAACCCAAAGGTACATAGTTCAAGCCATGATGGGCGAAATAGGTCAATAGGGTATAAGCCGTTGTCTCTTGACCTCCATGTTGAGAAGCTGAAGAAAAAAAAGTACCGGCAAACTTGCCTGCGAGACCCCCAGTGGCCCAAAGAGAACCTGTAGAATCCAAAAAGGCTTTCATCTGAGCAGGTAATGTACCGAAACGAGTGGGGATACCTAAAGAGGGGAGGGGAGGGGGGCTGTTAGTATCAAGATGGAGAAGGTCTATAAATACCAAATATAAAAGCATCTGCTTCAGTCAGTGCATCTACAGTAATGATTGGAATCTCTGGCTTTGCAGGCGCATGTAATTTTATCAATACTTCTTCAGGTAAAGTCTCAGCAACCTAGTCAATACATAAGCATCCTAATTCATCTGTTGTGTTATTTTACTTGAAACAACTTGACATTGACACCTTGCTCTTCAAGTCCCTTTTGAACACTCTGAGCCAATGTATAGATGTGATGATAAACAGAGTAGATGATGATGTAAGTAGTAGGCATAGTCGTCTGCTTTTATAAAAAGAAAAAGGGAAAAAGAATAAAAAAAAAAAAAAAAAAAAAAAAAATATACTCTACTCTCTGTGCCCCCCCCCTCTCTCTCAGTCTCTTTGTCACGGATGATTTCCCAAAAAAAGAATTCCGTGCCCGCCATTTCGGCGGTTTTTTAATTCATCTCCATTGGCGGTGTTTTCGGTTTTGATTGCAACGGTGTTTCTCAAAGAAGGTGTGAAGATGCATGGTTTTCTGATTTATTTTTCTTCTGTTCAGTCTAAAATGTGCAAAAAAAAAAAAAAAAAAAAAAAAAAATTCATAGGGCATTGAAAAAGAGGATTTGAGTAAAATAAATGTGTGTGATTCGATAAGACGCTTATCAAAAAAAAAAAAAAATAAGGCCATGGACATCCCATACGATCTGGTAAACTCCCTCGTTGCTGAAAAAGTGGCAGGCCGTGCTGAAAGTCTCCCTTGATTTGACTGACCCCATCAAAGGAAATTTTGATTTCAAAGTAACAAAAAGAGGTTCAAAAAGTGTCGGAAATAAACCAACAGCATTGGATCTGGCCAAAGGAGTTTTTGCTTTATAAATAAAGAAACAGTAAGTTATGAAATCCATTTTGTTTTTTTGTTTTTTTTTTAAAAAAAAAAAAGAATGCCCACCCCAAAGGTACTGACATGCTTAGGATAAACAATCCAGTCTACCTGTAGTGGGACAAAACAAGCCTTGGGTCTTTCTAGTAGCTTTCTGTACCACCGCACATTACCGATGTGAGTGCAAAATGCTTATCAGTGAACAGAGCAGCCAAAAAAAAAAAAAAAAAAAAAAGTAATTTTTTATCTCTAAACGCGTTTGATAATGACTGTGGAGATGATTTTGTTTGGTTCATGGCAGTTTTATAAACGTCGATGGATTTCAAGAAACAGAGGGCGTTGCTAAAGTTGGTAGGTGACAGCACGCGATTATTTTCGTTTAGGATGACGCTCTAAGCGGGTAAGACAGGCGATCCTATCGTGTGATCACAGCGTTTCCTAAAAGGTCCAAAAACAAGAGACGTTGGATGAGGAAAAGCGCGCCACTGGCTAGACAGGCCCAGTCTGAACAATAAGAGAGGAAACACGTGTGAACACCCCCAAAAAGAAAGCGAGTCCTCTCAAAACAGCCCTTGGTTGGATAGAATAAGATTTTTTTTTACAAGACAGACAATAGCCTTCTGACGGATCGTCTATCCCATTTGCTGAACGCCAATGGCCATGCTTTGTGTTCCAAGCTAATTGATTCATTCTATTTTAGAATTTTCTAGGCTCAAAGCTGTCCCAAGTGACGGAAGATCACACTACTTTGTGCCACCTTCTTCCACGTGTAGGGCAGCTCAAGCAGGTGGGTTGATCCTGGCTTGTTTTACAAGCAATCTACAAAATCAAAATCAAAAAAAAAAAAAAAAAAAAAAAAAAAAGAGGAGAGAAAATGACTGTTTAATTATACCTGCATGTCATGCATTTCATCACCAAAAGAGTAAGGCAAGAATTTTTTTTTTTTTTTTTTTTTTTTCGTGTTACAAAGACTCTTTTTAATATTTATATTTCCTCTTATTTTTTTCTCTCCCCCTTTTTTTTTCTTTTTTTTTTTTTTTTTTTTTTTTTTTTTTTGGTTCCCTTTTTCCATAGCATGTTTCACTCATCCTCCTTTAGACATGAACAGTACAGAGTACGTTCTGCCAACAGCTCGAAACATACACTTCACAAAAAGCTACCTTCACTCGACTCAAAGATATCGGCGGTAGATACAGACAGTGAATGTTCATCTTCTTCTTCACCTTCTTACTCCAGCGTCTCATCACCCGCATCGACCACCTCGTTTACAGCCAGCAGCACGGCCCCATCGATTGCCACGTTAGAGCAAGTGGTGAAAAAGCCCACGAGCAGTAGTCCTACCCGAAAAAAAAAAAGAACTCAGACCGCCCATCGCCAGCCCGATCTAGTCTATTCCTGCCCAAGACCCCTCGCCTTTCCATTTCATAACGATGACCATTTTTTACCCATTGCCGAGGCGGATCCCCGTGACGTTGCTCGCGTTTCGCCTGCTTCGGTCCACCGAGCGCAATCGATCCAATCCGGCCGCGATACTGAATCTCACTTTAGCAGGCATTCATCCATCCTTAGTTCCATACAGCAAGGGACGGTGAGCACCATTCGCTCGCTTTTCCAGATCCCCAACGCCATCAGCCAGAGCTTGACGCCTGAGCCAACCCATCCTTATCAGCCGCTCGAACGTATCGAGATCAAGCAAGGCACCGTTCAATCCCTCAAAGACTTCTTTACCGCCAAACCTTCCTCTTCCACCCCTCCAAAGACCGCTCGCCAGCTCGAGAGTCAACCTAGCCAGCCCCAGCCTTCACCCACCTTGATGCAGCGAGCCAGCCGGGTGCTCTTTGGTAGCCCACCGGTTGCTGTCCATAACGAACCTCCCAAAAAGTCTTTGGCTGCCGAAATCAAGAAATTCTCTACACGTATCATGCATACCTTTTTACCCACTACTACTTCCCCATCCCCTGATACACCTATCAAAGAAACACCTTCCAAAGTCGGTCAACTTTGGCACTCTTTTAAAAGTTTTTGGTCCAATCCAACATCAAAAGTTGGCCCTATTGCTATCTAAAAACAAGCCAAAAAAAAAAAAAAAAAAAAAAAAAAAAAGCCAAAAAAAGCCAAAAAAAAAAAAAAAAAAAAAAAAAAAATCCCCCCCTCTTTCTTTTAAGCCTTGGTTCACTCTTCTATTACCTATAAAAACTTTTTTTTTTTTTTTTTTTTTTTATATGCTATATGATTCCTCTCTCACCTCCCCCCCCCTTTCTCTCTCTCTTATTATTTCCCAAATCCATCCACACACATACTCCTGAAAAGAAAGAGAGGGCTAGATTCACCTGGTATGTCTAGTCAGCCTTCCCCCCCCCCTCTCTCTCTATGCACACCCCGTGTTTCTAGTGGTCTGTTTCAATGTAAATATCCTAAATAAAAAGACTGTACGTTTGTAAACCCTTTGTCTTTCAACCTCCGTCTGGGTTAGCACAGACTTGAGTGAAAAACCTTAATTGGGTTGGAGCCAGCAATTTTTCCTTTTATAGAATCCATCCAAAGTCTATATAAATCCAGGTGAGTTTTTCTTTTTTTTTTTTTTTTTTTTTTTTTTTTTTTTTTTTTTTCATTTTCTTTTGAAGTCATGTCAATACAATGCAGTTATATCGGATTGGGTAATATGGGCTATGCAATGGCAGGTCATATTGCCCAAGGTCTGTCAAAGGATGCGCAACCGCGTCTATGGGTTCATAACCGGACATTGGCCAAGGCTGATATGCTGGCAACAACCCATCCTGTGGTCCCTGTGAGCTCGTTAGAAACCATGGCGCGTGGTTCGGATGTGATTTTTAGCTGTCTCTTGAACGATGCAGCGGTGCAGTCGACACTGGATGGCTTGATTCCCTTTCTAAAGCCAGGCGCTATCGTTGTCGAACAATCCACCATCAGCCCAGAGCTCAGTCAGAGCCTGGCTCAGCGCGTGCACAACGCCGGTGGTCGTTATCTGGCCTGTCCTATCCTGGGCCCCCCGGCCAAAGCCAAGGCTCAGGCATTGATCGTGCTGGTGGCAGGGGATCAGCTCGCTCGCAAGACCGTCTTGCCCCTGTTGATCCCTGCCATTGGCTCTCAAACCATCGAGCTCGGTCAAGACCCGGCAGCGTCCGTTCGCTTGAAGCTCTGCGGTAACTTTGTCGTCACCGGCCTGGTCGAATTGGTGAGCGAATACATGACATTGGCTGAAGCCTCCGGTGTCGGTCAAGCCAACGCACAGTCCTTGATCGATGCCTTCTTGCCCGGAAGTATCGTGGCCACTTACGCCTCCCGTATCTCGGAAGCCACCTTTAAAGATCAAATCCATTTCCCTATCTCAAGCGCTATCAAAGATGCTACCCATATCGTCACCATGGCTCAACAAGCTCATGCCCCGGTCCCTATCACGCATACCTTTCTCAATCACTGTCACCAAGTCTTGGAAAACCATGGCGATTACGATCTGACAGGCGTCGTCATGGCTCATCGTGAAAAAGCAGAGCTGTCTTTGGAATAAATTGAATAATGCCATCTTGATTTATAAACTACGCACGCCCCTCCTTTTTTTTTTTTTTTTTTTTTGTGTGTGTGTGAGTGAATGATTTCGAATGCCTCATGACGCTTTCTATAAGAATTATCAACATCGATCATTGTAGTCAAACCCCTTCTCATCTGGATCAGCATACGAGTTTATTTTCAAAACAGGCTTTATCCAAAGTACCTTTGATTCGTATCTTTGGAACCACAGCGCTTGGACAGAAAGCCTGTGTTTATATTCATCAAGCAAGTCAAAGAAGCAAAGCTTAGGCTCTAATGTGTTTGTATTTTTTTTGTTAGGTTTACCCTTATTTCTTTATTCCATATGTTGCCGAGGATCAGGACACAGAAAAAGCAGTGCATCAGTTTGGTCTACGGTTGAATCAAGCGATCGATCTTGCGCAACCTTACGATCGAGGTCAGCAGCATGTGGCAGCGACGGTGCTTGTTCAGGCTACGGAATTTTACGGCTACCATGAACAACCCGGGTTGTTTCTAAAGATCTATCTGATGGATCCAGGCAAACGGCAGGTGGCCTTGGATCTTTTACAGTCGGGTGCGCTCGGGCGTAGTTTCCAACCTTACGAAGCACATCTGTCGTACGTACTTCAGTTCATGATCGATCATAACCTGTACGGCATGGACTGGCTCCATCTTTCCCATACGAGCCCTCGTGCAAAACCAGACACTTACTGCGCACTCGAGGTGGATGCGCAGGCCGGCGCCATTCTGAACCGATCCCGACTTACCCAGCGTACGTTGGGGGAAACAGCCCAAGTCTACCTTCCTTCACTGGCCACCGCCACGCCTGAACTTCCCCCACCCCGTCCTCCGCCGCAACACCCACCCACCGCTTTTGAAGCCGTCGAGGCGCTCTACACAGACCCCACCCGGGAGCCAGCCACGGTCGATCACCAAGCCATGGCCAAGGAAAAGCAGTCGACGGACACCGCGGCATGGCACAGAGACGCCACGCCAGAGTCGGAAGCGCTTTTGGATCCCTTGGGCTCGGGCGATCTCGCGCAATGGATTCAAGAGACCGAAAGGCAGGAAAGCGTTCGGGTGACAATCACGTACGAAGCGGAGGCTGAGTCAGAAAGCCATCCGATTCAGATCAGTTCCATCCCTCCCGATGCCAGGCAAGTCATCTCTTACCTCTTACCAACACACTCATCTCCTCCCCTCTAGTGCTCTCCGACAGTTCAGAATCCAACAACTCGATGGGGCGCACGAAAGACCGACCCAAGCGCCTCAACCGTCTGCCAAAGATCGCTGGGATCAGGAAATCAAGATGCTCCGGCAGATGCGCAGGAAAAGGAAAGCGCCGATCGAAGACGCATGGACCGTGTCGGTGGATATCAAGACAAGCCCCATGTTTCGTCATCGTCGTTCGCCGTCCGGTGGGCCAGTCACGACCGTACCGGTTGAAAGTCCCAAGCCAGCAGGGATGCCCAAGGATCGTTTGTCCACCACAGTCTATCGGCAACAGAACCAGCAAGCGACCGGAAGCCGTCCGATCGCACCCGCCCCGCCACCTGCCTCCCTCACGCTTGTCTACACCCCGCCGCCACCGGTGTTAGATGCGCGCATGCTCGGCCAAAGTCAGGCGGTGGTAGTCTATCCAGAGCCTTTTTACAGCAAACCTTCCGATAGACCAAGATACCCAACCGTCTTTCAAGGGAAAGAATTTCGCTGGACAACCCCATGTGATGCTTCAAACAGGCTACTCCAAGCCAAGGGGGAACTCAGCATTCGTCACTGGACTCCTGCGCAAGACCCGCCCAGTGTTAACGAAAGTAGGCAATGGTTGGAAACCAAGGCCAGGGTGAAAAAACCCCCCACAGTAGAAACCACGCAGGTAAACATCCTTGGCTTACCTATCCAACACACAACAACCCATTTTTATAGCTGGATGGCCCTTCGTTCGAGGGAGCTTTTGATTTCAAATACAATGCGAGGAGTAAGCCCAAGGCTAGTCCGGATCATATCTCTTTCTTTAGTTTAGAACTCCATGGTAAGTCTTTGGATTCATAACGCTAGATTCTAATGGACGATAGTCAACACCCGAGAGGAACTCTTGCCAGATCCTCACCAGGACCCTGTTCAGCTTATTTTCTATTGTCTTCAGTCAGACGATCCCCAGCTGGTTTCCAACGGCTCTCAAGAGGATTACCATGTGGGCCTCATTGCTCTGAAAGCCTTGGATGTCAAGAAAATGGGCATGACCAGCCGTCGTAAGTATTTTTTTGATTTTGATAGGCATCTCCCTGATTCTGGTTTAGGCACCCACATCGACTATGGCCAGACCGAGTTGGATCTGATCAAGATACTGATAGACAAGGTCAGACGGTACGATCCAGAGATGTTGGTCGGCTACGAAATTCAGAACGCGTCCTGGGGTTACTTGATTGAAAGAGCGGCTGTCTTGGGTCTTTCTTTGGTCGATGCCCTCGCAAGGGTGATCCTGCCTGCGTCCGATAGGATCCAGAGAGACGAATGGGGGTATAAAAAAGCCTCGGCTTATAAGATTGTCGGACGTCATCTGCTGAACGTCTGGCGATGCTTGAAAAATGAGTTGGCCTTGACAAGTTATACGTTAGAAAATATCGCCTATCATCTCTTACATCACAGGTACATTGACCTCCCCCCCTCCCCTCCACACCCTTCCAAGCGTCTCTTTTTCTGACTTTTTCCTTCCTTTTAGATTACCTCATTTTTCTTATGCTACCCTCAGCTCTTGGTATACCCAAGGTCCGAGCGTGTTGAAACATCGTCTCTTTCAATATTATCTAAAACGAGTTCAGATCAATCTGGATCTTCTGGAGGCATCCCAAGTCATCTATCGTGCTTTTGAGTCCGCCCGGATCTTTGGTATCGACTTTTTCTCCGTACTCACTCGAGGTTCTCAATTCAAAGTCGAGTCGCTCATGTTCCGTATCGGTAAACCTGAAAACTTTTTGATGATCACGCCCAGTAGAAAACAGGTATTTTTTTTTTTGGTGTAATCGCACATGCATTGAGCCTCTTTTTTTTTTTTGAAAGGTGGCTGAACAACGTTCACTCGAATGTTTGCCTTTGGTCATGGAACCTCTGTCAAAATACTATAGTAGTCCCATGGCTGTCTTGGACTTTCAAAGCCTTTACCCTTCCATCATGATTGCCTATAATTATTGGTACAAAAAAAAAAAAAAAAAAAACATTCTCTCTACTCATCGCCCATCTTTAGCTACTCGACATGTCTCGGTCGACACGGACCGTCCAAAAGAATGGGTGTTTTAGAATCGTTAGAGATTCCAAAAGAGCAGATGGAAAGATTCAAAGAAAACAAGAACAGTAAGTACGCCTTGACTCCCTTACCTCTCAACATCCCTTAGTCTCGCCTAATGGCGTCATGTTTGTCACTTCCAATGTGAGAAAAGGCTTATTGGGGAAAATGCTTCAGGAACTTTTAGAGACTCGTGTGAAAGTGAAAAAGCTAATGAAAGATCATAAAGAGGATACGGTATAATTCTTCTCTTCTTTCTCTCTCTCTCTCTCTCTCTCTCTCTCTCACATACGTTCACTTAGGCTTTGTTACGTACACTGGACGCCAAACAACTCACATTAAAGTTCATTGCCAATGTCACCTATGGATATACATCCGCCTCTTATTCAGGCAGAATGCCTTCGGTTGACATTGGGGATAGTATTGTTAGTACCGGCAGAGCTATTCTAGAAAAGGTTTTCTTCTTCTTGTTGTATCCACATTCTTACGTTTTGTTTCTGGATTTAGACCATCGACCTGATCAATACCACCGAAATTTGGGGTGCCAAAGTGGTCTATGGAGATACCGACAGTGTGTTTGTTTACTTTGAAGGAAAATCACGAGAGGAAGCGTTCGCTCTGAGTCAAACGATAGCAGACACCATCACCCACCTGAATCCGAATCCAATCCGATTGAAGTTTGAAAAGATTTATCACCCGGCCATTCTTTTGGCTAAAAAGAGATATGTCGGCTTTAAATACGAACACCCAGACGATACTGAACCTGTGTATGAAGCCAAAGGCATCGAAACCGTCAGAAGAGATCATACGTCAGCAACTCAGAAAATATTAGAAGCCAGTCTAAAGTAAGCCCAAAACCAAAAAAAAAAAAAAAAAACAAGAGACTAAAAACCCTCCACCAGAATTCTATTCAGAACACAAGATGCATCTCAACTGAAAGAGTATCTCTACAAACAATGGGAAAAGATACTCTCTAATCGAGTGTCTGTCAAAGACTTTATTATTGCAAAAGAAGTACGTATGGGTACCTATGCCAGTCGTAGTGGACCTCATGGCGCTATCGTAGCCCAAGCCAACATGATGCGCGATGCTCGTGCTGAGCCTCAATACGGTGAGCGTGTGCCTTACGTTGTGGTTTACAAAGGCCCCGGGACAAGACTTCAGGATAGGGTGGTTCGTCCTGAGGCGGTATTGAATGAAGAGTAACCAAAAAAAAAAAAAAAAAAAAACATGAAATATTGACCCTAGACTTACTTTGATCCAATAGCACCCTAAGATTAGATGCAGAATACTATATTCGAAAACAAATCATTGCTCCCATTAGTAGAATATTTAATCTGATGGGTATCGGTAAGGCTTTTTTGTTTTTTTTTATTGGCGTCATGTTTTTTAACTAGGCATTCTCTAGATATTATGGCGTGGTACGATACTATGCCTCGGTCACAGAAAATAGCCCTCTTGCGGTTAGGAAAACATAGCAATAAGCCTAACGTCAAGAAATCCAAACGCATTGATCACTATTACAGTCGATCCCACTGTCTTGTGTGTAGCCAATGGACGGATCAAGGTAAATGTGTTACATCCAAACTTTGATACTAAAAACAACGGTGGGGGGAATGGAAATAGCCACTCTCTGTGCATCTTGTCTAGCCGAGCCTGATAAAACTATCTACACACTCAACACACGACAATCTCTATCCCAGAAAAAGTTCAGAAAATTACTCATTGCCTGTCAAACCTGTTCTGGTCTCTCCGCACTTGATGCCATGACCGTCTGTAAGTCGGACTATGCTGATATACCATGTGATTCACTTGACTGCCCTATCTATTTCGAAAGACTAAAAGCCAAAAAGGATGTCATCACCACTTTAGAATATCATCCTGAGTTTTGGTAGGCCCTACCCTTTTGTTTTTTTTTTTTTTTTTTTTTTCTTTTTTCTTTTAAAAGAAAACAATCATTACCAAATGAGGTAAAGCCTACCCTTACCTCTTGGGTTGACTTTGAACTTGTTCCTCGGCAAAAACCAAAAAAAAAAAAAAAAAAAAAAGAGGCCAGCGCATAAAAAAAAATATTTCTTTTTCTTTCTATTCCCCTTCCCTTTTATATATATATATTGAAAAAGTCAACAAAATGGCTAGTAATAAAGAATCACCCAAAGCTGTAGAGATAAAAGCAATCGAAGGAAACGCAAGTCAGGAAGCGTTTATGAAAGAACTGACGAAACAATTCACTATCGGTTCAGACTGTCTTGTTAAGATACGTGATCATTTTATGTCCGAAATGAAAAAAGGGTTAGATAACGAAAAGGCTACGGTGGCCATGATTCCCTCTTATGTTGAAGGGCGTTTGAATGGTAAATACGCGTATATGCCCCTCCCTTTTTATTTTACTTAGCAAAAACATCAGGTAAAGAAGAAGGTCGCTTTTTGGCACTTGATTTAGGAGGAACCAACTTAAGAGTGGTACTTGTGGACCTTCAAGGCCAGGGGAAATACACGACTGTTTTTACAAAATCCAAAGTGACTGAAGAGCTAAAGACCGGTCCCGTACGTAATTTGTGTGGTAAAAGCAAAGAGAGGAGTTGAATTTTCGGTTAAACTCTTGTTGTTAGACTATATCGCAGAGTGTATCGATACTTTTTTGGCAGAACAAGGGCTTGAAAATGAAGGCATCGAACTTCATTTGGGTTATACCTTTTCTTTTCCTATTTTACAGTCTAGGGTAGACATACAGGCAAAGCCTATGACAAGAACTCTCACACATTCTGTTTTATATATAGTTGAATCGTGGCATTCTATCCACATGGACCAAAGGGTTCTCCTGCTCTGGAGCGGTCGACCGAGATCCGGTCTTGTTACTTCAAGATGCTTTACTAAGAAGGCATGTGCCTGTCAAGGTTTCAGCACTCGTGAACGATACCGTAGGCACGCTTCTGTCAAATGCATACAACAAGCCCCTTACCCTGGCTGGTCTTATTTTGGGGACCGGCGCGAACGGTGCTTACATTGAAAAGATGGAAAAAATCAAAAAATGGAAAGAGGGAGAGACAACCGCAGACGAAATGGTCATCAATATGGAGTTGGGCGCATTCGATAACGAACGTCTGGTACTTCCCTTGACTCGACATGACAACAAGTTGGATCGACAGTCGATCAACCCAAATGCTCAACTGTACGAAAAGATGATCTCTGGCATGTATCTGGGAGAAATCACCCGGAATGTTCTGATTGAGATGATAGACCGTGAATTGATCCTCGATCGTCCTTCCTACCACTCTCTTGCATGGGCAAAAGAAATCTCTCGTCACTGGTCTTTTGATACCGCATTCATGTCCATCATCGAAGCAGACACTACAGAAGAACTCTCACATACCAAACACCTGTTGTCCCAAAATCTACATTTACACGACCTCACTACAGTAGAAGCCAGAATCATAAAAAAAGTTTGCGAGTTGGTAGGCAAACGGGCAGCTCGTTTAGGCGCTGTGGCTATCTCGGCAATTGTCAAACATTGTGGTATCACCTCAGATGGCCACGATATCGGCATTGATGGTTCGCTGTATGAATTCTATCCTTCTTTTGCTGACAGAATCTATGAAGCTCTACACGAAATGATGCCTGAACTCGATAATCTTCGTCATACAATCCGTTTAGGCCTTGCCAAAGATGGTAGTGGCGTAGGTGCCGCCTTGACTGCCTGTATTGCTGCACGTATGGAAAAAAAGCAAGCCGTGGCCGTTTCATAGAGTTTTTACCTTGCCTTTTTTTTTTTTTTTTTTTAGTTTGTATGCGTTGTAATATACTGTCTCTAAAAATTTTCCAATCCTTTTCACAAACATATTTAAATGTCTTTAGCCTTTTCTTTTTCTTTACTCATCATCCACTCTACATCTCTTCTATAACGTGTAGAAATCTAATTTGTCAAGAAAAAAAAACAATTAAAACATCCATCGGTCGATTCGTGTTACATGGCCATTGCATTGTTTCATTTAAAAAGCTGAGTTGCTTTTGTTTTTTTCTTTTAAAAAAAAAAAAAACAAGGTACGCCCATAAATATAGCTGTTCAGTCTTTTTTTTTTTTAAAAAAAAAAAAAATATATAAAAACAAAGCGTAAATGGCCTTCCTTTCTGGATTTGTAAAAAGCAGCCTATCTTTATTAAGCAAAGACAATTCATTTGGCTATGCCCTTGGCGACAAAGTGGAATTTTATTCGGAACAATCCATCTGGAGTCTCCATCGAGGAACAAAAAAAGCAAGTGTCGTTTCTCAATGGAATTTTTATTCATCATGCGTTTAGGAAGATGGCTCTGAAGTATCTATCTTTGTATTTGATTGCACGAAAAATAGAGATCGCGTTCTGTTAGCTCGAAATGCTTTCAAGAGAATAAGAACAATGAGACATCCAGACATGTTGCGATATCTGGACGGTGTAGAGGTAATAAAACTTCATGGATGTCGGCTCAGTTTTCAAATACTAAGACGACGTCACTCGCCAAAAATAGACAGAACAGAGCATTATGTTTGTAACAGATCCTGTTGAACCCCTATCCAATCAGCTTAACCAAGATCCAAACAAGAACCTTATCACATGGGGGCTTTACAAAATAGCAGTAAATAGATCAACCTACTCTTGAAGAGTAGACATCCTTACTTTTTTTTTTTTTTTTTTCGGTTTCTAGAATGCCATAAAGTTCTTGACATCCTGTGATATGGTTCACGGCAACGTTCGAATCGCATCCATATTTACAAACAAAGCTGGGGAATGGAAACTAGGCGGGTTTGAACTTTTGTGCTCAATGAAAGAAGAAAGCCCTGTTATTCTAGTAGGTGCCTGATGTATATGTTCAAATGTAAAAAATTGAACGTGTTTTGTTTCGTCTTTCACTATAGACCTTTGGTGGCCTGGTTTCCGATGCGCAACGTTATGCCTCGCCAGAAGTAAAAAAAGCCGGATGGACATCTATAAAAGAGTACATAGATTCTACTCGGAAAAAAAAAAAAAAGTATTGACACCACCCATAGATTACCAGAAGGATCGCTTGATTCCTATCATCTTGGCTGCTTAATATACGAAACATACAATCACCGATTTGAAACAACAGACTCGTTGCTAAACCAAAAAGGCAGTATACCCCAAAAAATGCTTCGAATCTATACTCAACTACTGAACCCCAATGCCAAAGCTAGAGCTAGCGCGGATATGTTTATAGATGAAGGACTAGGACCCAAAGGGTTCTTTACGACCGAATTTGTCAATGTCAGCTTATTTTTAGAAAATATCAACATCAAAGAACAACACGAAAAAGACACCTTTTTCAAAAACATAGACGCTTATATCGAGTCGTTTCCACCCCAGTTTTGCAAATACAAAATACTTCCAGAGCTGATAAAGTCATTTGAATATGCAGCAGGTGGGGCAAAAGTACTTCGTACTATCGTGAAAGTAGGCGATCATCTATCAGACCAAGAGTATGAAACCATTATTATCGAGCCTGTGGTTCGTATGTTTGCCTCGCCAGATCGTGCTATTCGAATCAGCTTGCTAGAAAACCTTCATAAATTTATTGGACACATGACAAACAAAGTCGTGACTGAACAAGTTTTCCCAAACATTGTAAGCTGTTCATAACCTGAGACAGAAATCTAACTTGTTTCAGGCTACGGGCTTTACAGACGTGGTGCCTGTCATTCGCGAACAAACAATCAAGTCAGTTTTGCTTGTGGTTCCAAAACTAAGTGAAAGAGTCATCAATTACGAACTGTTGAAACACATCGCAAAACTTCAAACCGACCCTGAGCCTGGAATCAGAACCAATACTGTCATCTGCCTTGGAAAAATCGCAAAAAACTTGAGCGAAAATGTAAAAACAAAAGTTCCCAATTTAGCCAGCCCTGTAACTAAATTATCTATAATATCTAGACAAGGAAAAAAATACTTGTCGCGGCTTTTATTCGAAGTATGCGCGATAGTTTTCATCATGCGAGAGTAGCTGCTCTAATGGCTCTAAGCGGTAAATGCACTATGAGTTATGCTTTCAAAAAAAAAAAAAAAAAACGCTGATTTTTTTCATTACCTGAAGCTACACTTGATTATTACGATGCTCAAGAATGTGCATTCAAAGCTATACCTGCTATTTCTGTGGCACTGATTGATAAAGAAAAGTAAATATGGATGTAAAGAAACTCATTGTATTCACACAAAGTTATGTATAATAGACCTGTTCGTGATCAAGCTTTTAAAACACTGAATTTGTTTGTGAAAAAGACTCAAGAATTTGCAGAAACTATGGTATTCCTTTCTTTTTCTTTGGTCTTCAATAGATTCTAACGTACTGTAATTAAATAGCCAGAGACAGCAATCCAAGTCAGTACTGCAGTACCTACACCTGAAGAAGCTGTAGCACAAACAACAAGTATGAATAGCGTTTTAGGAACTGCAACAAAAGGGCTTGCAGGATGGGCAGTATCGTCAATTCAGTCAAGGGTAGTTGAATTTTTTTTCCTTCTGATACAATTGAATAATGAATACCTCCTTAGTTTTCAACACCTAATGGGGAGATTGGAAATCCTGTCAGTGCATCACCAAATAGCAATACCCCAAAGATGCCCTCGCCTCAAAATAGCCCAAGTATGCCCAAACTCTTTGATACTCAGAGTATAGAACCTAATATTGAGAACTCAAATGGGTGGGATGACGAAGACAGTATACCTCTGGAACTCGGAGATGAAACAGAAAGCACGACTGAGATTTGGGGTAAATGAAAATAATGGAAAACAAAAC
Organism: Sporodiniella umbellata; assembly: GCA_025677835.1. Classification (NCBI taxonomy): domain Eukaryota; kingdom Fungi; phylum Mucoromycota; class Mucoromycetes; order Mucorales; family Rhizopodaceae; genus Sporodiniella; species Sporodiniella umbellata. The sequence continues at coordinate 9,616 of JAIXMR010000130.1, read as the reverse complement.
AATAGACTAATATTCTAATAGACTCGCCCAGTCCAGCAACCAGATCTGCTCATAACATTGTACAGTCGACCCACTCTTTTGATCTAGCTCAACACTCTTCCAAAGCTGAAAAAGCCCAAGGATCAATGAAACTAGGATTGGCCAAACCTAAACCCAAGCCCAAACCCCAAGGTAAACCTGGTTTTTAATTTGGGTTGTATTGATTTTTGTGATAGTCGTAGAAGAAGAAGGTCTAGACTCCATGATATCTACTCTAAACACAAAGGATGATAAGCAGTTAGAATTGGAGCGCCGTAGAGAAGAAAGAAAACAAGTAAATTTAAATTGCATGTATCAAAGAAACAACCCTCATGTTTAAATAGCGTATGGCTGAGTTAAGAGAAAAGAAGAAGGGTGGTATTGGTGCTAAAAGAGTTCAAAACATTGGCCTGTAAATTATAATACATACATAAATAGTATATGCATATATGCATGGTTTTCTTCAACTCACTATACCCCCTTTTTTTTGCCTTCATAAACTTGTATACTGATATCCTCTTTCGATAAAGATGCTACTTATATCGAGTTACAAACATACATCTATAACTGAGTAACCTCTTTCCCCCCACCATAGTTCCAAATACAAAGTAAAACATGCTAAAGTGTATTTTGTTACCACCCATTTGTTTAGACAGCCGATTAAAAGGGAGTCAATGCTTTTATCTTGGACGTGGTGCTTTATACACGGAGGATCCGTTTTTCAGTCACAAAAAGATAATTTATCTGCTGCTTGTTGTAACGATGTGTATGTAGCCAGTATGAGGAAAGGGAGTGGCAAGAAAAGTCTTGCAGAATACGATTCAACGTGGTAATTCTTAGAGTACAACCAGATTGTGAGACGTTAGGTTTGCTTGGCCCTGAGCTCACAACTTTTAATAGAAAAAAATACAAACTACATGTCTGCGTATGCTCCGTACCGTTTGAAAGAAAAGAGAGTTCAAAACATGTACATTCCGTCCTAAAGTGTTAGACATACCCCTTCAGCAAACACTGCCTATATAGTTCTGGTTAAGTATCGCCAAACAACTGACCTATCTATTATACTTGTAATGATTACTGTTGTGCAGCAAAGCCCAGTGCCTTTTCTTTGTACACGTATGAGCTATGGCTACACTCTGATACTACCCTGAAGTCCAAAGAAGGGCTTATGATGAAATCAGCAGTTTTATAAAGGCAAATGGAAGGCGTTCAAATATTTTGATAGAAACCGTTTGCTGTATTTTTGCTATATACTAAAGAAGAGTCTTAGGTTTGGTTTATCAATGGGGCTGAATTTTCCTCATCTTGAAACCAAAGATGGTGAAAAAGATCTCATATATGTACAGGAAAGAGTCTAGGGTTTTGATAGTGTTTTATAAAAATTGTGTAATCCCAAAAGGGCATAGTATACATGAAAATGTACATACTATGAATAATTCTCTCTCCTTTTTTCCAAGCTCAGCAAAGTTTGGCCTAGAGCGCTTTATAAACAATACAAGACATTTGCATACTATTAGTAATGGCAATATAGAGAAAAGAAGCATCTAAGATTTTGTATGGGAAAGATATGTTTGCCCTCCTATTTACCTGATAATCTCAACGGAAACAGCATTTTTTTTCCTAGAACTACCTGGAAACTGCATGCTTTATTTACTTTCCATAGTTTTGGCTATATGATTTATTAAGCTTGAAATCTTACATTCAGAAGAAAAGACATTCGGGTTTTGAAAACATTATTGACTCAGGACTTGTGATTAACTCTACACCATGTAAAGTACGTCGGCAGGAAGAGAAGACAGAGCGATGGTACAATATCTACCCAATAACAAAGGCCAAACAAAAAATAATGCCAAACACACGATTAGACCCAGTTTTTTAGTGCTTATTATCAAAATTGTAAAGCGCTTTTATGTTTGTTGACAGAAAGTCCCTGCCGTTATGCTCTAAAGGGAACGAACAACCAAACTGACTTTTGCTTCTTTGTATTAAAGATATTGGGGTTACTTGAAGTAAGCCTATAGGTTGCGACTTCCACCAGTGTATATGGTAAACACTACATAACGCTCCCATCCATAATGGTCATTCGAAAACCATTTCTTAAAGATTCTGAAACTAGCTTTAATCTCTTATTTCTTGTATACTCAATACAAGAGCTGTCTGATGACTGTTTTCACCATTGTCTTATTTTCTTTTTTCTCAGGAACACTCTAAAAAACTATCAATAGTCCCTTTTATCTCTGAGAAGAGTCAGGATTGTGCTTGTACCCGCTAGTTTTATGGTTTATATTTGATTTATTACAGTGACTGCAGCCCATTATGTTATCGTTGTCCATCAATAATCTATACAGAATAAAATCCAGATCTCCAAGATCAAATTTTCAGCAATAATAAGAAAACTCAAAGCATCTTGTCAATCATGTTGCCGTGGCAACTCAAAAAAAGTTGGCTTCATGATTTGACCAAAAAATATGTATATCTTCTTTTGTAAACACTCTGATTGATGATGACTAATTTTATTGCTTTCTTGATGTTTAAAGGTGAATAAAAAACCGTTTAGGGCTGAATTCAAAAATTCTGACGCAAGCTTTCTTCCTATGTAGATCCTCTTCGTTGCTTTGGTAATAGCTGAATCCAAATTAATGACTGTTGGGCTAAAAGCGTTGCAATTAAAGGCTATTAATATACTGATCTAAGACTATTTTGACCAACTTTATATACTTGATGCCTTTTTCTAATACCCATTACTTGGAGAAGTTTTGCTTTTGATTAATACCTTCCTTCAAAAGTAATTTTCTCTTCAATAAGGCGGTAGCCAAAAGCATTTTTGGTATTGTATTCTAACCATGATATTGTTTCTAGTCTGTTTGTCTCCTTTTTTTGTTTTTTTTTATAATCCCCGTTCTTTACTTTCTTGTTACTGTCTAATAAAAAGAAAAGGGAATGATAGATGGACAGTCTAAAAGGAGTATAATTGGTTGACAATTGACTGGTGTTTTATTAAATAAAATAACAGCGTATTTATACTTGCTGTAAATATTGAATTAGTATAGATATTAAGTAAGGGGTGGTAAAAAAAAATACTGAGTACTTAAATTAGTAGACATCTTTCATACAGAATGCGTATATTAAGACAAGTTTATGACAGGCAGTCTTCAGTTTATCAAAATGTTCAAAAAATTGCTGAAACGTACTTTTGGTAGAAGTAGATCTGTAAAAAAGTATTGTGACTTCAGAGTTAATAGAGCAGAACTGGATAATACTTGTATGAAGACAAACTCTCCATTTATTTGTAATTGGATATAAAAGGGCAAATAAATATCAACATTGACTGGTTTAATCACCTTAATTGCTTAACAAATTACTTCAGTAATTGATGAAGAAGTCTTAGGTAGGACTGACATGCTCCTAATAAAAAGCTTTCGGTTGAGTTCTAGAAAAAGACAAATAAAAACATGACTGCACAATATTATCGAAACCGATGTCGCACTTTATAGTACAAACCATGTATAAATATACGATATTAACCAAGACTGGAAATAACATGATCAAAAAACCAGTGAGACTAAAGGCAGCTCCATTTTTAATATGAGGAAGGCTATAATACTGTTAACTTGGGGCTATTGGAGTTAAAAATTACAGAGCTAATATATTTTTTAAAAAAAAACGTGTCAATTGCCGTGTACTTTGTAACAAAACTTTGGGCTGTAAAGCTACCGGTTATTATTAGGCTATAAACACAAAAGAACTCTTAGATGGCCTGACAAGTTCCAATATTCACGAAAAAAAAAAAAAAAAAAAAAGAGGGATGTTTACAGTGTGACTAGACGAGAAAAAGAAAAGATAAGCCAGTTTGGCCAAGTGTTGCTGTGCTGGCGCTTGTTATTCTGAGTGAATTCAAAGATAAGTACAATAGGCTACGGTATGTTTGTTAATGTACTATATGTAAAAGAAAAAGGCGAATTGAGATCGATAAAATAGCAGTAAAATCGAAAAACAGTTTCAGTCACTTAAACCAACAACAGAGAGCTGGAGTAGCAGAAATAAAAAGTGTACGCTAATCTGATTAAAAAGATTTAAGCGCACGTTGCGTATTTTTACTTGGCTTGAATAGTACTTTCACGCCAACTTTTTGTGGCTGCCCTTGCAAAAAGCCCCATGTATTTCTATATACGCATGTGATTTAGCCATAGATGAGATACCTTGGGTGTTTACAGATAAAACTCCTATCTTTTTATATATACTATGGTACAATAGCTTGTGTATATTGCTTTTACTTGCTGACTATAAGGTTTGCCAGTAAACGGCGTGCTGAGTGAAATCGTATTTTTGGTATCCATACAGTTGTGCTTGTGCCTCAACACCAATCTCGACTGAAGCATAATTCATACTAGAGTACTGATTTTTACACTAATTCAACTCTGTGTTTTACGCCAGCATCTACATTAACTTTTGCACTAGACTTTATAATGACTCATATACAGAATTTTACGTTCGGCTCTACATTACTCTTTGTTCTAGATCCTATATTTTCAAGAAGTCATCTGCCCATCAATCTATTAATTCATTTAATTAACCATACATCCGTTCATTTATTTACCTGCTTATTCACTCAAAAAAGATATGTGTTCTCTCCTTCATAATACACAACAATCTCTAGAAAGACACATTGATTTAAACGCTAGGAACAAAGGTAAGCATCACATCGAAGTTTGTTGCTAGTATCAGCTTGAAAGGGAAATAAACGGAGAAGTATGAAACAACACGAAGAGCTCTTGTATTGTTGTTTATAAGACAAAGACATTGTAACAAATAATAATAAAAATTTTTTTGTGTACTACAGAAGGCTTTTATTTGTGGGGTTGATAGTAGAAGGGTTTTTTTTTTTTTGAAAAAAGTATAGTTTTGAGAATATAAGTTTAAGCAGAATTGTAAATTTGACAGGCTTTGAATAAAGTCGAGGTACTTTAAGTTTAACAGACAATCACTCTTTGGCAGGCAACGTGGTAAAGCAGCAGTAGTCTTGACAACCTAAATACGAAAACAAAAAAAAATACTCAAGTATGCTTTTGGTCTACGCCTAGAGGGTTGCCGCAACCCTGCACTACGATCAATGACCAGACACCAACGTCTTACCAACACAAGACTAAGCTTGTGTTCATGGAAGTAAGACTGTGAAAAGCAACAGTTCGAAATACCTACCTACCAAAGGAGAGCCATTGTTGGAGCAACCATAGACAAAATGCCAAAGAGTGAAGTTGTCATCTAAACATGAGGTATAGTAGTACACAAATGGAGAGATTGAAAAAGTATCAGTGAATAAGCACAAGGGAATGATAGCAGAGACTGAACACCAGAAGATGATAGCAGAGACTGAGCACCAGAAGATGATAGCAGAGACTGAACACCAGAAGATGATAGCAGAGACTGAACACCAGAAGATGATAGTAGAGGCTGAACACCAGAAGATGATAGCAGAGACTGAGCACCAGAAGATGATGGTAGATACCAAAATATATTGACCAAGTGGCTTTTTTGATGAGACTAATATATAGTTTTGTAGAAAAGGTTGGCATAGTATTGACTAGAGCATGTATAAGCCATGGACTTGGGTATCTTGATAAGTTTGCAGTTGGTTTTGACTAAGATGAGGCAGAGTTTTTAATTGATTGACTTGGATGTATGTGTTAATTATTTGGACCAAAGATAGCAGATAATAGAGGTATGTAGACCATAGAGATATTGTAGCTTTTCATCAGAAGAGAGTTTGATATGATGAAGATGTATGAAAAAAGCCTGCAAATATCATTTGTTTAAATACTTTTCTGTTTAATGCCTCTTGACCAGAGATAGGTCTAAATACCAGCACCGATCCAAAAATAGTTACTGTTGACTATGAGATAACTTGAACGTCAATTTATTCATCCTATATATTAAGGGCTGTTGGGAGTTTTTTCTAGTGTGTAGCACAGGTGGATCGGTAGCTGAAAGGGTACACGAGTAGTCAGATAACCAATTAAAAAGAGAATTGCGTACCGTCATTAGATCAAAAGTTTGTTGATAGTCAACAATAAACAAAGGACTTTCAAAACTTGGTTTTATTCCAACGAAAGCCACAATAAATAAATTCCAGGCCCTCTCTTTTTTTTTTTAAAGTTTAGTTTAACTTAGGCATTCAGCCAAAACTTGTAATGTTTCAAAAAAAAAAAAAAAAAAAAAAAAAAGAAAAAAAAGGAGAAGGTAGCCAGTAGGCAAGCAAAAATCTGTAGTACAAAAAAGCACTGTTGATACAATGACTTGGCAAATCTAAAGTTCAGCCCCAGCACACTATACCACATGTCTTTTTATTTTAATTTACCCTTGTTTACTCTGCTTTTTTTTTTTCGTCTGTTTTTACCAGGTTTTTCTTAAAACTACTATGAAATGCTCTTGAACTTTCAATCACTTTTTTTAACACTGCATCATTCTTTCAATTTGTATTTGCGCTTGTTCTTTTTTTTTGCTCTGATCTTTTTTTCAACCAATAGATTTGAAGTATAGAAAGACTTGCATGAATACGGAGCTTTGATTTTCCCTTTTCTTTTTTTGCAAATCCTACCTTAAAAATAGACAGACAAACTATCAGAGCTATACATATTTTTTTTTTATAACCTTATGTAAATTTTCTTTGGCTTTTTGCGTTCTAAGGAGCTTTTTTTTTTAACCAGACGTTTATTTTTGTTCTAAAACAAAAGTAAAGTGAACTTTAACTATATTAGTATAAATATTAGCCTCCTAGTATGGGCCTCAAAAACAAAGAGGTCATTTGAAAATTTAGCTTTTATCGGCGTCTTGAATAGAAATAGAAAAAAAAAGGAAAGGTGCTACAAAAGAGTAAACAAAAACAAAGGAGAATCAGTTAGCTTAGAAAAGCCAAGGTGCACACGAAACAGCCTTCAATCTTTGCACACACATTTTGATATAGTAAATTTTTCATGTTCTCCTCTCTTTGTTTGGAACTTCTTTTGAAATTTAGAGCAAGCTGATATTTTTAAACAAAAGATGACTTTTTGTATAAAAAAAAGCTAGATATTGGCAATAAGTCTTTTTTAAATGGAAAACAAAAGAAAAAGTTTCAATTTATCTAAGAATTAAAGCAATTTTGCAGAAAATAGTATATAGTTGAAAAAAAAAAAAACGTATTCATGTATTTATTGTTATGTTCAATGCTCAGTGTGTGAGACGTTTTGAGAATTAAAGTATGACGTGTACTCTTCTTAGTTATCAAGAATTAGTAAAAAGCCTTGATATGCAGAATCAATTACGAGCAGGTGAGAGTACATCTGATTCCAAATTTTTTTTTACTGTTGAGAGCCTTCGCCTGCCTCTGTCTTTGTCATAATGCCACCATTTCTATTCATTCTTTGTACACCTCAATATGTCAAAACATTACCTTGCATAGATTTATGGTCTATCAGAGCTGGGTTCTTTTTTTCTTTCTTCTTTTTGGTCGCTACACAAAAAACGAGAGTTACTGAAGTCACCATACGTTTAAGATTCACCAACATCATTGCAATTGCCACTATACACTTTACAGCTATATAACTATACAAAAGAAAAGAGAGATAGAAGGAGGGTTAGAAAAAAATTGGGGAAAAAGAAATAGGGCAAAGGAAAAAAATACATATTCAATTAAGTTAGTATACCTGACAATACACCAAAATCTACCACCATTAAACACCGCGCACCAAAAACATCTTAACACAGCGACTGAAGAAAAAAATCCCAGGGCTGATGTAGCATAAATAAATGCCTGAGCGTGTTTTGACATAATTTTGTATACAGAGAATGTAGAGATGATGTAAAATGACCATAAGGACGACGGAAAGAGAGAGAGATAACAAAAGTGGCAGCAGGGATTAACTCGGCGACTTTAGAGCTGCTGTAATGCAAAGAGAATAATGTCCTATATACACGCATGTAAATATAAAAAAAAACATAACAAAGACTTCACTATACATAACTTGCATGTATTAGTCAACAATACTTTTTTTATAGTCTGAGGGGCATGCTAGGGTAATTCAGATGCTTTCATAATTATTTTTTTTTTTTTTTTTAGGGAATTTCAGAGAAATCCTGGTTTATTTAAAGTCCAATAGACTATTAAGGAATAAATATAGTAATAATAATAATTTTTTTTTTTTTGTGGGGTCGACATTAAACGACTCAGTTCTTGGTAACAAGGAATCCAAAATCACTGATCATATGTCGTGACACAACTGGAGTTCGGAGTGGAGCTGGAGAATGAGCTTTTACGTTTGAGCGAAAACTGTGGAAGTTGTGAAAGGGATCTGGTGAAAAATGTGATGCCAACGAGCAGACCATATTGCTTGTAATGTACAAGCTATTATTTGGGCTGAGAACAGTTGGATCACAGACGTAGTTTTCGGATGTCTAGGAGGAAAGGCGGTTATGTGTGTGACAGCTATGTGTAAGTCTGAAAGGAAGAACCATATACAGGGCGACCAGTTGTCATCGAAGTAGGTGTGTGCGGTCTGTTGCCAAACGGGGACTATTTTTGGGCAGGTGTATAGGAAATGAATCAAAGAGTCTTTTTCTTTCTCACAAAGAGGGCACAGGTCGGATTGGAATTTGGTCGGTAGAAATTTGTGTAGCAGACCAGTATGAGGAATAGAGCGATGAAGGATTTTATACCAAATTGTTCTGGCTTTTAGTGGAATTTTTTGTGAACAAAACAGTGACCAAGGGATTTGCTTAGCTGCAAGATCCATGTTGAACTGGACACTTGCAGTAGATTTCGGTGATACCTCGAGTGTCTTTCGTTGGCTTATGAAAAGTCTAAATGTCCTAGGGGTAGGTTTAATCATCTCAGGCCTTAGTAGCCGAACAGAGTTGACTTTCCAAATAGATAGAAATATCGGTAGAAACTCTACTTGTGCAGTTGAAGAGTCTGGATATGTCTTGTGGAGATTGACTAGTGGAGAGAGACTTATGCGCCCTTCCCGGAGGAGGTTAATAATATTTTTACTAGTCTTGGTGTGGTAGCGTGTCTCGGTCGAAGAGAAGGTCCTAAGACGTAATGAAAATGTAGATTGATCGAGGATCAATATGTGATTACCTGTCAGACGATGAAAGGTTTTTTGTAAACACACAAAGGGGAGAGAGAGTGTGTAGTCTATCTGTGGAGGGAAGACTGCCAGCTTCTTACCAGGATGAATCAGTGTATTCAATGGAGTGGAGAGGGTGGTGTTGGGGTTGATCGAGCAGTGCTGGGGCAGCGAGGGCAAAACAGTTTTCAATGCGGAAAACAGAGAGGAGAAACAGTGTAATGAATGTTCTGAAAAGCGGTGAGATCGGAAGGAAGGGAAGAGTAAGGCGCGCAAACCGGTTTTAGAGGGGCAAGCCGGGCATGGTACCGAAGTAGATTGAAGTAAATACTGGGAGTATTTTACGCTGGGGTAAAGCAAAGGATCATATATGTTTGATATGTTCTGTAGCCCATCATATTCGAGCATAGTCGGAACCAGCCATCTCCACTGAAGGGCTTTCATTTGCATTAGAGGGTCCAGAGCCCCTAAACCTCCCTGGGATCGGGGTAGTT